>CM040127.1:237696023-237962516 GCA_022559845.1 Amorphophallus konjac
GTACGGTTGCCAATAGCTTGATGGATTCCCTATTCAAGGGCCAATTGGCCGTATCTTCTGCATTTTCTAAGGACATTCCGCATATCTTATGCAATCTTCCTCGGTTTATTGGTGAATCGGCCACGTCAACGCCGCGCATTACTCTCCCTCAGTTCTGTCTTGCTCTTCTCGTAAGGGAGTTATGCTTCATGCCCGATTGCCGAGTGAAGATGCCGAATCTTATGCTGGTAATACCGAGTGATGAAACTCCACGGTTTTCTGATGTTCATCCCAAGGAATCATCTATCCAAGAATGTCCACCAATGGTTAGCACTGGGTGTCTAGGGGCAACCGCCCCGACGAAGCTACGTATTCATGACCGGGCTAGGTTGTTTGCCAGATGGGCACGTTACTTGAGACAACAGTGTAAGATAAGAAGCCCGAAGGCCGAGTCCGTGCCAGGCGGAGTTATTACCAGTAGATTTTCGCCAAGAAGGGGCGGCGACGTAAGTATAAGGGCCGACAGCTGTGTATTCAGGGGCTCACTCCACCTCCTTCTTTTATCCATTCATCATTTCTTTTGCTTTGTTCCTATCCTTAGGTGATGTACTTTCCACCACCTGACCGTATTTCTACCATCTTCTCCTATCATCACCATTCTAGGTCCCAACCTACGACCTCCTCTTCCCTTGATCCAGGGGCATCCTCTAGTTTTCCTCTCCGGATACATCCAGATTCCACTTCTCATCCTTTTCTTCCGACCCTGTTGGGGGTTCCTCATGCTCGTTCCCCGACCTTGTCGGGTGATTTTTTTGATCCTTCCCTGACTTTGTCGGGCGACCGTCACTTTCCCGCCCCGACTTTGTCTGGTGGTTTCCATTCCTTTTTTCCGACTTTGTCAGGCGATCATGTCACTTCTTCCCCACCTTTGACGAATGACTCTCACTCTCTTTCTCCGACCATGTCGGATGATCATGCTCCTTCTTCCTTATCTTCACAACAATCCTTTCATCGTGTTCCTATTCTTTCTTCCTCAACCTTTCGGGGTCATTACCCTTTTTCATGCTATTTTCGAGGCTTTAGTCCGCCTTGATCTCAGTTAATCTCTGTTCATTCTGTATTCGGTTCCTTGTTATCAGGGCCTCTGTGCCTTAACGAGGGAGTTCTAGCCCTCGTCTCTCTTCCTTTTATTCTTCTTCGTCCAGTTTGGTGTCTGCCGCTCCTCCATCTAGAGGAATCTTCAAGTCCTTGTTATCCTCTCCCTTTTACCCTGACAAGCGAGGAATACAAAGCTCGTGCTGTACGAAGCTCGATGATCAAGATCACGTCAGGATGCTGTTACCACACTGTGGATATGCAAGGTATCGTTATTTTGTGCAAGAAATATGATGTCATTGCTAATATTTCTATTTATTCTTGCACGTGCTTATAATGCTATTCCTCAACATGGTTAAGTGGCTTTTAGAAATTTGCTTAGTTAGCTTAGTCCATAAAACAAAAAATGAGTTCGCTTCTGCAGCATCCCTTAGGCTGGTGATAACTCCGTGTTAGGAGTCTAGTTTCTTTCCCTGATTGTTGAGGGTGACCTTTTGTACGGATTTTTCATACACTACACAGCGAGCCGTAGCCTATCTCTCTAAGACACACCGTTGCTGCTTTGGCCATACTTTGGGTATGCACGAAGGTATTTTCTCTTCTCTACTCGGCCAAGTGTAGGGGCAAGAGATTGATGGATAAGATGACTAACCTAGGCGCTCCCTAATACGAGAGAGGTCTCAAATAGGGGCAGTCTTGACCCTCAAAAGTGAGCTTTCATGCTATATCTGGCCAATAATGGCTACCAAAATGAGAAAATGAATCAATACAAAATTATGAACCAAAGGCATGGCAAGAGTGGTAGTACAGTTCCCCGCGGGACGTCATGAGCCCGGACGCATGCGTACCTGATAAATATGGGTCTCAAAATCACAGACACAAAGTCCCGGCGCAACAGGCTATCTCTTTGAGGGGTAGTGTCCTGGAAGGAATTCGAGCCTTGATATCTCCCATCCTACACGAAGCTTGTCTCCATTTTTCTTCTACTTCTCCCTCTTAGGCTAGGTTGTATCCCGGGTATGGCCTTAGTAGGGGCACCGTTCTTTAGAAACGGTTGGTTGTGGTAAGCCACCCTCACATGCACGCCATGCTTAAGGGAAGTCTTTAATGAAAGAGGTAAGAACGACGATCCCTGGCGAGTAGTTTGAACCCGTCTTTAGGTGCTGCGGATTGCTATATCAAAATCCAAAAAAAAATCAAATATTACCAAAAGTCTAAAAAAATCAAATACTTCAAAAAATCAAATATTGTCAAAAATCCAAAAAAAAATCAAATACTTCAAAATTTCAAAAAAATAAAATATTTAAAAAACCTAAAAAATCAAATACTTCAAAAAATCTAGAAAAATGAAATACTATTAAAAATCTAAAAAAATTATTACAAAAAAATCTAAAAAAATGTGTCTTTTTCATGCATTTGCATTTGTTTTAAGGACAGATACGTAATCTGTTTGCTAAGTGTGCAGGTTGCAAGTACTCAGGCATTCCTTGCTATATCGTTGTGCTTTGTCTCCTGTCTACATCTTTGATCTGTTCTTTCCTTCTTCGATCCACTCTCTCGATCTGTTCTGAAGCTCTTGTCCTTCTCAGCTTTTGTTTGCAATGATCATATCTTTATGAGAGGGTTTTGCCTCACGATTATGAATCTGGCAGTTCTGCTTCATTCTGATCTTAGGGTTTGATTAAAGGGCGTATTTGTTTATGTCTTTTGTCCCATCGTGTCTTTGTCACGTGTTTATGTCCCACCGTGTTGTCCCACACATGTTGTTTTGTCCCTCACCGAGTGTTGTTGGTTGTCTTGCATATGTTGTTAGTCACCCCTTTATGTCCCATGTTCTTGTCCCAACCGTGTGGTCATTCATCATGTTCTTGTCCCAACCGTGTGTTGTCCCACCGCGTTGTTGTCTTGTCACACCGTGTTCATGCATGCATGTTGTCTGTTCATGCCATTGCATATGTGCTCGTTTACTTTTGTTATGTTATGTTGCATTGTCTCCCATTTCATTTGATCGTTATGTTATGTCGTGTTGTTTATCGTTCAGTTAATCATTATGTTATCTACGATATATTTATACTTGCTTGTTTATCAAATTTGTCTTATACATGAAAATCCATAAAAATCAGAAAATGAAAATCCAAAAAATGTCGTTTCGCCTGCGTAGGTAAGTTAGGTATGGCTCTCTATCCCTACTCATTGTTGCATTACTATATGGTATCTATATTGTTATATTATCTCAAGAACCGACTGGTCATTTATGTGTTCCAGGATCTGATGTTCCCCTTTAATAAAAACGATGATGATCCAGGTTCACGTGTTTAATCATCGGATAGGCTATTAGGTTGGGAAAATGTGGGGAGGATGGTTCTATCATGCACGTTGTGGTTGCGGATAGTGTCTTGACTCTGATTCTCCCAGCTTAGCAATACTATTCTCGAGTATTTTATATTTTATCCTTTCTTTGTATTCATTTTAATGATTTCTTTCATTTTAGCCTAGCATGCATCATACGCATCTTTTAAGCATTCATGACCCATGGTTTGCCTGTTGATGTCCCACCAATGATGGATAGTTGTGGGTTCAGTGTTTGAGAAAGAGGAATAATTCCACTCTGAGTTGGAAGGTTCTCTCTGGTCGACTCGCTCAGTTTGGTTGATTAACAGGTCCCCGTCTGGAGTTTTAGTTCGTCTCTTTACTTTTACTTATTCTGGTCTCCTCATCGGTCTAAGGGATTGTGTCCCCCATGAGGTTGATCTTGTGTTCCCTTTAGTTAGTTAATTCCTCCAGATTGGTGTCGCTTTTGGTCTAACTACTCCTTGCGAATGGTTCAGAGTTTTCCGGAAAATTCCTATCGCTTGTTGGCAAAACGGGTGTCGTTTTGCCTTAATGCCCACTTTTCAGTCCACTCCGCTTCGTTTCCGCTTTACCTCCATGCTCCATGTCACTTTCGCTTCACCTCCTCTCGTTCCCTTACAAAGCGGACGTTAAGGAGGGGCATCTGTTGACACCCATTTTTTGTCGATAAGTTGAGTCATTTGTCTTACTCCCATTTATTGATGCCTCGAGTTGGCCGTTACTCGTTCGGCTATTTGCTGGCACGTTTTGGGCTGATTTTATGAGCAGCCTCCCTCCCTGGCTAGGTCCGAGTTGATTCAGTGCTTAATGGGCCTTGATTTTGGTTGATTAAGCTTTTCTATAAATTTCAAGCGCCCATATACATGTACGGTCAACCTCCAGCCGTTCAACCCCTGTGCAGTTGATACTGGTCCATCCAAACATTTAACGGGTGTTTTAGTTAATTTTCTGAATTATCACCGACACGCATATGTACGGCCTAGGTTTAGCCGCATAAGGCCATTGTGCAGTATATACTAAGCCGTCTATCTCTCAAGCGTCCTAACACCCGTTCAGATAATTACCTATTTATCTTCTTATTTGTGATTTATCACTGACAAGGCTGGTGCGGTCATGATTTAGCCACTCTTATGCTGAACGGTTGTACAGTAACCGTTCATCTATGAGAGTCCAACGGTGATTTCTTCGGTTGGTTCAGTGGATAATTCGACCTTATTTCCTTATTGGATTTTCCACCGATAGGTAGGAACGGCCCCTTTATGACCGCTCATCTAGTTGTGCGGTCTATCGTTAGACCGTTCATCCTCTCGAGCCAGGAAGTGGTTAAGACTTCCTTCTATCCATTCGTGGTTTTTCTCCCAACTTTTTCCGATGATTTCTCCGCGAATCCTTAACCATTTTCAGTGTTGTTTCTTCCAGATGAAAGATAATTGAATTATCTTCATCTTTTATTTAATAATCTTGACCTAAAAATGCTTTAAAACCCTAATTTCGGGGTTAGCATTTGCGTGCTCTATAAATAGACCCTAAAGGCTACCTTTGAAGGGGGGGAGATTTTTGGTCGACGGTGAAGCCCTACCGAATCGTTGAGCGACCTACCACCAGGGAGGGAGGCCTTCTACGTCCACATAGGCCTCCGGTTCAGGGAGTATTCTATTTTGAGTCATTGTTTCATTTAGTCCCATTATTCTTGTTTGTTTGCATGCATCGCTTCTTCCAAGTTTCCCCCAGGTTTTCTTACTCTCATACATCATTCACACACACCCTCCTATGTTTTTGATGCCCCTAGGGGTTTAAAACCCCCCAGGTATCCCCCATTCCTTTTGGTTATGTTCATTCCTTTCCGTTCTAGCATTTACTACGCTTCATAGTTCTAATATTGGGTTTTCTCTAGTGTTTTCTACATTTCTTTGCAGGTCAGCGACGCACTAGCACGAGGCCCATCCTTTCTGGCCGGCCAGAAAGGGTGGAGGTTGAGCTTTCACATCTTAAGGTGTGACGGTGTTGGGCGGTTCCATCCTGTCCGCCCTAAGGGAAGTGCGGCTGGTAATTCACCGTTCGTTTTATTCCCGCGGTCGGTCCTGAATCGTTCTTCCTCCATCGCACTTCATCCCGCGTTCCACCCCAGCACTGACGAGCGGTCTTTCGAGCGGCCGTGCATCCTTAAGGCGATTCTTCACGGGCCGCGTATCCCTGCAGTGCTGGTTAAAGGCGAGTGTCTCCCTTTCTTTTCCAAGGTACGGCGTGTTCATCGTGTCTGGCATCTTGGTGGCGATCACACAGGTTCACATACTTTTCACCCCTTCTACCTTTCATTTATTTCTCACATTGATTTAGTAGAAGGGATAGGAAGGACTTTTAAGCCGATAGGGAAATAAATATCTACACTCCCCACTTGGCATTTTGCTTACTTCGTATATATTCATATGCTGCTGCTAGAGTGATAGAAAATTAGCTCGATATATTTTTATCACCGCTGCGAAATTGAGTGCGAGACCCGTCCCGTGACTCGATCCGAGCACGGAAGAGCTAAATACCCTTTACTCATTGTCGATTTCTCAACCGCACACATCTGCACGCTTCCCTCGCCAGGGATGAGTAGCGAGTTTGCCTAGAGTCTCAGGTTCACATTCAAATTGGCGTCGAGTCGCGTCCCGTCCCGCATCGAATTGGTATCAGAGTGAGTTAGAGTCTAGGGTAGTCGGTCCAAGGTGTCGCATTGCATTCTGATACCCGGTATATTAAAAGGTACCTCCGGAATGATAGGTTATGCCTATTGGGAAGGTAGCACACTTGCGTGAGTGTGATCTTCGGATCAAACCTCCGCCACGTACCAGATATTGGTTGAGTCTAGGTTTGTAGTCGAGTCTGCATTCCAACTTTGCATTGGTGTTTTAGGGTCGTGTCTAGTCCATTAGGGAGTCAGTTGTCTTATCCCGAGTGTCTTCATGTCAAACCCACCCATAAGTTCCCCAATTCCCCATGGGTACCCAATACCATCACCCTGACACTATGGGTGAACCCCGAGATGCCACCCACAGAGGCCAATCCCTGGATGACTTGTTCGCTCCACTCATGAAGCGCATGGATAGGTTCGACCTTATTCATAGGGAGCATATCAACCGCTTGGTGGGCTGTTTTAAGGCCATGGAGGACCGTGCTGAGGCTTTCCACCGATCTGTCCAAGGACTTGTTGGAAAGTTAGAGAGTGTGGGAAGAATCCCCCGCCAGGAGCTCCCCGGAGCTGTTCCGGCCCCTCAGGCGCCTGCTGCCCAGCCCGCCCCTCTCGCCACCCATAGCCAGCCCGCTTCTCTGGCCACCCATACGTAGCCCGCTCATGTGGCCACCAATAGTGGGAGTAGCCACTTCCCCGACTAGTGTCCTTCATATTCCCCTACCTTAGAGGGCACACATTCGGAGGATACCCCACCCGGACTTACTCTAGTGAGTTACGAGGCTGACCAAGAGTTGGCCGAAGAGTACCTCGCTGATGTTTTGGGGCTAGAGAGCGATCCCAAAGAGTGCCTAGTGGGCTAGAGTGAGGCTCCACCCAACGACTCCATCTTGTTAGTCATCCCAACCTCACCGGTCGTCCCGGAGCTATCTATCTCACCCACTTTGTCCACGGTGGATGTGCCATCCGCCGACCTTATACAGTTAGCCATCCCACTTTTACCCGTCTCTCCTATAGTGGCGCAACCACTAGTCACTATCGTACCACTGTCGACACCCTATGTTGACACGGTATGGTCTGATTTCTTCCACGCATTCCAGAGACAACATCTGGACTTCCTTTTTGTCATGTTTCACACCAAACGTCCGGATGACTTTCCCATCACCCACCTCCTTGGCCTTACACATTTTTGTACCCGAGGACTAGTCTTCTTCAACCGGAGACAGTTGACGAGATTTGAAACCTGCGATCTTAAATTGTAGGTCAATCTTTCTTTACACTTAGTGTATGTAGACGGTGTCCATCATCCTTACCGAGTCTTCCTTAGTATGTCCCTTGTGTTTGTATCTCTTTGTCGTCAGTCACAGTAGCACTATGAGTGTCTAAGTTGGCCTAGGGTCATGTGTGCATTTTGTTTCGTACAGTTTGTGAGAGTCTACATACATCAAGTTGAGTCAGTCTAATGCAAGCTCATGGTGTCAGTCCCTTTCGAGTGTGAGGCAAGTCGGACCTCATGCGTACGTTGTAGACTTGTCGGAATTTGAGATCAGCTCTATCTCAATGTCCCGGATCTAGTCACATAAAGGGACCCAGCGGTGATTCCTAGTGAGTCTTGGAGCCGTCTCCTCCCTTTGAGAGTGACCCGACCCTAGAGTGTCCACCACTAGCCTCATTCCACAGCAGCGTGAGTATATGGAACATATACGGGATGAGCAGGTGACGATTACTTGGAGTGAAGCGTACTCCGCGCTACCTGGTACGGTGACAGATCCGCAGGAGGTACTTGAGCAGCTACAACCCTTACTCGAGGGGGTCGAGCTTCACTCACCCGGGGAGAATTGATGGGGACATCGAAGCAAGACCTCTAACTTTTTATTTGCATTTATGACCTTGAGTTAATTGGGTTTGCAATTGTAAGCCATTATATGCCAATGTGTTAGTCCTTAGAAGTCTTTGGGTTTCTTTGCAAAAGGCCACGTAGGCCTAGTGGGACCCACACCCTCTCTCCCATTAGTCCACCGAGGTTCTAGGGCCCACCAGTGATGCGGGACGAGATGCGACTCGACACCAATTTGGATGCAAACCTTGGACTCTAGGCAAACTCGCGACTCGTCCCTCGCGAGGGAAGCGTGCGGATGTGTGTGGTTGAGAAACCAGTAATGAGCTAGGGTGGTCAACTCTCACTTTCGTGCCCGGATCAGGTCACGGGATGGGTTTCGCTCTCTCTCTCTCTCTCTCTCTCTCTCTCTCTCTTTTTGCCACTTGATGAGAATTTTATTACAGAAGAAAAGGAAGAAAGGTTCAGAGGGGGAGACCCCTAATATACAATGAAAGAATGAAAGATAAAAATTACACACGACGAATGCGGATATTTGGAATGTGGCAAGCATCGGCCGTGACATGACCTCTTGCTAGAAGGGGCAGCTCCCTTGCAGATCGGAATTCTTTATTGTATCCCGTATAGATAGCATGATTTGCTAGTGCATCGGCAAGTTGATTCGCTTCTCTGTAAATATGTTGGATAGAACATTGAGATGAAGCTAGTGTTTTCTGGAGGGTTCTCCACCATGGAAGTAGGGGCCATGGGGGGCTTTTATTTTTTTTCAGCATGTTTACCAAGGTTAAAGAATCTGTGCAGATGACCGATACTGGTATGGAGTGAAGCTGCGCCAAGCGAAGGCCATCAAGAAGAGTCCTTCCTTCTACAACCATATTTGTGCTATAACCATAATAGTAAGAAAAACCCAGCAGCAATTTCCCTTGAGCATCTCTGAAGCATCCGCCACCCCCGGAGGTACCAGGATTGCCTTTGCTAGCCCTGTCCACATGTAGTGAATATGCATTCTCAAGAGCCGGCCATTGGACTGTGATGCAGACTAGCCTTTTGTGATTAATGATGAAGCCAAATTCCTGGAGTTTTAGACTGAATAAGAACCCAGCCCCACTTTGAAAGTTAACTTGCTGCAAAATATGGGCGGCTTCTGTTTGAATCTTATTCGAAAGACGAGTGAAGCTAGTGCACGATCCTTCGAATCGAAGTCGACATCTAAGCTTCCAGATTTCCCATATAATCATCATAGCCACAAGTAATGAGGTGAATCCCTGTGGTTTTTCAATGATAGCCCTACCAATGATCACTCTGAGTCGGCTAGTGATAGTACTAGTTTGCATACAGTGTTCATCAAACAGAGGCGCAAATATGTTCCGCAGAAATTTGGTTGGCTCACTATTAAGGAAAAGATGATCAGCATCTTCTGTGGCATGAGAGGAAGAACAACACTCACAACGAGAAGCCATGTGTATGCCACTGCTTTGAATTCGACTATCCATAGGAACCGCCTGCTTCAGAATTTTCCAATAGAAGAGAGAGGCTCGCGGAGGCATCCTTTGATCCCACATCTTGCTGACAGGGGAGGTGGCCGCCTGTCCCTTCATGAATAGATAAGTAGACTTAGTGTTGAATTCACCAGAGTTAGTGAGAGACCATATTGGGATATCATCCCCGGTTTGAGTGCTAAAGTTCTGAATTTCAGTCTTCAAGTTATGTTCTTCTAATCTCTGCCAGACGGGGTGCTGCTGGTTAGAAAGGACTGCTTGAACTGAGAAGTCTTTTGCCCCGGCTCGATCTTGATGAGGAAGGAATTCCTGTAGTGGCTTATCTTTGTCCCAGATGTCTTTGAGAAAGTTAGTGCTTGAACCATCCTGAATAATATACCGAGTACCTACCATGAGAATGGACTGAGCTCTGTCAAAATCTCGGGTCTTGATACCAGCTGGGAATGCTATTTTACAGTCCATGATGTGGTGGCCTTTTATGTATTTGCTTCTGACATATCTTGCCCAGAGAGAGTTACCATGCAGGGATTGCCAAAATTGCTTGACATAAAAATAGAGTTAGGTGTCTAAGATATTGCGGATGCCAGTCCACCTTCGGAAGTAGGACTGCATACTTTATCCCAGGAGACCCAATGCTTCCGATGAGCTGCTTCTAGCCCCTGCCACAAGAAGTTTGCATAAATTTTCCCAATCTGATTGAGGACTGTGTAAGAGATAGCTGCTGCGCTGGCAGTATAGATGGGAATGGAAGCTAGGACCAACTAAATTAAGGTGATTCTTCCAGCTTGGGAGAGGTACTTGCTTTGCCAGCTTGCAAGCTTCGTATTGATTTTGTCCAACAGGTATTTAAAGTGGGGTGTTTTAGTTCTATCTTTGAACAATGGAATTCCCAGGTATTTAATGCTTCCAACTTTGTGCTGATAACCGGTTAGTTGATGGATATGGTTTATAGAACTACTTGGCATTCATTTTGAAACCATGAAGTAGCTTTTGCCGACATCAATTCGCTGACCAGATGAGGACTCATATCTTTTCAAGAAATGAAGCAACTGCTTTACAAATGATATGATGCCATTCATGAAGATGATTGAATCATCCGCATATAGGATGTGAGATATGGGCAAGGCATTGCGTGAGAGTTGATATTATTGACATTTCCCAGAATTGAAAAGGAGAGTTAGACCTCTGCTTAGTACCTCCTCGGCCAGAATAAATAGTGCAGGGGCCAGGGGATTACCCTATCGAACTCCCCGAGAAGACTTGAAATATCCATGAAGCTTCCCATTGAAAGCAATAGTGAACCAACAGTTAGCCAGCATTTGAGCTATAAGTGAAACAAATATGTTAGAGAAGCCAAATCTTTTGATAACTATAGTAATAAAGTCCCATTCGATTCGATCATTTGCTTTGGCCATATCAAATTTTATCAGAATGTTGTAGCCCCTCACAGGTCTGTCGATTTCCATAAATAGTTCCTTGGCTAGCTGAAAGTTTTCTGTAATGAGTCTTCCACTAACAAAACCACTTTGTTGTTCAGATACTATAATAGGAAGAATAGGGCACAGGCAATCATAAATAATTTTGGAGACAATCTTGTATGAAAAGTTGCATAGGCTAATAGGCCTGAAATCCACATAAGATGATGGGTTCTTTACCTTAGGAATCAAGCAGAGAATAGTGGAGGTGACTCCCTGGGGCGGACCCCATCCTTGGAAGAAACTCCGAATAGCTTTTGTAACATCTTCTCCAATGATGTCCCAGCAATGAGTGTAGAATCCACCAGTAAAGCCATATGGCCCAGGGGAACTATTTCCTGAAAGTGAGAACACAGTCTGTTTAACTTCCTCAATGGAGGGGATATTACACGGGGACGTGTTTTGATCATCACTAATCATCTGTGGAATTATAGTCAATAGATTGTCGCCTATGCTGTGTTGTTCAGATGATAGCAGGGACTTAAAGAAATTAATAGCACCATTCATTAATGACTCCTGGTCTTCCACCCAGTTGCCATCAATTTTCAATTTGTGAGCATAGTTACTTTGCCTCCTGGTCTTTGTATAATGATGGAAATACTGAGTGTTCCTATCCCCACATGTTAACCATTGGAGCCGGGATTTTTGGTACCAATAAATCTCCTCTCGATGAAGTGCAAGGCACATAGTAGCATTTGCTTTTTGAAGATTTATCCGGTTGTGTATAGTAGGATGAGAATCATATGCAACTTGCACCTGTTCCAGCTGTGCTTCAGCACTATCTTGGGCTTGGTGAATATTGCCAAAGACACTTTTATTCCATTCTCTCAAGGCAATCTTAAGTGATTTTAGTTTCTGCTGCAATAGTTGGAAGGGATGACTGTCTAGATAAGAGTGATTGTTCCACTGCCTTTTAACAAATTCTTGAAAGTCTGAATGAGTGTGCCACATGTGTTGATAAATAAATCTTCCAGGAGCTAAATTCATAGGGCGAGTGGATAAAAGCATAGGGGCGTGGTCCGAAGGTCCTCTGATCAGATGTTGGACAGATAAATTATATGGTGAATTTAACCATTCAGCAATATATAGAACCCTATCCAAACAAGATTGGATATGGGATGCCCCTGTTTGATTATTGGACCAGGTAAAAGGGGATCTATAGTATCCTGCATCTATTAAGCCAGCAGCAGTTAAAAAACCTTGGAAATCCGTCATTGCAGCTACTGAAGACATAGAGCCACCTATCTTTTCTTCCGGTGTTACAATGCAATTGATCAAATAATATCGAGCTACATTCCTATCACTCATGCAGCGGCATATGAAAATATACGAGATAAGAAAAATGTCAAAGTAGGGAGCGGACACGATACCTCCACGCTCCGGGCATGGGGAAGGCGATCTCGGCCAAGACTCGTACTCCCGGTGTACAGTAATTAATTAATTACAGTAGTTATTTCTATTGTCCACTCCATACAGGGAGGTAAAGGGCTACACGTGGGACCCGAGAATAGCAAACTCGGGTTGACGGGCAGCAAGCCAAAAGGCTCTCGGTCCGGAGACCTGCTACTGGTCTGGCTCGGTTCTGCAGGGCCCGCGGGATAGCAGGCGGGTCCGACTACTAGGACGGTGGTGCCCGGGCGTCTCCTTGCTGTGGTGGCCAGCTGGAACACTGCTGAGGGGTTGCTGGTCGATCTCTGAGAGCGGTGGTCACCGAATGTGAGCCGGCATATTTTACCAGAATTAACCGGCGGACTGCTCTGCTAGTCTGTTCTCAGGACAGAATTGTGCGCCTCCATGAAAACAATTGTTGCGTCCATATCCGGTGTCATATCGAGGCAAAATTGGTACCGTGATAAACTAGACTTGAAGGGCTACAACATATATTTATTTTAGAACCATCCAATAAACGGATTTGAAATAAAAATGACTGTGACACTGTATTTGATGCTGGCTCGGAATTCAGATCACACAGGATAGAAAAGGAGCTGTCTGAAAATGAACTTTGACCAAAATAAAAATGGTGGATCTAGACTCTCGAAAAATTATGAGTGGAAGGGGGGATGTGAGGATCATGTATGAATTTTTTGGGATTTTTCAAAGATGAGTAAAGGGGCTGGAAAAATACAACAACAGACTACTATCCTGCAGATATGTAAACTGGCAGATTGTTGGGGGAAAAACTAAATTACTGGGAAAAATAGTAAACAAAAGAGGAATGACACAAAATTTAAACTGGAGATGGGGGATGATAGGAAGAAAAAACCCTCGGAATTTGAGGTCGAATAGATCTATGGATTAGAAGATAAAATTCCGGCTTCAGCTTGCTGTCCAGCAGAGAATATATGAAAGATAGATTGGCAGTGGTGGTGCGACGGCGGCTCGATGGCTGCGGCGGCGGCGATGCTGAGCTTCTCACTCAGAGAGGGGATGATAAGGAGGCCTCACACCTTAAGAAATTCGAAGCAATCCAGCTGCAAGGGGTTGGGAGAGAGAGGGGGGCTGCACCATTCTTTCCTTGGAGCAAAATGCATCATTTTTCTTCATTAATTCTTCAAAATAATGAAAATACATGAGTTTTATAGACCTAACTAAATGACCATTGGTACCCTTAGATCTAGGGTTAGGGAGGGGCAATTAAGGGATAAGAATATTTAATTCCTTCTCCCATGTGGTCAAATAAAATACAAAATTCAAAAAACTAGGTGGAAAGGGGGGGGCCCATGATAAGTGGGCATCTTGGACTTTTCTTGGTCCAACATTGAAAGGTCTTGGTCTAAGCCCACCTTGGACTTTGAACCAGCCACACATGGGCCCTAGAGCCTAGGTGGACCAATGGGAAAGAAGGTAGGGGTCCCACCGGGCCAACATGGCCTTTTGCAAAGAAACCCACTAAAACCTAAGGACTCACACTTTGGCTTATAGTTGCCATACAATTGTACACCCATTTAACACAGGGGTATAAATGCAAATTAAAAAGTTACTGATCTTGCTTTGATGTCCCCATCAATGCTCCCCAAGTAGGAGAAACTCGATCCCGTCGAGTAAGGGGTGCGGCTGCGCATGTATCGCTCATGTGGATCTGTCGGATGTGGACCATGCTCTCCACCGTATCAGGTAGCGCGGGTACACTCCACTCCTAGTAATCGTCACTTGCTCATCCCGTATATGTTCTTTATGCTCACGCTGCGGTGGGAATGAGGCTAGTGGTGGACACTCCGGGGTGGGGTCACTCTCAAAGGGAGGAGACGGCTCAAAGACTCACTAGGAATCACCGCTGGATCCCATATTTCTCAGGCAAGTTTACAACACACGCAATAGATCCAACTTACCTCACACTCGAAAGGGACTGACACTTGCGAGCTGACATTAGATCGACTATGCGACTCCTAATATGCTCGACACATGCATGAACAGACTCTGAACAAATAAAACAAACACAGACTCACACAAGACCCTAAACAAACCTACTGTTAGACCGACCCATACATATGCAATGGTGGACCAGGACATCCGAATGTGTGCCATGCATACACACGACGCAACCTAATATTGGTGGAATGGAATCCTAGACATCCTAACATGCACCATTCATACACTGATGGCCCTTTGGATTTGGAGGGTTTGGGTGGGCTAGGAGAGCCGAATTATCCTACTTCCGTACCCCAATGAATGGGCTCCTTGCAGAGTGTAGGTTGACTGGCCAGTGGAGAAGGGGTGTGATAGTGAACTTCCCTAAAGAAGTGGAGTAGATATGGTGGGTCAAGGGGCTCACTAGGGAAGGGATTGACGGGATCAAAGAATGGGTGACCCCTCGATATGGGTTCCCTCATGACACGGTCCCATGTTTGGAATTCTTGAAGGTGTAGATGGTCACCTTCATGCATTGGGTTAAGTGGGACGGTGATCTCATGTAGAAAATATGGGTCCTCCCTCGGGATAAGTGTAATGAAATTAGGTTCATCAGGAATGGGGATGAGCAAAGAGATCTCCGTGGTGACATGACCCACGGTACACACGGAGGTAATGGACCCCAATGCCGGATGTGTGAAGCTACGACTATGGAGTTGATCGAAGCCTTGGGCCAACATGTTCGTCAACTTCCATTGCCAGTCTAATCCCTTAAAAAGGTCATCCAATGTATCAACATGACGACAAGACCGGAATGTGGTATGGATTGAGTTGACTGGCACTAATTGATGCGGGACGGACACGTGAACCTGGGACTCTAGCTTGCAACTCGTCCCTGGCGAGAGAAATGCGGGATCGTGCGCGGTTGAGAAACCGGCAATGAGTCTAGGGTACTCGGCTCTTCCGCGTGTACTCGGATTGAGTCACGGGAGAGGTTCACTCACTCACTCTCGCAGCGGTGATAAAAATAAATATCGAGCTAATAATCCTATCACTATACCAGTGGCATTTAAAAGTATACGAGATAAGCAAATGCGATAAAGAGGGAGGCGAGTTTACCTCCACGCTCCGGGCGTGGGGAAGACGACCCCGGCCGAAGCTCGTACTCCCGATGTGCAAATATTACAATAATTACATAAATTAATTTATCGCCCACTCCACGCAGGGAGGTAAAGAACTATAAGTGGGGGCCGGGAGTAGCGAACTCGGGTTGACGGGCAGCAATTTGGGCCGGAGATGGGATGCTGGTCCAACTCGGTTTCGACTCGATACTGTTCCAACTCGGTACAGCAAGGGAATTCAGCAACTGGGACGGTGGCTTTCGATCGACTCCTTGCTGCGGCGACTAGCTGGGACGCTTCTGATGGGTGGCCGATCGATCTCTAGGAGCGGCGGTGACCGAGTCTGCGCCAGCGTAATTTTCGAGGAATTAATGACCAGACTGAGTTGCTGGCCTGTCCATGGATTTTCTCTGTGCGCCTTCACGAAAAGATTTCTTGCGGCCAGATCCGGTGTCGGATCGACGTAAAATTGGTACCGATGGATAGAGGAATGAGAGGGTTACAACATATAAATTTTTCAGATCCATCAAATGAATGGATTGAAAATGAAAATGACTATTCCATAAAGATTTTTGCTGGCTCGGACTGACAGACACACATGACATACTGAGTTTTCCCTGAAAACGAATTTTGACCGATAGGAAAACAATATATCTAGACTCTAGAAAAAGTATGGGTGGAAGGTAGGAAAGTGAGGAACACGCATGAATTTTTGGGAGATTTTAAGAGATGTATAAGGGGGCGGGGAAAATAAAAGAACAGACTCCTATCCTGCAAATCTGTAAACTAGTAGACTGTTAGGGGTGGAACTAAAATTACAAGACAAATAGCAAATGACCTCTGATTGGCACAAAATTTAAAATGGAGACTGGGGATAACAAGAAGAACAAACAATCAAAATTGTAGCTCGATCAGATCTCCTGATGTGGAGATAAAAATCAGGCTTCAACCTTTTGTCCTGATGTGGATAGGATTCTGACGCGGTGGCGGTGGCGGTGCGACGACGGTTCGATGGCGGCAGCGGCGGTAGTGTTGAGCTTCTCACTTAGAGAGGGGGGGGGGAGGAGGCTTCACACCTCAAGAAATTTGCAGAACTCCATCTACAAGGGGGGTGGGAGAGAGAAAGGGGTGCCCTTGGGCTTGCTCTTGGTAAAAATCCTTCATTCTTCATTAAATCTCTAATGACACTATACATAGGCTTATATAGAGAATGGCAAGGGGTGGGGGGTGGGAATTTCGTGGGAGAGAGGGGAGGGGTAAACTAGGGATAGCATTTTCTTCCCCCATGTGGTCAAATGACCAAATTAAATAAAAGTACAACATGGAATAAACTATATTATAAGGGGGAAGCATCTTGGACTTTGCTTGGTCCAAGTTTGAATTTTCTCCCACCTTGTCCCCCCCTTGGTCCAAGTCTAATCTTGGACTTTGAACCAGCCCCACATGGGCCCTAGAACCTAGGTGGACCAATGAGAAAGAGGGTGGGGGCCTCGATTGGACCTACTGGACTTTTATAAATAAACCCAAAAGACTTTAAAGACTAACCCTTTGGCTTATAATGCCTTACAATTGTAAACCCAATTAGCCAATGGTATAAATACAAACAAAAGGACATAAATGCAAAATAAAAATATTAGTGCCCGGTGTTGATTCCCATCACTAATGGTAGTGTGGGGTCCACAGATGGATAGTAAGGTGGTCTAGGGACCAAGCCTATCTTGAGCCAACTAAGTAGTGGCTCGACGATGAATAGCTTTCCTGTTAGAAACACGGGTGGCTCCAAATGATGTGTCTCCGAATAAAGATCGGAAGGTAAAGTAGGTGGCAAAGGAGCTCTAGGGGAAGGGTTCCCCGGCTGGGGTGGGTGAGGCCGTAGGGCAGGAGCGTCCTGCCTCGTGGGCTCATGTGGCTGTCTGACCGGCTCGGCACTCTACTGAGTGGTAGCTACTCGCCAAAGGGTAGCATCAAACCTTGACTCGAAAGGCTCAACCTCTAGAGCGGCCTGATAAGAATGCTCCAGTGTGGTCACGTCATGGTAAAGTAATTCAAACTGGTAGTGAAGCCGCAAACCTCTCTGGAACAAAAATGCGGTCATGGTGCTCTTCTCTCCAACTCCACTTCCTAACAGGTACTCATCAAAGTCCCTAATGTACTCAGACACGGACTTGTTGCCTTGAACGGGCCTGATCGGGGCTTCCTCTAGGGTGGAGACTCGTCTAACCAGACCTTGGAGAGATTGGTCGGTAGCGTCCATCCTATCCTCTATGGAATTTAAGCCTAGCCTCGGCACGGCAAAAATATTCTCGCGTGTCTCGGTCACGCTTGTCCATCCTATCCATGAGGGTGTGTATCATTTTAATTGGGACTTGGGCGTAAGGAATTTGATGAGGGACGGGACGCGACTCGACGCCAATTTGGATGCAAACCTTGGACTCTTGGAAAACTCGTGACTCATCCCTCGCGAGGGAAGCGTGCAGATGTGCACGGTTGAGAAACCGGTAATGAGCTAGGGTGGTCAACTCTCACTTTCGTGCCCGGATCGGGTCACGGGACGGGTTTCGCTCTCTCTCTCTCTCTCAGCAGTAATTAAACAATATCAAGCTAGGTTCCTATCATTCATGCAACGGCATATGAAAATATATGAGATAAGCAAAATGCCAAAGTAGGGAGCGGACACGATACCTCCACGCTCCGGACATAGGGAAGGCGATCCCGGCCAAGACTCGTACTCCCGGTGTACAATAATTAATTAATTACAGCAGTTATTTCTATTGCCCACTCCACATAGGGAGGTAAAGGGCTACACGTGGGACCCGGGTTTAGTGAACTCGGGTTGACGGGTAGCAAGTCGGAAGGCTCTCATGCTGGAGACGGGCTGCTGGTTTGGCTCGGTTCTACGGGGCCCGCGGGACAGCAGGCAGGTCTGGCTGCTGGGACGGCAGTGCCCGGACGTCTCCTTGCTACGGTGGCCGGCTGGGACGCTACTGAGGGGTTGCTAGTCGATCTCCGGGAGCGACGGTCGCCGAATGTGAGCCAGCGTATTTTACCAGAATTAACCGGCGGACTACTCTGCTAGCCTGTTCTCGGGACAGATTTGCGCGCCTCCACAAAAATAATTGTTACGTCCAGATCCGGTGTCAGATCGAGGCAAAATTGGTACCGTGGGAAACTAGACTCGAAGGGCTAGAACATATATCTATTTCAGAACCATCCAATAAACAGATTTGAAATAAAAATGACTGTGACATTGTATCTGATGCTGGCTCGGAATTCAGATCACATAGGACAAAAAAGGAGCTGTCTGAAAATGAACTTTGACCAAAATAAAAATGGTGGATCTAGACTGTGGGAAAATTATGGGTGGAAGAGGGGATGTGATGATCACGTATGAATTTTTTGGGATTTTTTAGATATGACTAAGTGGGCAGGAAAAATACAACAATAGACTACTCTCCTGGAGATGTACAAACTGGCAGATTGCTGGGGGGAAACAAACTTACTGGGAAAATAGTCAACGAAAGAGGAACGACACGAAATTGAAATTGGATATGGGGGATGACAGGAAGAACAAACCCTTAAAATTTGAGGTCAAATAGATCTATGGATTGGAAGATAAAATTCCAGCTTCAACTTGCTATCTAGCAGAGAACAGACCGGAGACGGGTTGGCGGTGGTGGTGCGACGGCGGCTCGATGGCGGCGGCGGCATTGTGCTTAGCTTCTCACTCAGAGAGGGGATGATAAGGAGCCCTCACACCTTAAAAAATTCGCAGCAATCCAGCTGCAAGGGGTTGGGAGAGAGGGGGGGCTGCACCCTTCTTTGCTTGGAGCAAAATGCACAGTTTTTCTTCATTAATTCTTCAAAATAATGAAAATACATGAGTTTTATAGACCTAACTAAATGACCATTGCTACCCTTAGATCTAGGGCTAAGGAGGGGCAATTAAGGGATAAGAATATTTAATTCCTTCTCCCATGTGGTCAAAGAAAATACAAAATTCAAAAAAATAGGTGGAAAGGGGGGGCATGGCAAGTGGGCATCTTGGACTTTTCTTAGTCCAACATTGAAAGGTCTTGGTCTAAGCCCACCTTGGACTTTGAACCAGCCCCACATGAGCCCTAGAGCCAAGGTGGACCAATTATGGGAAAGAAGGTGGGGGTCCCGCCGGGCTAACATGGCCTTTTGCAAAGAAACCCACTAAAACCTAAGGACTCAAACTTTGGCTTATAGTTGCCATACAATTGCAAACCCATTTAACATAAGGGTGTAGATGTAAATAAAAAAGTTAGTTGTCTTGCTTTGATGTGCCCATCAACCAGGGGCTAGTCTTTGGTCCATGGGAGAAGGTTGACCAAGAAGTAAAATGTCATTTCTCTTCTTTGCCCACTTGCCAAGGGCACCCCCATCTTTTGAATTTTTGTATTTTTGGTCATTTTGACCACATGGGAGAATAATCCCCCATCCCCCATTTGTCCATCCCTAACCCTAGATCTGAGGTTAGTTTAGGACTTTTAGTTAATCTTATAAAACCCTTGTATTTTATGAATTCCATAGCAATTAATGAAGAAAAATTCCATTTTTTGCTCAAGAAGGCCAAGGGCGCAGCCCTCTCCCTCTCTCCACCCCCTTGCAGCTGTGAAGGCTGATCTTCTGAGGTGTGAACCCTCCCCATCAACCCCTTTCTGAGTGAGAAGCTCAGCACCGCCGCCGCCGCCATCAAGCCACCATCGCACCACCACCTCCTCGCCCTCGGAATTCTATCCACCCTTGGACAGCAAGCTATTGCCCGATTTTTATCTCCCAATTAGGAGATATGATCGAGCTCAAATTTTGAGGGTGCGTTCCCCACGAAATTCCACCTCTCCAAAATAATTTCCAAGTTATTCCTCCATCGTTTGATCCCCGTTCCACCATAGTCTTCCCTGGTCTACACAATCTGTCCATGTGCAGATCTGTGTTCCAGCAAGCCATATCTTCACCCTTTCCCCCCCCCTTACCAATTTCTGATCGATCTGAAATTTGTATTGGGATTTCTGTCTACCAAAGCCTTCTTCCACAATTTTTTTCATGATTTTATGAGTTTGTTTGCCTATCCAAAAATCCACTGTAAAATCCGAAATCTGTTCTGTCTCCTGCAGTCCAGATCCGACCACCAGCAGCCATAAAATCCATTTCCCCTGTCAAACCACCTCAGAAAAATACACAAAAGTTATTCTCGTGTTCCTTAGTTCCCCATCTATCATCCATAAAAATTTCAAGCCCCAGATCCATTGTTTATGCGTCTGTCAACATGCATCATCAGGCAGATCTGAATCTACCGAGTCAGATCTGAGCTCAAGAGTCAGCCTGTTCATAAATACCCCACGAAAAATCTAGTGCCATAAAAATTTCTGTAATAGCTTATGTTCGTGGGACTCTGAAAGGGCTTCGCAACGGCGCCAGTTTCGCATCAATCTGATGTCGGAGCTGACCGCAACAATTTTTACCGCTGGGTCACGTGGTTCTGAAACTGCAACATAGGATCGAGACAGCAACCTGCAACACCCAACGAACTGAGCCACCCCGCCTTCCACAAGGCATTCCAGCCTGACCGCCTTCCAGGGAGTGATCCTCCAGGAGTCCCCCTCGCAACGGGACAAACCACTCCCCATTCGGTCGTCTGAGTAGAATGTGGTCCCCACAATCGCCAGCCCGTGCCGTCCGAACAACAACGACGGAGCGGTCCACATTGCTACACGTCAACCCAAGTTCGCTATTTCTGGGTTATTATTGTCGCCCTTTACCTCCCTACGTGGAGTGGGCAATAAAATCCTTACTGTAATTAAGTTTTACCATTGTACCGGGAATATGAGTCTTGGCCGGGGTCGCCTTTCCCACACTCGGTAGCGTGGAGGTATCGTTTCCGCTCCTCACTTGGCATTTTGCTTACTTCGTATATATTCATATGCCGCTGCTAGAGTGATAGGAAATTAGCTCGATATATTTTTATCACCACTGCGAGATTGAGTGTGAGACCCGTCCCGTGACTCGATTCGAGCACGGAAGAGCCAAATACCCTTGACTCATTGCCGGTTCCTCAACCGCGCACATCCGCTTGCGTCCCTCGCCAGGGACGAGTCGCGAGTTTGCCTAGAGTCTCAGGTTCGCATTCAAATTGACGTCGAGTCGCGTCCCGTCCCGCATCACTTGTGTTTTGAGTAGACAGGTCGATGCACCTCCATACACTTAGGCTATCTGGTCAATGCATATGTCCGCCTAAAGACTTCATGTTAGAAAGGTCGATGTACATATGGTTTACACTCTATAAGGTCGATGCAAGTATGCACAGTATGCACTATCAGGTCGATGCATCTTGTGCACTGTATTTGTTAAGGTCGATGCATACCATAGGCAGGTCGATGCTAGTTAGCCAGCGTGTGCAGCTAACGTTGATGCTAAGCCTCTGGACTTGTCAGGTCGATGCACATGTAGAAGTCATGCACCTTAAGATCAATGCACTTTTGCACTATGGCATCTCAGGTCGGTGCACTGTGTACAAAGGTTGATGCTAGCAACCTAGCAATTAGAGAAAGGTTGATGCTAGCAACCTAGCGGTTGGAGAAAGGTCGATGCTAGTGACCTAACGAATGTAGCTTAAGGTCGATGCATGTCTTGGATAGGTCAGCGCCAGTCTGTTTGCCTCTGCAGCATTATGTCAGTGCAATAGAAGTCATCTTTTCAAGGTTGATGTACCTTGTGCATTCACTATAAAGACAGGTCAATGCATCTTCGTTAGGGTCTACCTGTGTCACATTAGATGTCGATGCTTCTAGTCAAACATGTTGCATGGGTTAGTTATACAGGCTGATGCATCTCATTTATACATCGATGCTTCTGCAACATTGTGTGAATTCATTTGACATATCTGAATCTGTTGAAGCAATTAAGATTGAATTCATGTTTATACTTATCAATTGTTTCATAACTAATATCTCTTTATCTTTTATCTTGACAACCAAGATCCATGATCAAACCCCTGGGATACATAAAGGCAGACCGCATCAGTCTCACATGGAACTTAAGTAAAGATGATTTAAAACACGTGGTTCAAGGCAGCAAGTTGTTTTAAAAGCCTGCCACATGGATCAACTTATTTTCTACCTCTGACACGTGAAATTTTGAAATGCACGAGAATGTGTTCTCCACGCGTCCAAAATCAAGTGCTTGTGGGACCACCGGACTCGTGATATATAAAAGGCGATCAAGCGCTCATTTTCTAGATCGGATCAGAGAAGAGAGGGAGATCAGAAAAAGAGAAAAGAAGAGCAGTAGATTATGAGAGCCAGAGAGTTCGCGAGTAGAATCAGAGTTAGAATGTTGAGAGAGTGAGAGATTGCTAACGGAAGAAGAAGGAGAAGGAGAAAAATAGAGTATTGGAAGATTAGAAGAAGTCTGAGGGAAAAGAGAGAGTGAGCAGAAAGAGAAAGAAAGAAAGTGAGTAGAGAAAGATAAAGAGTGTGCAAGAGAGAATAGAGAGGAAGAGTTAGCTCGAGAATCTTTGTCTTCATCAGCTCTTGGATCAGATCCAGAACTGTCTTGCTCCTACGTGAGCTCTATCATTTTGTGTTTTCATTTTTGGTTTGATCTTTGTTTTCATTACCATTCCAAGCAAGCTGTGATTGGTCAGCGGATAGCAAGTTGTGATTGCTCAGCGGATAGCAAGTTGTGATTGCTCAACGGATATAAAGTTGTGTTGCTCAGCGGTGTAAGCAAGCTGTGATGCTCAGCGGTTCAAGCTATGAGTCAGCAGAAGCCTCACTCGAGTTTGAGTGGGGGATGGACGTAGGTCTATGATAGCAGACCGAACCATCTAAAAATTCTCTGTGCTGTGGTTTGTAATTGTGAGATTGTCCAACTCAATATCTGTTATCTCCTTCACAGGTTGTGTTAGCTTGTTTTATTGAGCGCTCTTTAGTTAAAAATTGTTTCCCTTAACTCATTGATCTGAGATAAGATTTCTATTCTCCACTTGAATATAAATCTGTCTGCACACCAATTAAGTACTGATTCATCTACTGTAAGACTTCCTCCATTCAGTGTGATGAATTATGTCCAATGAATATCAGTTTGTGTGCATGCTAAGTGATAAGTGTGCATTTATACATGTTCATAAATATTATATCATGCTTTTATGAGCTTTAATATATATCATTATGCATTTATCACACTTAATCATAATTTAGAGTAAAATATTTAATTTTATGGAATTAAGTAATTTTAATGAATAAATTTACTCATTTTGCAGGCACAAAGAAGAAGCCGAAGTCCATTAAGATTGAAAAGAAAAAAAAAGAGTTCAATTGGGCCAAAGGCCCATGGGCTTGTTTAAAATAATAAAAAAATACATAAAGAAAAAAATAAAGAAAAATAAAATAGTTGTTGTATATATATAGCACATGTATATATATATATATAGTGTATATATATATAGCATATGTATATATATAGCATATACATAGCATATATATATATATATATATATATATATATATATATATATATATAGAAGTCTTCACGTAGCATGCTTCACGTAGCATGCAACGTGAAGGATTCATATATGCAAGGATTCATGCGCGATGGTAGCAGCCAAAGTCGCCAGGCCAGGGTCTTCAACGAAGGTGGCTTCGGCGGATGCGGTTGGCGGCTTCAATGCGGCTTTGGCTGGGCGACGTGGTCTTCACGCGATGGTGATCAGCGAACGGCAGCGGCTTCATGCATGCGCACGTGGATAGTGTGGCGGGCTGCTCCCCAGGCGATGGCCAAGGGTGGCCAGCGGCTTTGGTAGGGGTCAACGCTGGCTGGCAGAGTTCACGTGCTGGACGAAGCCAGCTATGCATGATCAGCAGAAAAGCAGTGGCAGGCTTTCACACAGGTGATGGCAGGCGGTCAACAAAACAAGGCAAGAAGACTTCCAACGTGGCTCACATAGGCACGGCTCCATGCGGGCTGTCGACAGAGAAAAGGTTGAAGAGAGCTTGGGTTTCAACAAAAGCGAAAAAGAGAAAGAAGTTCAGGATTTCAAAAATGGCAACTGAGATGTTCACATGGACGCAAAGGGGTTAACTTGGAGCCTATATAAGGAAGGGAGGTGGAGGTTCAGGGGGTTCTCTCTCCCCCAGTCCATTAGGATGCACATACGTAGATAGGCTTTCTCCCACTCTTTATGAAGATTGTAGCATTCATGTTTCTCCCTTCTTTTCTCTTAGTTCCCTAGAGTAGGATTAAGCTTGTCCATTTTATTTCTTTTGTTATTGTTATAGTTTTGTTGTAATTTATTTATTGTAATTTTCATACAGTTGTAAGTGGGTTTTAATTCATGTTTTAATTCGAGTGATGTTGTTATTTTCAATTTTAGTTAGCACAATCTCCCTCCATCTCTCTAATCTCTCTTCCTAAGTTCTTTATCCTTCACCCTCTAAACTGCTTCCAAAGACGGTCAAGAGAATCAGTTCCGATCCAGTCGAGTGTACGTAGTCGTTCCCGACGACTCGTAAATCAAAGGCTCGAGGAGACAGCGCCGTTATCATACCACGGCCGCACCAACTATCTCAACCTCATCTATTTTATTTCGCATTTAATTTTGTTGGATTAGATAGGTTTATTTCATGTTCTCTAAATTATGAAAATCAAATCATTCATCTATTTCTGCTTAAAAAGAAAATCAAAGTTTTCAATCTCAACATTTCTCTCCGTGGATTCGACCCATGCTCACCAGTGTATTACAGTTAATTTGGATTATATTGTGAGTTCGGTATTTATTTTTGATTGATTACCACATGTTTTAACGACGAACATTTCGACGGGATCAATTTTTGGCGCCGTTGTCGGAGATGTTAGTATGAGTTGAAAATTTTGTTTTTCTTTTGTATATATTTATAAAAAAATAAAAAAAATTGATATTTGTCTTCCGTTTTTACATTGCTTAAAAAAATCAACAAAAAAAAATAATAATAATAAAGGACGAGGGATCGCGCTCCAAGTAAGTATCTCAACCATCCCTCTTGTGGTTTAATTTATTTTCTGTATTTTGTTAGTATTTATATTATGAAAATCTCAAAAAAAAAATTGTGTTGGCTAGTTAGTTTTATTAATTAAAAAAATATTGGATCACAAAAATAAAGTCTCCATTCTAAGATTAGAAACCACACATCATATTCTAGGTCATGCATCATATAGGTTGCATTAATTTTGTTCCATATTTGTGTTTTAGAAAATAAGTGTTCATGCATTTACATCTTAAACCCTTGTTTGAACTTGTTTGTTGCATCTCATTCTTCAAAACACTCTAAGGGCACTACCCCTAAATAAGATAAGGTGAGAATTTCATCACCCTTCCTTACCCCACAAATCACTTTTTCCTTGCATCTTTGCATGACCTAAGTCATAAATAAAATTCAGTAGACATTGACCCTAAGTTCACACTGTGATTTTTGTGCTATTTAGGTTTACCCTCTTGTGAAAACCGATGCCTAAGGTAAGACAGTCGGATGGCAAACGCCTTAAGCGGGCTAGTGGTTATCTAATTAGGTCCCTACGAAAGTAGGGGGAGCCTCCCACTACCCCACCCCTTACCTGGCCGGTGGAAATATTGAGGTTGAACTTAAGTGGTACTTTAGTCATTTTGTGAAACCCAATTTGTATATGTGAGTCACATCTAGGTCACCAGGTAATTTACGTGTTAACTTGTTTATGTATGTAAAATAAAAATAAATAAATAAATAAAAAATTCACATCTTCTCTTTATTCGTCTAATTTAGTGTTATTTTTTTAAAGATAAAAATCAAACCAAAAATAAAAAAAAATAAAAAAAATATTGTGATTTTCTAATCTTAATAAAAAAGAGAATAAAATAAAAAAGGAGATTAATAAAGGGAAAATAAAATTGAAAAAACATTGAAAATAATTGAAAACAATTGAAATTTTTTTGAAAACAATTGAAAAAAAAATTGAACAATCTTTCTGGGATCCAACTTATTTTTTATGGACATTCATCTTGGAGGGAAACCCACACCTATGAAGGAATATTTTTTTCCTTCTAATTATAAACCCTCAACATGTATTGAACTACCTGACATTCTTGTGGATCACTATGAGATTGACCCTAGTCTCATCCAGATGCTCCCATCTTTTTATGAAAATCTCAATGAAAATCCTTATCGGCATCTAGAAGATTTTCTAGAAGTTTGCTCCCTGATCAAAATCCGGAATTTTAGTGATGATGCCCTTAAATTGATTTTTTTTCCATTCTCATTAAAAGAAAAGGCAAAATGTCGGTTAAGGAGTCTTGGAAAGATCATTAGGACTTGGGAAGTAATGCAGTTAGAATTTTTACAAAAATTTTACCCCATAGTCCAGACCAACATGATGAGAAGGGCAATTATGAGATTTACTCAACTTCCGGGAGAGCAAATCCATAAATCTTGGGAGAGGCTGAAAGATTTGTTATGTCAATGCCCACACCATGGGTTGCCCAAATGGCAAATTATGTTTACATTTTATGAGGGTTATCTGATTATGATAGACAAATGGTGGATATATATTGTGGAGGGGCATTTATGAATAAAAGTGAAGATGAGCCTTATGATCTGTTTGATATTTTGAGTGAAAATTCGATGAATCATGCCTCACTCTCATCTCTTCAACAATCTGTAAGATCTTTCAAACATGATAAAATTTCAATCCCAACTTTCACGGAAACCTGTGAGTTTTGTGCCAGTCTCACTCACCATGTGAGTAAATGTCCTACTGTAGCCCGACTCCCATCAGTCATCCAAGCTCAAATCCAAAATACTCTAGAGTTCTCTCAGCTCAAGCGTGCTACATTCTCGGATGATTATAATCTTGGCTGGAGTACTCACCCAAATTTGCCTTGGATGGATCCAACATTTCAAGACCATCTGTCTAAACCTTTACCCCAAGCAGTTCACGAGCAGCCCATGTGCAATCAACTTCAACCCAACTCGTCTCACCCAAATTTCAAAAGTAACATCGATACTAGGGGTGATTCACCAGGCCACTACTTTGAATCTCAAATCATGAACTCTCAGTCTACTTACCATGACCCTCCTTCAATATTACATCAAACTCCTCAACACATGAATGATGATGATGATGATCATGATGATCTTATGCCTGTCATTCTGGCTCAAGATATCAATAGTGAAAATGAGGGGGAGTGCACCAGCAATACCATGACGAAGGAAGGGAAGGAATTAAGGGGTGAATTGGAGGAAAAAGATGATCATATTGATATCACCACCCCATTCTATGAATGTTTTGAGATTGAGAATATCACTATGAAGATTAGTGGCCCAAATAACTCAATTGAGGAAATGCATGAAGAAGAGGATTACTTTGTGAGTAATAATCTTGTTGATTTAATGAAACCAAATTCTGAATATCCTCCTCCTCTAGCAGAGCATGATGATGGGGCCTTGTATCATCTACCAACCCCATTGTTGAAAAATTTGAGTGATAAACTTTAATTGACTGATGAGTGTCATGAAGGGTCTATCTTAGAGAAATTCACATTTGATCTTACCCTTGAGCCCTTTATGTTTCAATCAGTGGATGAGATAGATTCTGGGCTCCTGTTTCCTTCTACTTTGATTCCCCTGACAGTAAAGCCTCTCCAAAATGACATTTTACGACCTGAGGGAGATGTGCCCACAACATTCATCTTTTGATGGGAATCAACACCGGGAACTAACTTTTTATTTTGCATTTGAGTGCTTTTATTTACATTTATATCCTTGGGAAACATGTATACAATTGTAAGGCTTTATAAGCTAATTTGTCATTCCTTAAGGATCTTTGGGTTTTTGTGTAAAAGTTCAGTAGGACCAGCAAGGGGGGCCCATCTCCTTCCCTATTGGTCCACCTAAGCCTTAGGGCCCATGTGGGGCTAGTCAATGGTCCAAAGTGGGCTTCTAGATGGCTTGACCATTCGAGGGGATAATTGGATTAAAAAATCCAATATTCCAACCCTTAAAGTCCAAGATGCCATCACCATTTATATTTGTTCAATAGGTTTTGTATTTTATTTTAATTGAGTCAAAACACATGGGGAATTAAATGTGAACTCCTTCTTTTACCCCTCCCCTAATTTAGATCTAAGGTTAGTTTAGGTCTTTTTACACTTTCTATATATACCTTGTATTTTGTGATTTACTTAGCAATTAGTGAGAAGAAAATCCATTTGTTGCTGACAGCCCAAGGGCCCCCCTCTCTCCCCCTCTAGAGCTATGAGAGCTCAAATTTAAGAGGTGTGAAGCCTCTCCACCACCTCCTCCCTGAGTGTGAAGCTTAGCACCACTGTCGCCGCCGCCATTGAGCCGCCATCGCATCGCCACCGCAGCTATGTCGGAGTTCTATCCAAATCAGGATAGAACCTTAGCTCTGGACTTTTATCTTTTTTTATTGTTGTCTGATCGAGCCCCAATTTTTAGGGTTTGTTCCCCCTGTCTTCCCTAATCTCCAGTTCAAATTTCGTGCCATTTAGCTTTCATTTGGTATTTTTTCCATATTTATGTTCTTCCCCTCAGTAATCTGCTAATTTGCGAATCTAAGGGATAGTGTTCCCTTTTCATATTTTTCCCACCCTTTTATCAACTTTCAGAAAATCCCTAAAAATTACCAGGTGTTCCTAACATTTACCCCTTCCACCAGTAATTTTCCCATCACCTAAAAAATTCCCCTACCCACCGGTCAAAAATCATCTTCAGGCAAATCCCTTTCTGTCCTGATAGTCTGTAACCAGATCCATAGGAAAACATGTAGTTTGCATAAATTAGCATTTCTAATCCCTTCTCTGGATCGACATGAAAAAAAATGTTGTAGATCTGTGCGTCCTCTTTCCAACGCCACCAGTCTTACCTCGATCGGACTCCGGATATGAGAGAATTAATTCTTGCCGACGAGGCGCACAAATATATTCCCTGTGCAGGCCCGAAATAGTAGTCTGTGGGAAATTCATAAATAAATATCAAAGTTCAACTTCAGCGATCGCTGCTCCTAGGAGTCGACCAGGGACGTCCTGCCAGCTTTCCAGCCAAGCGGCGCCTTCATAAGATCTCAGGAAGGTGACATTCCTTTGGAGGCAACGACTCACTGCCCAGTGAGTCAGAACCGAGTCGGCGCAGCACCTAGTCGATGCAGTACCGAGTCGGACCAGCAGGCCGAGTTCGCCCCAAACGCCCGTCCAGCTTGCTGCCTGTCAACCCAGTGTCAGTCCTCCCGGGTCCCACTTGTAACCGTTTATCTCCCTGCGTGGAGTGGGCAATAAAATTCACTGTTGCAATTAAGTTTTTACCATTGTACCGGGAGTTACCTTAACTGGTCGGGGTCATCTTCCCCACTCCCGGAGCGTGGAGGTAAATTCACCACTCTCCTTATTTCACATTTTGCTTATCTCGTATATCTTTGAATGCCGATGTATGAGTGATAGATTATCAAGCTCGTTATCATTTTATCACCGCTGCGAGAGTGAGTGAGTGACACGTCCCGTGACTCAATCCGAGTACACGCAGAAAAGTCGATACCCAGGACTCACTGCTGGTTTCTTAACCGCGCACAGTCCAGCGTTTCCCTCGCATAGGGACGATCGCGAGCTAGAGTCCCAGGTCGCATGTCCGTCCCACATCAATTTGGTATCAGAGCGAGTTGAGTTTAGGGTAGTCTTTGCTTGAAAACCAAAAAAAGAGTCATTTAAGTCTAGTCATTGTCTAAGTCGGTCTAAGTGTCTCATTTACATACCATTATTCGGTATATAAAAAGGTGTCGCCCGACCGTTAGGTTACACCTATCGGAGAGGTGATTCACTCGCGTGAGAGGATCTTCGGATCCCCGGACTCCGCCAGGTACCGGATCTTGGTTGTGTCTAGGTTCATAGTCGAGTCGGCATTTCAACTTGCATTGTCGTTTAGGGTCGTGTGTAGTGTCTTGTCCAAGTGTCTTCATGTCCGTCATATAGCTCCCCATTTCCAATGGACTCCCGGTCGCCCAAGCGAGATAACCGTTGGCACACCCATGGGTTGGGCAATCATCCTCTCCACTTCCGTAGGCCCGAAGCCTCAGATTTTTATGGCTCTAATGACCCAGGCGACTACCTCAAGTGGGAGGCCGCCATGGACACATACTTTGATTGTTATACCATGTCTGAAGCCGGGCAATTCTATTTCGCCAAGGAGAGGCTTCTACACGAGGCCGTCGAAAAGTGGGACCACATTGAGCGCTTGAGAGAGGTTAGGAGGCAATGGCCCATCGAGTCATGGTGGGACATGAAGAGAGAGGTTAGAAGGGTCTACCTTCCCCATCCTGTCCCTTCCAACCCGTCCCACCCATTTACTTCCAACCACGTGGGTCACACCTCCAGCCGACCCCACCAACTCACTTCCAACCAAGTGGGTCATATCCGGAGGCAAGAAGCCCCTCAGGTACCCATGCCTACGCCGGTTGATTACGGGCGAGTCCACAGCGATACCCCTACCCCAACCCACACCGTTGCCGAACTTGTGCAAATGATTTCGGATCGGGTGGATAGGAGATGTGCTTATTTTGAGTCACTGGTCTCCCTTTTCCCACCTCCGAGTCCGGACATAGCCACCACCAAATCTACGGAGGTCATAGCCGGTAGTCCCAACCCAGCCCCACCTACGGGGTCCCAAGGGCCTCTTCCCCTCCTAGTTGACAGCCCTTCCCCTAGTGCTCCGTTGCCACTTGTTTCTGACCCTCACCAGAGCCATCTCATTCGGAGCCACCTTAACCCGAGCTACCCGTGTTTCTAACGGGAACACTTTTCATTACCGAGCCACTCCTTAGCTGGCTCAAGAATGGCTTGGTCCCACCTCCCTTCCCATCCATGGACCCCACTCTACCATTAGTGCCGGCCAATTCATTCCATACCACCTTTTGATCTAGTCACCATGTGGATACATTGGGTGACCTTCTTATAGGATTAGACCGATAGTTGACATTTACGCACTTGTTGGCCCCAGGCTTCGACCGACCTACAGGTTATAGCTTCACACATCCATCCTTAGGATCTATCACCTCCGTGTGCACCGTGGGTCATGTCACCACGGAGGTTCTCCTATTCCTTCCCTTGCCGACCGAGCCAACCTTCATACCCTTTTGCCCGAAGGAGGAACCATACCACCTATATGAGATCACCGTCCCCTATACCCTCATGCATGAAGGTGACCATCTACACCTTCAAGATTTCCAAATGTGGGACCATGACTTGTGGGAGCCCAGTTCGAGGGGTCATACTTTCTTTGATCTCTTCGACCCCTTCTCTTGTGGACCTCTTGACCCACGATATTTACTCCGCCTTTTTGAGGGAGTCCACTATCACACCTCTCCTATTCGGGCCAACCAACCTCCACATAGCAATGGGTCCGAACCATCATTTGGGGGTAATAAAGACTTCGGCCCACCTAAACCACCCGAACCTCCCAACCTCCCACACCCAAGTCCAATAGGAAGACATTGCCAGACTGGTTCATACTTGGGTGTCTAGGAGTCCCCCATGCCACCAACCTCTGGTTACGTAACATGTATGTATGGCACACATTCGGGTGTCCTGGTCCACCATTGAATGTGTATGTGTCGGACTAACAATAGGGTTGTCTAGGGTCTTGTGTGTCTATGCATACATCGAGTCAAGTCGGTCCTTTGTACGCTCGCGTTGTCAGTCCCTTTTGAGTGCGATACTTATCGGACTTTGGGATCGGCTCTACCTCAACATATCGGATCTAGTCACAACAAGGGACCCAGCGGTGATTCCTAGTGAGTCTTTGAGCCGCCTCCCTCTTTTGAGAGTGACCCCACCCCGGAGTGCCTACCTCTAGCCTCATTCCCCAGCAACGTGAGCATATCGAATCTATACGGGATGAGCATGTGTCGATTACTTGGAGTGGAGCGTACTCCGCGCTTTCAGGTTCGGTGACGGATCCGTTGGAATTCTATCTATATCAAGACAGAGCCCTACTCCACGATTTTTAGCTCTCCATCAGTAGCTCCGATCGCAACCAAACTTAGAGGGTGAGTCATCCACGTCCACCCCAGCCGCCACAAAAAACATCCTATCATTTACCTTTCGTTTGCTATTTTTCCATTTTCGTGTATTTCCACCTTCCAATTATGTCTTCTGTTCAGATCCTATCACAGCAACCCTGAGTTTCCCCTCTTTAACCCACTTCTTCTTATTTGTTTGAGTCCCCAATTTTATTGGGAGTTCTTTCCATCTAGTACCTCTTCCACAAATTTTCTTGTGAATTTAGGATCCCGTTTATATTTTCAAAAAAATCACTTTCAGATCCCAACTCAGTCTATCTGTCTCTGTCCAGATCCGACCACCCAGCAGTATAAAATACCTTTCCCCACCCAAACCTCCACCAAATCTATCACAACAATTATCCCCGTTTTCCTTGTTTCCACCTCTACAACGTTTGTGAAGAAGTTAACTTCTAGATCTGAACTTTGATCCACGGTCAACGTCAGTTCTCAGAAAGAATCACTTATGTCCTAAGATTTTGGGTCCTATCCAACAGCAGTTTGTAAAATCGATCAAGGCCAGATCCAAGAAAAATTCTTTCCTTAGCTATAGATTAAGGTATTTTGAAAGAGCTTTCCAACGGTATCTCTTGTGCATCGATCTGACCTCGGTAGTGATCGCAGCAGCAGATCTCGTCGGGTCGCGCGTTGTAAAACAGCAGCTTCAGATCCGTGGGCAGCAAGGTCAACCAGTGACGACCGGAGCTGACTCGCCTTTCGCGAGGTGAACCGGCGTGCCACCGTCCCAGGGAGTGCCTATCCAGGAGCTAACGTCACAGCAGTACCACTCCGGGCCCACTCGGACCTGCCGATGAGCACGTGGGCCCCACATTCCTGAATACGCGTGCCGCTGAAGCTACATCAAAACGCTGCCCGTCAACCCAAGTTCGGTCCTCCCGGGCCCCATTTGTAGCCCGTTACCTCCCTGCGTGGAGTGGGCAGTAGAAACCATTTCTGTAATTATTGTGATAATTGTTTAACTAGGAGTTACTGTCTTGGCCGGGATCGTCTTCCCCACGCCCAGAGCGTGGAGGTAAACTCACTCCTACTCTTTATCGCATTTTGCTTATCTCGTATACCTTTTGAATGCCGCTGCGAGTGTTAGGTATCTAGCCCGATATATTGTTATCACCGCTGCGAGAGTGAGTGAGTGTACCGTCCCGTGACTCAATCCGAGTTAACGCGGAAAAGCCGATACCCGAGACTCACGGCCAATTTCTCAACCGCGTCCGGTCCCACGTCTTCCCTCGCTTAGGGACGATCGCGAGCTAGAATCTTAGGTCGCGTGTCTGTCATGCATCATCTTTGATTTGACTTCATCTCAGGAAGACAAGTTGATCAGTGCCCTTAATGCTCATGAGGCTGTTACTGAGAGGAATGTGGCTAATAATGACAATTTTATTCATAAGCCACCACTGGATGACCAAGTTACCAAGGAGAAAGTAGTCACTAAAGGGGTCGTCAGGAGAGATGATACAGGTGAAGGGGACCAATGGATTGATATTGTACAAGGGTTCAACCTCGATCTTGAGAGATTATTGGCCATTTATCATTTCTTGATCCCTAAATATGAAAATTGGCTCATACACATGGTTAAAGTTAAATTCAATAATGTGCGAGACCATCATATTTCTAGCCCCAGTATGTACATGCTTACTCTTGTCTTCTAATGGCATAAGGGCTGGAATTTGAGGGAGGACAAGATCACTTGGTGGGTCATTCTGCATGACACCCGTTGGTTAGTGAGCTACATTACGTCTGGCTGAAGACGTAAAACTTAGCGCTTCTTGGGAGGCAACCCACAGTTTTCGTGATTTTCATGTGCTAATAAATGACTTCTTAGGAGGCAACCCAAGTTTTTATTATGATTTTCTTTTATTTTGCAGGTGTGAATAAAGGATAAGTTAGGGGGAGAGATAGATGATTGCTTGCACCTGTGCCCCGGCCAAGTACCGCCTTTTTTTCAAAAGCAGCGACCGTCAAAGTTCACCACTATTAGGTTGTCCCGTTCCTTCATAAATTTTTTCTCTACATTGTTCTATTATTCCATATTGTTCATGCCATTGAGGATAATGTCATTTAAGTTGGGGGGATGGAAATCATGCCATTGCACATGTTGCATTCATATACGGAAATCATGCCATTGCACATGCTGCATTCATATACGGAAATCATGCCATTGCACATTTTGCATTCATATATAACCTCATTTTAAAAAAAAAATAATACCTAAATAAAACCCATTTTGAGTTTCATGATTCATGCTCTCATTGAACGTAATTCTGGAATAGAAAAGACTGGGGGAAGGATGATGGAAAATGATTTAATCTAGCCATGAAAAATTAATCTAAGAATCTCTTTAAAGTTCATGTGCACTTAAAAAAAATGAAAAATCACTTGCACTCTAATGAAACAAGTAGGACAAGCCTTCTGCTATTTTGGGTATGTTGCCTGATATTCAGCACTTCTTGAAGAAGAGATCTTTTATAAGCTTTCTGCCAAGTTATCTATAAAAAATTAGTGCAAAAGTACAATTGAAAAAAAAATGAGAAAATAAAACACCATGAAAAATGCTCTGAATCTGAGTAATCGGGCCTACTTCACCTAGACGTGTTGAGGTTCGCGTCAAAAGGATAAGGGAACCGTGATCTGTGAAATCGGACTTACTTCGAGGTTCACGTTAAACAGTGAAGGGTAGTGCAACATCATGTGTGTAGAATAATAATAATAATAATAATAATAATAATAAAATCCTTAAGAGATGAAGCAAGGCAGACAAAAAGCTAATATGCTTAATGCTCTGATTGAGAGGTGCAGGGTTGAAAGGCACTTATTTGGAATAGCAAATGGGGGATACAATTATCTACGCTGTGGATTTAGTATTTACACATGCACGAGTGCTATTGAATTTTGAATTGAATTCTTGATCATGTACCTTAATTTCCAAATCTAAGGCTAGCATGTGTTAATGCTTCCAGTTTCTAATCTTTAGTTGATTCTGTGAAAGAAAAGTTAGATATGAAAGTATGGACCTTGCAAACTCTTGTTAGTCCTAAATTTTTAATTGTTTGCATTGCTAAGGGACTAGCAATGAGTAAGTTGGGGTGTGTGATAAGTGTGCATTTATACATGTTAATTAATGTTATATCACACTTCTATGAGCTTTAATATGTATCATTATACATTTATCACACTTAATCATAATTTAGAGTAAAATATTTAGTTTTATGGAATTAAGTAATTTTAATGAATAAATTTGCTCATTTTGTAGGCACAAAGAAGAAGCCAAAGTCCATTAAGATTGAAAAGAAAAAAAAGAAAAAAAAGAGTTCAATTGGGCCAAAGGCCCATGGGCTTGTTTAAAATAATAAAAAAATACATAAAGAAAAAAATAAAGAAAAATAAAACAGTTGTTGTATATATATAGCATATATATAGCATATATATATATAGCATATATAGCATATATATATATATATATATATATATATATATATTTATTTATAGAAGTCTTCACATAGCATGCTTCACGTAGCATGCAACGTGAAGGATTCATATATGCAACGATTCATGCGCGCTGGTAGCAGCCAAAGTGGCCAGGCCAGGGTCTTCAACGAAGGTGGCTTCGACGGATGCGGTTGGCGGCTTCAATGCAGCTTTGGCTGGGCGACGTGGTCTTCACGCGATGGCGGTCAGCGAACGGCAGCGGCGGCGGGCAAAGTTCACATGCTAGACGAAGCCAGCTACGCATGATCGGCAGAAAAGCAGTGGCAGGCTTTCACACAGGTGATGGCAGGCGATCAACAAAACAAGGCAGGAAGACTTCCAACGTGGCTCACGCAAGCGTGGTGGAGGCTTCTCCATGCGAGCTGCCGACAGAGAAAAGGCTGAGGAGAGCTTGGGTTTCAACAAAAGCAGAAAAGGAGAAAGAAGTTCAGGATTTCAAAAATGCCAACTGAGATGTTCACATGGACGCAAAGGGGTTAACTTGGAGCCTATATAAGGAAGGGAGATGGAGGTTCAGGGGGTTCTCTCTCTCCCAGTCCATTGGGATGCACATACATAGATAGGCTTTCTCCCACTCTTTATGAAGATTGTAGCATTCATGTTTCTCCCATCTCCTCTCTTAGTTCCCTAGAGTAGGATTAAGCTTGTCCATTTTATTTCTTTTGTTATTGTTATAGTTTTGTTGTATTTTATTTATTATAATTTTCATACAGTTGTAAGTGGGTTTTAATTCATGTTTTAATTCGAGTGATGTTGTTATTTTTAATTTTATTTAGCACAATCTTCCTCCATCTCTCTAATCTCTCTTCTTAAGTTCTTTATCTTTCACCCTCTAAACTTCTTCCAAAGACGGTCAAGAGAATCGGTTCCGATCCAGTCGAGTGTACGTAGCCATTCCCCATGACTCATAGATCAAAGGCTCGAGGAGACGGCACCGTTATCATACCACGGCCGCACCAACTATCTCAACCTCATCGATTTTATTTCGCATTTAATTTTCTTGGATTAGATAGGTTTATTTCATGTTCTCTAAATTATGAAAATCAAATCATTCATCTATTTTTGCTTTAAAAGAAAATCAAAGTTTCAATCTCATCATTCCTCTCTGTGGATTCGACCCATGCTCACCAGTGTATTACAGTTAATTTGGATTATATTGTGAGTTCGGAATTTATTTTTGATTGATTGCCACAGGTTTTTACGATGAACATTTCGGTGAGATCACTAAGTATTTGATTTTGATTCAAGTAGAATTATGGCTTAATGTATAAGCTATTCATTCTGCATCTTTTATTCGATTGTCCTTAACCTTGCCGAGTTTTTTAATTCCGCAATAATTTTTTTACGGGGATCCATTCACCCCCCCTCTTGTTCCGTGCTTTGCACGCCAATATTTGGTATCAGAGCGGTCTCTGGTTCATCAGATCCAACGATCTGCAGAGGATCCTGCTATCTTTTAGTGAAAATTTTGACGGAGGATTATTGCTTATAATCTATTGCATATATTGATTGAATTGCATTTAATCATTTTGAGTTGATTTCAATGGCTCATCCTTCTATGTTCGATGGTACTAATTTCGAAGAATGGCTAGGCGGCCTATGTGTTTATATGAACTCCATCGATTCTAAACTATAGAGTCTTGTATCAGATGGCCCACATAAACTGTCTTATGATCAGATCAAGTGGTCTAATGACGACAGATTGAAGAACTGTGATAACATCATAGTTCTTAATATCTTGATGGCTGCAGTTGATGCTGACATATTTTCTTTTGTTTTCAGGTGCACTTCTAGAAAGGAAATTTTTGATAGAGTGACTGCTACTTATGGGGAGCAAGAAGAACAATGTTTGATGGTCAACCGGAGTAATCACAGTAGTGATCAAATGAATGAGACAACATCTCAAGTAAGCTCCCGATCTGAAGAGATATCATTTGATGAACTATTGAATTTGTATGAAGAACTATCTGATGGACATAAGAAAATAAAATCTGAAAATAGAAAATTGAAAAAGAAAATTGATCACAATAGTTTAAATTCCTCCTGTGAAAACTGTTCAAAACTGAAACTATAGCAACTTGAAAATTTTATATGCATTCATATGCAAAAAGAAATAATGAAAGATGAAAATAAAATAAATTATAAATATTATTTCGTCATAGATTACTATCCCACTTGTTAACACGAATGACGAGATTCACGGCACGATTCTGAGAAGGTAAAGACGTCAGTACTGTAGCAGTACTATAGCATCCGATTTGAGTGAAAATTATTAACTTTAATCTAATCCTAATTAATGGATGAGGTCATTCTTACATCATTGAATAAATGAGATCTTTGATTATGTCATTCACATGTTGGAATTAAGTTGGTATAATAGTAACAAAGTTGGTATAATAGTAACAAGATTAGTGTAATAGTAATAAGGATGGTGGAATAGGGAAATTAGGTGGGGGATTTTGGCCTATAAATAGGGCTGGGCTCTTCCTACTCAAATCACAAATCTATTGGGAGGAATTGCTTGTTGAAGAGAGGGAGAGCTCGAAATTGGAGAAGTGTTCGAAAGCGTTCTTCGTTCTTAAATTTCTTCTTCTTTGATCTTCAACGAGGTAGGTTTTCTCTCAGGCGAAAACTTAATTAGATCTCCACATGTTTCTTTGCCTGAGTATTTCTATTCTACGTAAATTTTTCATGATCATGTATTTGTGACTTATTTTAAGATTTAAAGTTCAAAAATGGGAGTTTTCATTATCATAATGAGTTTTAATATCGTGGATCGCATATAGACCATGATTTGAATACGGTAACTATGCTCGATTTACCTCGTTTATGTGCGTTATTTCAAAACTTGAATTTTGAATTTTAAAATCATGTTCTTGCCTTAAGAATACTATTAACAAAGAAATGACTAGGTGAATGAACTCATAAAGCTATCGTTAATTGTTCAAATAACTATGCTCTAATTTTTGTAGAATTTCTATACATGATTGACCCTATCTATTTGATTTAAGCTCTATCTGAAAGCTTGACATCTTCTTTCAAATTTTCTTCATACATGAACATATTATGCAATTGAAAGCTTGACATCTTTTTTTCAATGTCTTTTCCTTCATTGGAATTCTTTCACAAATAAACATGTTAGAATATACAAGAATGATTTCCGTTCGACTTACGTGTTTTTATGTCTCCGAAAAATCGTGTAGCTAGCAAGTTTACCAAGAAAGACCGGTGCCTAAGGCTAGAGGTCCACGGGCAAACGCTTTAAGTGGATAAGTGGTTACTTAATTAGGACCTCATGAATAAGAGGGGAGTCTCCCACTATCCCACCTCTTACCTGGACGCGTTTTCTTTAGTTTTCTGCTAATTACCCGACTGAGAAACAGTTGATCTAAACTTATTTTTCAAGATTTTTCGCGAGAGTTGATCGCGCCTTGACCGGCAATTCATTATCTTTATTACCTTAATGTCGTTAAACATGATGTCTTAAATCATCCTTGAACTTCTATTATAAACTTCATTCATTCTTCATACTACATGCCTTTTCTTCATACTACATATCTTTGGAAATAGAAATTTTGCTAGATCTGTACTTTAGCCATAAACTACCATTTGGGAGTGTAGGAGCTAAGTGCCATGCAGGGCTACGTGCTACGTTATGGGAGCCTCCTCTTGAGGTCGGAATGGCGCAAAGTGCTATATAATGGGAGCAACCTCGTGAGCCTGTAGGGGCCACCTCTAGAGTCCTCCATAACTAAGTGACTAGTTATGCGCTATACTACGCTTCTTAAGCTTTTCTTGAAACTCGAATTGGCCATAATTTCAAATGAATTGTTCTGGAAATTACATTGGACTTTGGTCCACCTGATACTTAATGCCTGGCAAACATGGGGGCCCTGATCTGGTCCTAGGCGAGTAAAGCCTAAAAATACTTATGTCCGAGGGAGTTGAATGATCAGGTGTAGCATTGCACCAATTGACATGCAAAATTGAACTAGGCAATTCACTTATTACATGCTTGACTTGTTACATGCTTAACTTTCTATACATGACATGTTTGACTAGAATGGTTAATATTTTTGTTACATGGCCATATTTACAATTCTATACCTATTATTGATCTTCATGTTTACATTTGAGTTCTACAATATCTACTCTTGAAATTCTTGACTCTTGATCTTGTTCTCTAATTGTTATTTGTTTTATTACTTATTTTATTCAAGAGCATATAGATGATCCAAAATGCTAATTACTTAAAGTGACATGGTAAAGAGATATAAGTCTGACTGAGCTTTCTAGCTCACCCTGTGTATTGTTGTTAATTTTCAAGAAATCTGAAGATGACGGGAATGGGCTGGAGTGATGAGAGTGATGATAGTTTTTAATAAATTTATTTTTCCAGTCTGTCTACTTATAAATGAATGTATAGAGTTTGAATAGTATTGTAAGTCCTTGAAGGATATTTGTTGGAAATGTCAGATTATGAAATAAAGATGTGACTTGGTCTATTTGTTGTTCATACTCATCATCTGAGTCTCTTGATCGACCTGCATGTATAACTGTTCACACCTTGATAATTCCGCCTTGTTTGGGGCGTGACAGTTTAGTTGCTATCATAGCCTATGGTTAAATACAGTCTAGGGCATTAAGGCTTAGTTATTGAAAGCCCTAGGTTCTTCACACTATAGGATAATGTATAACTATACTTGACTTGTGAGATTGGTTAGAGACTTAAGCTAGATATTAAGATATGTAGAGATAAGACATTTAATCCCCATAGCTTGTTTTGCAGAAATTCTTAGCTGTTGAAAATGGCCGCTGAGCGTGCTCAATGGAGAGAAATGCAAAGGACCGTCCAAGGACTAACTCAAGCCCTACAACAAGTGGCTCAAGGAGGAGTTAATCTCCATGGTGCGGGAGACCTGCACCGCAACTTTAGAAACATGAATCCCCCGAGGTTAAACAGTTCCACTGACTCGGATGAAGCCGAACATTGGGTCAAGGAGATAGAAAGAATATTTCGAGTCATGCAATGCTCGGATCAAGATAGAGTTTCGCTTGCAACTTTCCAACTGGAAAGGGATGCAAGAGTTTGGTGGGAATCCATGGAGGTGACCTTGCCTGATCCCCATATCACTTGGGAGGAATTTCTAGAATATTTCAATGGCAAGTATTTCTCGGAGAGAGTCCAAGAAAGGAAGGCAACAGAATTTGCCACCCTTAAACAAAGAAGTCTCTCTGTAGCTGAATACGAGGCCCATTTTTCTCGACTGGCCCGTTATGCTCCACACCTCATTAATACAGAGAGAATGAAGGCCAAGGGATTGAATGGGCTAAGGCCCCAATACATTCCCCAACTGGCGCCTATGCACATCCAAAAATATGCCGAGATGGTCCGGAAGGCCCAACTGCTAGAAGATGCCATGGAGAGGGCGGATAGAATCAAGGGAAGAGTCGTGAAAGAACAAGTTGTTGGCGCCGGAAACTTTAAACCCACATTTGGAAAGAAGAGGCCAAATGAAGGAAGAACCCCTCAACAAGATAAAAAGCTTCGAGACGGAAATAGGCAAGCCATCCCTTATATATCTTCAAAAGATATCTGCAAGTATTGTGACAAGGCTGGCCACAAGACTGAAGAGTGCTAGAGAAAGAAGGGAGCCTGCTTGCGCTGTAGAAGTGGGGATCATCACATTTCCGATTATCCCCTTATGAAGGAATCTCCATCGGAGAAGAAAACTCAAGAAGGACCAAGGCGTCAAGGAAGACTCCAAGCTCCGATAGAACCTATGTTGGGTTCGTGGCGCTCCCACTTTGTCTTTGGTAATGATTTTGATGATAACAATATATTGTGTGCTTTGCGTATGCTTTAAAGTGAAAATATTGTGTGCTTGTTTAGTGGAAAGCATCTTCATGATAAACAAGCTAATATGATGATATCTTGTTTTGCAAATACTACTACTGGGTTGTGAAGCATGGTCCTTCCTGTATATATCTTTGACTCATGCATCCTGCTCATAAGTCTTTGGAGGTTTAATGTGAAAGCTATGTTTTTCATCGGATTTTCAAATGGCTTCTATGCTTTCACATGTTGAATCAATCTCATTTGTTCATGTTGATAATGTTGAAATCTTGATATTTGTCATACTTATATTGCTAGTTTGAGCTCAGATTGGTCTTGACTGAACTTTGAACTTCTGGACTGAAATTACATTTCATAAATAGCTTGGTTAAATTCCATGTGGAAATGGACTGTTTGATATGCTTATACTTTAGCATTTCTTGTGCTCAGACTTGTCAATAGGCTTTACACTACATGCACCGACATGTCTTAGTGCTTTTCAAATGAGCACTGACCTACCTTTGATGATTCTCAAATGTGCACCGACCTGCTTCTTATATGCACCGACCCTTGTGCTTTACAAAAGTGCACCGACCGTGTTTGTCTTTACAGAACTTGCACCGACCTATCCTTGTTACAAAAACTTACACCGACCTATCTTTGCACCGACCTGCCCTTGAATGTGCACCGACCCATAACCTATGCATAATATGCACCGACCCTGTTCTTTGGGTCTTTCACAATATGCACCAACATTGTCATATATGCACCGACCTTGTCTTTGTGTTTCACTATATGCACCGGCCTTGTCTGCACCGACCTTGGGCTTTTATGTGTAGACCTTAGTTGGTCTTAAAGCATAGACCTTTGTGTTACACATTCCTCTGATGCCCAGTGCATATGCGTGAACCTTGATTCTTTATATGCATAAACTTGATTTTTAAATGTAGACTGACATGGGTGATTTGTTTATATCAGTGCAGGTTCATGTTAACCTCAAAAAAGTGAATCCATGGTAAGCTTCCATTCTTGTTTATAATTCATTGGATCCTTGGTAAGAATTTAAGTTTAAAGTTCACGCATATTTCCTTGAATGGGGTTTAAAGTCTTATTCATGAATTGGGTTTTCAAGTGTGCTTCATTCATGATATTCATGGTAATCTGGTGGTAGCATGTTGCTCCTTTATCTTCCAATTTTTCTTGTTGAATCCTTGTTTGACTGTTGTTTTTAAGAACCTCTAACCATGTTATTTAACTTGGCAAATTTTATTTTTCAAATGGGGTCGAATGTTGTTTAATGGGTTTTCACTTTCTTAGGACTGCATTGGGCATTCTACCAAGGTGCCAAGCAAGAGTCGACTCTAGGAGTTGACTCTTGCTGGTCCCTGGCCTTGTCCAGGTGTGTCCCAAGCAAGAGTCGACTCCTAGAGTCGACTCTTGCCTGGGAGTTGCGTTGTTTTACTGCAGACAGAATGCTGGGCAAAAAATGTCGACTCTAAGAGTCGACACTTTCGCCTGTGTATTGGGTTTTATCTGCTGGCAGAACACCATGACAGAAGTGTCGACTCTAAGAGTCGACACTTTGTCTGGTGCGTCCGGATCGTGTTTTCCGGATTGATTTCGAAAGACCCATTTTGTGATCTAATTGGACTCAGCTTTTACACTCTCACCCTTAGGGTTTCCTATCATGTATCAGAAGTGTTTTGAGATGTTTTTAGATGGGCGTCTATGTCTTTTGGTATCTCTTTTCCTTGTGTGTATATAACCTGCGATCTCCATCGAACGGGGTATCCTTGGCTAATATTTCTCTATCTTTTGCAGGGAAAGGAGGAAGGGGGCGTCACATCTACTTGGAGGAGGAAGAAGAAGAAGAGGAGAATGCATCAAGAGCATATCTCTGCCGATCTGATCGTTGTTCTAAACGTGGTTCCTAAAGATCCATTCGTGGGCGTCTCCTACGAGCTTAGCCGGCTTCCACTCCGCGAATAAAACTCTCCAGTGAACCATACCACTCCTATGGACGGGATTGATAGCAGATTTGAGGGGGATTTCTTCTTCTCTCATTTCTACTATTTTATTTGGGCATAGATCAATATCTTAGGCTATCATTGTATATCCTTTTATTTCGTCGAACTTTGAATATTGTCGTGTGTGGGCGGAGCTGCGTCTCCAAGTGTGTGGTTTCATTGCGGGGCGAGTTTCCCCGAGTCTGTGTGTGAAGACAGAGCTGCGACTCTGTGTGGTTTAGCGTCCGAGGTGTGTTCCCCGACTGTGTGTGTGTGAGCTGCGGTGGCAGCGTCTTGGGGCCAGGCCCAGTGTGTGTGACTTGCTACGGAAGCAGCGGGTGTGTGTGGTGTTGGGGCTCATCCCCGTGGTTGCTACATTTGTAGCGTGGTAGTGAAGCCTCACTGGGTTTTGTGAGGGGTGGACGTAGGGAGCCCGTCGTTGTCCCGAACCACCTAAAAATCTCGGTGTTCGTTGTTGTTTGCCTGTGTGATTGTCCATTTCTCCTATCCCCGTTCACAGGCTATCTTATAGATTTTTACTCACTACACCATCGCACTTTGCTGCTATCTGTCTTTAGTAATCATTCATCATTTGTTGGTTGAATATTTATGGTTAGTTGTAGTTAACTCGTTCTTTGCATTGCATATCCTTGTGAGATCGGAAAAGTTGAGTGAACCTAAATCTCACTTCAGTTTAGTTTAAGCTAATCAACATAGTTATATTTAATTCCGGTGTGTTTAGTTTAGAATGTTTTTAAAATTCGACATCTCGGCAAGGGCACAATTCAACCCCCCCTTCTTGTCCGCCATCTAGTCTGGGCCAACAATTAGTATCAGAGCCTAGTCTTTAATATTTTTTTTTCGCGGACCTCACGGTCTAGGAGAAAAGATCTTGATCTGTTCATGATGGCTTGCATGAATTTGATTCCCGTCTTTGATGGTTTTGACTATGATTCATGGCTTGAAAAATTGTGTGTTTGGATTGTTAAAATTGATCTGATGCTAGTGAACTTAATCACTCATGGTCCTCACATTCTACCAAAAAATGAGTCAAGATGGGCCGATTAGCATAAGAAAATGAATTCTGATAATCTTTTTGTTCTTAATGTTCTTAAGACTGCAGTGAGCACTGACATACTTCCTTATGTTTCCTCGTGTAGGTCAGCCAAAGAAATTTGGGATGGGCTGAACAAAGCATAGAGAAGGAAAGATAATGTAGAATGTCTCAGGGCGAGCAGCAGTGGGAGACGAAGCAAGGAAAATTCTGAGGTATCATCTAGTTCCGATTCTGATGAGGAAGATGAGCTTAACTACGATGAATTAATGAATGCTTATGATGAATTATTTGACAGATACAAAAAGATTAAATCTGAAAATAGGAAATTGAAAAAGGAAATTGAAAACACTTATGTTGAAGATTTCTCTTGTGATAAATGCATTGAATTTGAAAAGTCAATTGAGTCACATGTGTATGAGGTTGATAGCCATAAAGAAACCATTTTAGGTTTAAGAAAGAAAATTGAATCTTTACTGGCTAAAATTTCAGAAATTCAACAAATAGTTAAAGATAATGAGAATTTGAAAGAGTTGAATACTGCTATATCTGAAAAATTGCTCCTTCTTGAGGAAGGGAAAGCTATTCTGAATGCTGACAAATCTGAAAGGATAAGGGAGCTAAAACATGAGATAGAAAGTTTTAAGAACATGAATGATAAAACTATTGAGTTGGAAGAGGAGTTTGGAAATTTGAAGAATGATATGTCTAAGTCTGTCGACTTAAATGAAATAATGAATCCAATGCCTAATGAAAAAGTGAGTTTTCAAAAGAATGAAATTGAACACATCTCTATGAACGGAAACTCATTCGAAAAACTCCAAAACGAAAATAGTGCTTTGCTAATTCAGATTTCCTTTCTTGAAAGTAGATTGAAAAGTCGTGAAAATTTTAAAAAAGGAAAATGTGTGATTGATGATGATTGTGACAAACTGCATATTCTTGAACAAGAAATTGAAAGTCACAAAACTGTTAATTCTTTGTTGAATGAGAAAATTACATCATGTGAAGAAGAATTAATAAGTACCGAATTGCACATTTCATCTTTGAAAAATGAAATCATGAGTTTGAATGAGTCCTTACATTTGTGTGATAAAGAAAATCATAAACAGAAAAATGTCAATTATCAATCTTATATGTATGCAAAATCCTCAGTTGTTAAACATGTTCATGCATCAAGAAAAAGAATGAATGTTTCATGCTTTTATTGTGAAAAATTTGGCCATGAAATGCATGATTATTTTACCAAGAAAAGTGATGATGAGTGGTCTATCGAAAGAAACTCTTTTTCATGTCATTATTGTGGTGAAGCTTGATATATGATGAATAATTACTTTTTAATGAAAAATGATGAAAAATGGTCCATGAAAAGAAGATTTTCTTATTGTTATTATTGTGGTGAGAATGGTCATTCTATGGATGGTTGTTCCACAATGACAATGGATGATGATAGGTGTGCCAAGAAATATAAGAATACCTTCACCCATGCTAGAACTAACCCCTCGGGACCCAAGATGGCTTGGGTACCCAAATCTCCAAAATGAGAATCTGTTTTGTAGGGGGTGCCTTGAGGAGGAAGAATTTGTTGATAAATGAAGATCCTTCAAGGCAAGAAAAATAATGAGCTCTTCTGGTAATGAATTTGGTATACTGGTTCTTTTTAGATAATTCAACTCAGGTGAGAGTTTGAGTTTTAAGAAAAACAGTGTGCTTCAAATTCCAAATCTACTATCATGTTGATTGTCCATGCGTATCAGTTGCATATTTATAAATAAAGGTTTCTCTGGGCGAGAGAGAAAATGGTTTGATTTTGAGAACTCACTCTAATTAAGTTTACCTTGAAAAATTTGCAAGGGTAAAAATTATGTTTGGAGGAAAGTTTTGCAATTAAATAGTTGCAATTTTGCTTCACTGATTTTGGCATGTTCTGAAATGCTGAGATTTTGTGACTATGATGAATAGATCATTTAAACACTCTTCTCTACAAATCTTGTGGATAACTTTAGATTTTATATGCTCTACACTGCATATAAGGTCTTTCACCTTTTTCTCATATTCTGCAAATAACAATTCAGATTTTGAATGCTTGAGTTTGAACATAAAATTCTTCACGCTTTCAATCATGCTACCGTAAATAACAGTTCACTTGTGCATATATAGTTCACATACGTATTGGCATGCTCATATCATGCATGCCCATGCATATTTGTAGATATAAATGATTTTCAATCATCCTTTAGTTTACATGCATATACTTGCATATACTTGACATATTTATGTGCTTGAATGCCATGATTATCCGGTATATCAAATGGCGATCGTGGAAGGTTGGATTTTATCCAACTGGAAGCCTTCCTCATGCTTGACGATGGTCTTCTGACCTACGTTCTCAGCCACGTACCGGTAGTCACCTTGTGTGAAGACTTTACCTTGATGGATGTTTGAGTGTATATATATTATATCACCCTTTTCTTGAAAACATCCTATGACTTTGTCCCTTGCTAGATAAAATTACATTGATTTAGATATGTTTGTTTCATGGCATATATTAAGGGGGAGATTTCTTTATAACCGTGCATACACTTAGGGGGAGACATAACTGTGATTAGACTAATTCATGTCTTACATTCAATACAACCACCCACACACCTTGCACCTTTTTGAGATAAATGATTCAATTTAATAAGGATTTCAATTTTCCTCTCAACACTTTAGAGGACTCTTGAATCTCTACATGGAATTCACATGTCTCGTGAGGAAAAAGTTGTTTGCTCCACCAAAAATCTTTATAAGTGGAATGCGAATCCGAGTAGTCGGGAATCTTCCCTAAAACAAAGGAGAAAACTCGCATCAAAAAGTGAAGCTAATCCACATGAAAATAAGTGTGATTCGCCACTGAGTAGCCGGGAAGTGTCCCTGAGACAAAGGATATAACTCGCACCGAAAAGTGACAAAATCAATAGTTAAGATAAGTGACGAAACTGAGTAACCGAGAAATTCCCCTGAGACAAAGGGTATGACTCGCATCAAAAGGTTAGTCACCTTTTAGTGTTTAATCAAAATTTTGGGGTTATACGTAGCTACCAATATTCGAGCATTATGTATGGAAGTGTATGGAGGATAGGTTCTTTCCTGTGTTCTTTAGAAAATCTATTTATCCATATGATCTTGAAATTCATTGCTCAATTATCACATATTCACCTTGGGCTTGATTGTGTGAATGTACTTTATGAATCTGTCAACCTTCATAGTTTATGCAATACCATCTTTATGTAAGCACGACCCTCTTAGTATTGCTCATGCACATCATGCTCCATAATCAATTGCACTCTTCTTAAACCTGTCCCGAAGGGACTTGTTTGCTTTTATATCTTATTATGAATGCTTGAGTGCTTGATTGCCTGATCCTGTTCATACAGATCATACTGCATCTCACTTAGATGCATCTTTATGTTATACATGTAAATAACAGATTAAATAATCCCATTGTCAGTCAGTTTTTGTTCATGACAATAGGGGGAGAATAATGTGCTCTTTAGCATAACATTTGCATATAGTTCAGTTTCTTTATACTCCATGTGCCTAGTTTGGTCATCCTGCATATAATTTTGAACAAAAATTCAAAAATTGAGCATTTGCATATTTCAGTCATCTTGCGCATTTTGTATATCTCAGTCATCTTGGACATATCTAAGCATCTGAACATATCTTCTTTCATGATAGGTTAATTGCTGGTTCATGCGCCATTCATATTAAAATTTCATCCTTGGTTGCTCCTCTCATCCCCCCCACTTTTTGATAATGTCAAAGGGGGAGAGAGTTTTGAGATGGCCACAATATATTGTCATTATCAAAAAGGGGGAAATTGTTGGGTTCGTGGCGCTCCCTCTTTATCTTTGGTAATGGTTTTGATGATAACAATATATTGTGTGGTTTACGTATACTTTAAAGTGAAAATATTGTGTGCTTGTTTAGTGGAAAACGTCTTCATGGTAAACAAGCTAATATGATGATATCTTGTTTTGCAGATACTACTACTGGGTTGTGAAGCATGGTCCTTCTTGTACATATCTTTGACTCATGCATCCTGCTCATAAGTCTTTGGAGGTTTAATGTGAAAGCTATGTTTTTCAGCGGATTTTCAAATGGCTTCTATGCTTTCACATGTTGAATCAATCTCATTTGTTCATGTTGATAATGTTGAAATCTTGATATTTGTCATACTTATATTGCTAGTTTGAGCTCAGATTGGTCTTGACTAAACTTTGAACTTCTGGACTGAAATTGCATTTCATAAGTAGCTTGGTTAAATTCCATATGGAAATGGACTGTTTGATATGATTAGACTTTAGCATTTCTTGTGCTTAGACTTGTCAATAGGCTTTACACTACATGCACCGACCTATCTTAGTGCTTTTCAAATGAGCACCGACCTGCCTTTAATGATTCTCAAATGTGCACCGACCTGCTTCTTATATGCACCGACCCTTGTGCTTTACAAAAGTGCACCGACCGTGTTTGTCTTTACAGAACTTGAACCGACCTATCCTTGTTACAAAAACTTACACCGACCTATCTTTGCACCGACCTGCCCTTGAATGTGCACCGACCCATAACCTATGCATAATATGCACCGACCCTGTTCTTTGGGTCTTTCACAATATGCACTGACCTTGTCATATATGCACCGACCTTGTCTTTGTGTTTCACTATATGCACCGACCTTGTCTGCACTGACCTTGGGCTTATATGTGTAGACCTTAGTTGGTCTTAAAGCATAGACCTTTGTGTTACACATTCCTCTGATGCCCAGTGCATATGCGTGAACATTGATTCTTTATATGCATAGACTTGATTTTTAAATGTAGACTGACATGGGTGATTTGTTTATATCAGTACAGGTTCATGTTAACCTCAAACAACTGAATCCATGGTAAGCTTCCATTCTTGTTTATAATTCATTGGATCCTTGGTAAGAATTTAAGTTTAAAGTTCAGTCATATTTCCTTGAATGGGGTTCAAAGTCTTATTCATGAATTGGGTTTTCAAGTGTGCTTCATTCATGGTATTCATGATAATCTGGTGGTAGCATGTTGCTCCTTTATCTTCCAATTTTTCTTGTTGAATCCTTGTTTGACTGTTGTTTTTAAGAACCTCTAACCATGTTATTTAACTTGGCAAAATTTATTTTTCAAATGGGGTCAAATGGTGTTTAATGGGTTTTCACTTGCTTTGGACTGCCTTCGGCATTCTGCCAAGGTGCCAAGCAAGAGTCGACTCTAGGAGTCGACTCTTGCTTGGGAGTTACATTATTTTTCCGTAGATAGAATGCTGGGCAAAAAATGTTGACTCTAAGAGTCGACACTTTCGCCTGTGTGCTGGGTTTTATCTGTTGGCAGAACACCATGACAGAAGTGTTGACTCTAAGAGTCGACACTTTGTCTGGTGCATCCAGATCGTGTTTTTCGGATTGATTTCGAAAGACCCATTTTGTGATCCAATTGGACTCAGCTTTTACACTCTCACCCTTAGGGTTTCCTATCATGTATCAGGGGTGTTTTGAGAGGTTTTTAGAAGGGCGTCTATGTCTTTTGGTATCTCTTTTCCTTGTGTATATATAACCTGCGATCTCCATCGAAGGGTGTATCCTTGGCTAATATTTCTCTATCTTTTGCAGGGAAAGGAGAAGGGGGCGACGCATCTACTTGAAGGAGGAAGAAGAATAAGAGGAGAATGCATCAAGTGCATATCTCTGCCGATCTAATCCTTGTTCTAAACGCGGTTCCTGAAGATCCATTCGTGGGCGTCTCCTACGAGCTTAGCCGGCTTCCACTCCGCGGATAAAACTCTCCAGCGAACCCTACCACTCCTATGGACGGGATTGATAGTAGATTTGAGGGGGATTTCTTCTTCTCTCATTTCTACTCTTTTATTTGGGCATAGATCAATATCTTAGGCTGTCATTGTATATCCTTTTATTTCGTCGAACTCTGAATATTATTGTGTGTGGGCGGAGCTGCGTCTCCAAGTGTGTGGTTTCATTGCGGGGTGAGTTTCCCTGAGTCTGTGTGTGAAGACGGAGCTGCGACTCCGTGCGGTTTAGCGTCCGAGGTGTGTTCCCCAACTGTGTGTATGTGTGTGCTGCGGTGGCAGCGTCTTGGGGCCAGGCCCCGTTTGTGCGACTTGCTGCAGAAGTAGCGGGTGTGTGCGGTGTTGGGGCTCGTCCCCGTGGTTGCTACATTTGTAGCATGGTAGTGAAGCCTCACCGGGTTTGGTGAGGGGTGGACGTAGGGAGCCCGTTATGGTCCCGAACCACCTAAACATCTCCGTGTTCGTTGTGGTTTGCTTGTGTGATTGTCCATTTCTCCTATCCCCGTTCACAGGCTTTCTTATAATTTTTTACTCACTGCACCATCGCACTTCGCCGCTATCTGTCTTTAGTAATCGTTCATCGTTTGTTGGTTGAATATTCGTGGTTAGTTGTAGTTAACTCGTTCTTTGCATTGCATATCCGTGTAAGATCGGAAAGGTTGAGTGAACCTAAATCTCACTTCAATTTAGTTTAAGCTAATCAACATAGCTAATTTTAATTCCACTGTGTTTAGTTTAGAAAGTTTTTAAAATTCGCCATCTCGGCAAAGGGATAATTCAACCCCCCCTTCTTGTCTGCCATCTAGTCTGGGCCAACAACCTACACCTACTGAAGAAGGAGTGGTGGAAGGTACTCTCACCATCAATTCTAGAACTGCTTTTCATCTATTTGATACTGGAGCTACCCATTCATTCATATCCCAGAATTTTGCTACCACCTTACATGAAAAACCTATTCCTTTGAAAATTAAACTTGTTATTTCCACACCTTTAGGAGCAAGCACTGAGCTTAAACATTATTTTCCCTCTAGTGAAGTGTTGATTAATGGTCATAACTTAGCCACTAATTTGATATGCATGAACATGGAGGGTTATGATGTAATCTTAGGTGCTGACTGGTTGGCCAAGTATAATGCTAAGGTGGATTGTAGGCAAGGAAGTGTAACCTTTGGTTAACCCGGATACCCTGAACTATCTTTCTCTAGAAATAGCCATCATAGACACCCTCTTCTCATCTCTGCCCTTCAAGCTCGAAAAATGATGAAGAAAGGATGTGTTGCATTTTTGACTTTTGTCCTTATAACGAACCCATGAAACCCATTTTGGAGAAAATATCTGCTGTTAAGGAATATCCGGATGTATTTCCTGATGAATTACCTAGCATACCACCCGAGAGAGAAGTTTCATTCTAAATCAATTTGATACCAGGAGTTGCCCCTATATCCAAAACTCCTTATAGAATGTCACCTACTGAGCTGAAGGAACTAAAAGAGCAATTGATGGAATTATTAGAGAAGGAATTTATCAGACCTAGTACATCACCTTGGGGAGCACTTGTTCTTTTTGTGAAGAAGAAAGATAGATCTATGAGGTTATGCATTGATTATAGACAGTTGAACCACTTGACTATCAAGAATAAGTACCCTATGCCAAGAATTGATGAACTATTTGATCAAATCTCTAGAGCTCATTATTTCTCTAAGATTGACCTCAGGTCGGGTTATCATCAACTGAGAATCAATGAAGAAGATATTTATAAGACAACATTCAAGAGTAGATATGGACACTATGAATTTGTTTCATGTCTTTTGGGCTGACTAATGCACCTGCAGCCTTTATGTAACTCATGAATAGTGTGCTTCGACCCTATTTAGATCAATTTGTGGTGGTATTTATTGATGATATATTGATCTACTCCAAAACCAAGGAAGAACATGAAGCACATTTGAGGATTTCCTTGCAGATATTAAAAGAGAATCAATTATATGCTAAATTGAGCAAATGTGAGTTCTGGTTAGAAGAAGTTTCATTTCTCGGTCATGTGATCTCTAAGGAAGGTATTCCTGTTGACCCTTCAAAGGTAGAAGCTGTCAATAACTGGGAAAGGCCTACAAATGTGACCGAAATCTGAAGTTTTCTAGGATTGGCTGGTTACTATAGGAGATTCATCAAAGACTTCTCTAAAATTGCCGTGCCATTGACTAGACTAACAAGGAAGGAAAATTATTATGTATGGGCTGAGGAATGTGAGAAGAGTTTTCAAACTCTAAAGGAGCGCTTGACAACTGCACCTGTTCTTACCCTGCCTATTGCGGGAGGAGGATTCGAGGTATATGTTGATGCTTCGGGAATTGGCCTAGGTTGTGTATTAATGCAACAAGGCAAGGTGATAGCCTATGCATCTAGGCAACTGAAGACCCACGAAGTTAATTACCCTGTGCATGATCCAGAATTAGCCGCAGTAGTCCTTGCTCTAACGATATGGAGGCATTATTTATATGGTGAGTAGTTCATTATCTATTCTGACCATAAGAGTTTAAAATGTCTATTTTCTCAGAAGGAGCTCAACATGAGACAAAGAAGATGGTTAGAATATTTGAAAGATTTTGACTTTTCTATTCAATACCATCCTAGAAAAGGTAATGTTGTGGCTGATGCTCTTAGTAGAAAGTGTAACGACCCAGAGTTCAGGATACCGATATACCGATAACATCGATACACTGATACCAAGAACTGGGGAAGCCACCCAAGAGGCTGATGAGGCCCCTGAAGGGTTAGAAGAAAAGTGCTGAGGGGTATGCATAACAAACTGGAATTTGGAACGCGCAATTTACAATTAAGTAAAGAAATTAACACAAGTGCAGAAGCAATTCAAAATAACTAGAGTGATATGTATATACTAGTCCAGAGAAACAAGAGTACTAGCCCAAAAAGGTACAACTACACGGGGCATACCCCGGCAAAAGTACAACAAGCCACAAGGGCGCCTCGACTAAAGCTGGCAACCAACACGGTCTCCGAACCAACTCACGAAGCACTGGGAGACGGCGGGCGCGGCTCACCTGAAAAGAGAAAGGGTGAGTCACAGCCAGACTCAGTAGGGGTCACGCGGATCCCTACCTCGCACTAAACAAGCATACATGCATAAATAAAGCAAGTAGAGCATGCATTTAAATAACTAACAGGCAATGGCAAGAATAACTACTCAAGTAAAGCTGCAAACTTTAACTAAGCAAGTATAACAGCTAAAGCATGCCACAGCTAACTAAACGCAAGCGTTAAAACCAAAACTACCAAATAGAATAAGTCTTAACTAATCCAAGCAACAAGGAAGGATAACCACTGGAGCAGAAACCAGAAGCGTCCACTGACGACTTACACTGCGTCTCAAGCACTCGTAGTCAACGAAGTGACAAGCTAAGCGCGTAAACAGTACCAAACCAAGTGACCAGTCAGAGTGGCACCCGTCGGTGTCAGTCCACAGTCTCCGACCACGTGTGCACACACTGACTCTAGCCTGAGATAGGCCCTTTAGCTAGTTTTCCCCCTTGGTAGGACGCTACGATTGGCTGGGAGCCCACGGAACTAGCTTACAAACCGTGCATGGGAAACATACCCCTCCACCATCCTCAAGCGGGTCGGCACTCAACAGACCTTAGGGAAACAACAGTGGCTCCATTGCGTGAAAAGAAAGGCTACTCTAATGGTAATAAAACACGCCACAATACATTAAAACAATATGAATATGGCATGAGTATACGAAGGAACGCATAACGAATGGGCTGGCAACATATTAAAACCATCAGGGAAGCGGCGGTCTAATACCCACGCGCTACTTGAAAGTGACGGTCGGGGACTGGCGCGTTACACCAAGAATGATGGGTTGGTCTCCATCGTTACTTCCACCTGAGTACCAGCTCAAAGGTGCAAGAGGGAATGTAACGGTAGGGGCCCTATGCGTTACTTCCAAGCAACGCGGTGGGTCACCGCCGTTATATCCACCCGAGGCCACCAAATCAACTAACAGCGTCGAAAACGACAGCAGGCGAAGCGACGCTCCGGTCTAAGCGCGTCATAAGTGAACGACGGTCGGCCAATAGACCGCCGGACTCACCGCCTCACCTGGCTAACTGAAAACAACGAGCGAGTAACAGATGGGATTCCCACCGTTACTCTCCAAATGATGCATCCCCGATGGGCCGTTATTTGGATGCGACGCGTCCATTATGGACCGTCAGGCAAGTGACGGTTCCTGGCAGGACCGTCACTTCACCTGGGTTACGGGCGGGTACAGTTTGTAAACCGAAGCCCTCCCGGACGACAGAAATCGCCGGGTATCGTCAGAAACCTGATATCCTGCCAAACCATACAGTTTATACAACAGTTTAACAACTAAATCTAGCACATGCAAGGCCTAAAACGCATTAAACTCAAAGATTTAAGCTAAAACCCCAAATATGGAAACATGGGCATCATGCATGCTACGGGGCGCTAATCAACAAACGAGCTAAGGGAAACGATCCTAGGGAGATCGAGATTCCATCCCCCTACCTCTTGCAAGCCGAGACGGATGAAAAGGCTGCATGCACCGAGGTAGGCTCACCGAGCCTTCAAGCTCTAACCCGCTCCCACGATCACCGAACCACGCCGAAGTGGACACCTACGCGCTCCTCTCGACGCGAGGAATCCAATGGCGCCAACCTTGTCTCAATCCGACCTCGTCTCGCCCGCGTTCCCTAGGAAGGGGAGAGGGACGATCGCATGGAGGAGAGAGAGAGAGAAAGGGTGGGAATGAGAGATCGACGGGGAGAAAGAGGGTGAGAGAGGGATTAAAAGAAGGAGAAAAAAAAGAAATTAAAATATATATAATATAATCATTATATATATTAAAATCTCATTAATTCTAATAACCCTCAAATAACTCCAAATAAATCCGGAAAAATACCAGACAAATTCCTAAAAATCCAGGAAAATAGCCGAAAATTCCAGAACAAATAATAAAATAAAAACCATCAAGGATCCATTAAGGCACGGGCCTTATAGAAAACCAAGGGCTCTACTATCAAGTTTGATGATTAATGAATGGCGATTGCTGGAGCAATTTACAAGATTAAATTTAAACGTGTAACCAAAGGAGGAACGAGTCTTGCTTGCCAGTATAAGGGTACAACCTGAAATGTTCTCTGAAATAAAAGCACAACAAGGTAACAATCCTTTATTAGTTGAAATTATTGGAAATTTGAGCCAAAGGCCTGATTTTCAACTGGCGAATGATGAGAGATTATTATTTCGAGGAAGAACTTGTGTGCCTGATAGTAACAAAATCAAGAAGAAGATAATGGAAGAAGCGCACCAATCCAGGTATACTATTCATCCAGGAGCCACAAAAATATACCAAGATTTGAAAAGAAATTTTTGGTGGCCGAATATGAAGAGAGAAGTGGCTGAGTTTGTGAGCCGTTACTTGATATGTCAACAAGTAAAGGCAGAACATCTCAGAGCTATTGGTAAATTGAAACCTCTAGAAATACCGGAGTAGAAGTGGGAAAGCATTGGTATAGATTTCATTATGGGATTGCCCAAAACTAGAGGAGGAATTGATTCAATCTAAGTAATAGTAGATCAATTAACCAAGTCTGTTCACTTCCTACCAATCAAAAGTAAGTGGACGGTGGATATACTGGAAGCTTTATACATCAAGGAGGTGGTAACATTGCATGGCATTCCTTCATCTATAATTTCTGATAGAGATCCTAGATTTACTTCTCACTTTTGGAAGGGATTGTAATCTTCACTGGGAACGAGATTAAATTTTAGTACAACTTTTCACCCTTAGACAGATGGTCAGACAGAAAGAACTAATCAAATCATAGATGACATGCTTAGAGCGTGCATGATATATTTTGGTGATACTTGACATGAACATTTACCATTGATTGAGTTCTCCTACAATAATAGCTACCAATTAAGTATTCAAATGGCACATTTTGAAGCTTTATATGGTAGAAGTTGTAGATCACCCATATACAGGGATGAGATTGGGGAGAAGCTGTTAGTAGGTCCTGATATGATTCAAGATACTACTCGAAATATCTGGATGATTAGGGACTGACTAAAAATTGCCCAATCTTGACAAAAGAGTTATGCGGATAATAAAAGAAGAGATTTGAAATTTTAAATTGGTGACTTTGTCTTCTTGAAGGTATCACCTACTCGAGGAATCCAAAGATTCGAAGTCAAAGAAAAGTTAAGTCCGAGATTTATTAGTCCTTTTTAGATCCTTGATAGAGTTGGAGAAGTAGCATACAGACTGGCTCTACCCCTGAAGTTGGAAGGAGTGCATGATATTTTTCTTATGTCAATGCTGAGGAGGTATGTCTATGATCCTTCACATGTTGTCCAACGTGATGATCTGGTACTACAAAAGGATTTAACTTATGAAGAGAAACCCATCAAGATACTAGATCAAAAATTACATCAACTAAGGAATAGAGCAATACCAATGGTTAAAATCCAATGGAGCCATCGTGGATAAGAGGAAGCCACTTGGGAATTGGAGGATGCGATTGAGAAGAAGTATCCAGAATTATTTTCAGGTTAGTATTGTTATAACTTCTCTTATTTTGTAATGAATCATGTGAATTTGGTGGACCAAGTTCTTTTTAAGTGGGGGAGGATGTAGCAACTTGAAAATTTTATATGCATTCATATGTAAAAAGAAACAATGAAAGATGAAAATAAAATAAATTATGAATATTTTTTCATCATAGATTACTATCCCACTTGTTAACACGAACGACGAGATTCACGGCACGATTCTGAGAAGGCGAAGATGTCGTACTGTAGCAGTACTATGGCATCCGATTTAAGAGAGAATTATTAGCTTTAATCTAATCCTAATTAATGGATGAGGTCATTCTTACATCATTTAATAAATGAGGTCATTGATTATGTCATTCACATGTTGAAATTAAGTTTGTGTAATAGTAACAAAGTTGGTGTAATAGTAACAAGGTTGGTGGAATAGGGAAATTAGGTGGGGGATTTTGGCCTATAAATAGGGCTGGGCTCTTCCTACTCAAATCAAAAATCTATTGAGAGGAATTGCTGGTTGGAGAGAGGGAGAAAGCTCAAAGTCGGAGAAGTGTTCGAAAGCATTCTTCATTCTTAAATTTCTTCTTCTTTGTTCTTCAACGACGTAGGTTTTCTCTCAGGCAAAAACTTAATTAGATCTCCACATATGTTTCTTTGCATGAGTATTTCGATTCTACGTAAAATTTTCATGATCATGTATTTATGACTTATTTATAGATTTAAAGTTTGAAAATGAGAGTTTTCATTATCATAATGAGTTTCAATATCGTGGATCGCATATAGACCATGATTTGAATACGGTAACTATGCTCTATTTACCTCGTTTATGTGCGTTATTTCAAAACGAAAATTTTAAATTTTAAAATCATGTTCTTGCCTTAAGAATACTATTAACAAATAAATGACTAGGTGAATGAACTCGTAAAGCCATCATTAATTATTTAAATAACTATGCTCTAATTTCCGTAGAATTTATATACATGATTGACCCTATCTATTTGATCTAAGCTCTATCTAAAAGCTTGACAGCATCTTTCAAATTTTCTTCATACATGAACATATTATGCAATTGAAAGCTTGACATCTTTTTTTAAATGTCTTTTCCTTCATTAGAATTCTTTCACAAATGAACATGTTAGAATATACAAGAATGATTTCTGTTCGACTTACGTGTTTTTGTGTCTCCGAAAAATCGTGTAGCTAGCAAGTTTACCAAGAAAGACCGGTGTCTAAGGCTAGAGGTCCACGGGCAAACACTTTAAGTGGATAAGTGGTTACTTAATTAGGACCTCGTGAATACGAGGGGAGCCTCCCACTGTCCCACCTCTTCCCTGGCCGTATTTTCTTTGATTTTTTGCTAATTACCCGACTGAGAAACACTTGATCTAAACTTATTTTACAAGATTTTTCGTGAGAGTTGATCGCGCCTTGACCGAAAATAAATTATCTTTATTACCTTAATGTCGTTAAACATGATGCCTTAAATCATCCTTGAACTTCTCTTATAAACTTCATTCATTCTTCATACTACATCCCTTTTCTTCGTACTACATGTCTTTGGAAATAGAAATTTTGCTAGATCTGTACTTTAGCCATAAACTACCATTTGGGAGTGTAGGAGCTAAGTGCTATGCAGGACAAAGTGCTACGTTATGGGAGCTACCTCTTGATGCCAGAATGGCGCAAAGTGCTATATAATGGGAGCCACCTCTTGAGCCTGTAGGGGCCACCTCTAGAGTCCTCCATAACTAAATTACTAGTTATGCGCTATACTACGCTTCTGAAGTTTTTCTTGAAACTCGAATTGGCCGTAATTATAAATGAATTATTCTGGAAATTACATGCGACTTTGAGCCACCTGATACTCAATGCCTGGCAAACATGGGGGCCTTGATCTAGTCCAAGGCGAGTAAAGCCTAAAAGTACTTGTGCCCGAGGGAGTTGAATGATCAGGTGTGGCATTGCACCAATTGACATGCAAGATTGAACTAGGCAATTCACTTATTACATGCTTGACTCGTTACATGCTTAACTTCCTATACATGACATGTTTGACCAGAATGGTTAATATCCTTGTTACATGGCCATATTTATAATTCTATACTTGTTATTGATCTTCATGTTTACACTTGAGTTCTATAATATCTACTCTTAAAATTCTTGACTCCTAATCTTGTTCTCTAATTGTTATTTATTTTATTACTTATTTTATTCAAGAGCATATAGATGATCTAAAATGCTAATTACTTAAAGTGACCTGGTAAAGAGATATAAGTCCTACTGAGCTTTCTAGCTCACCCTGTGTATTGTTGTTAATTTTCAAAAAATCTTGAAGATGACGGGAATGGGCTGGAGTGATGAGAGTGATGATAGTTTTTAATAAATTTATTTTTCCAGTCTGTCTACTTATAAATGAATGTATCGAGTTTGAATAGTATTGTAAGTCCTTGAAGGATATTTGTTGGAAATGTCAGATTATCAAATAAAGATGTGATTTTGTCCATTTGTTGTTCATACTCATCATCTGAGTCTCTTGATCGACATGCTCGTATAACTGTTCACGCCTTGATAATTCCGCCTTGTTTGGGGCGTGACAGAAATAATCTTATGATGTTTGTTTGTTTGATGTTCATATGCATAAGAAACAAATTTGTTTGCTGAAAAATGAAAATCAAGAATTTGCAAATAGAATTTCTGAACTGGAGGACAAACTGAAGTCATTAGGCGATGATCAAATCCTAATCAATAATCTTGTTCAGAATGAAAAGACGATGAAAGAAAATGAAAATATGAAGGAACAAAATAAAAAGCTGATGATATTGAATATTGTCATGTCAGAAAGACTTATGTCTCTTGAGAAATAAAAATGTGTGATTTCTGACAATATTGATAATCTGATCATTCTTGAGAAAGAAACTAAAAATGAAAATGAATCCTTGAAAGAAAGGATTGTTGTCTTGGAGAAAGGAAAATTGATCTGTACAGATGAGTCTGAAAAATTGAACAATCTAGAACAAGAAATTGAAGATTATAAAACTACAAACAAAGTATTGAATGAATGTGTCAATTGAAGTGAACAAGAGATTACTAGTTATGAGATACACATTGCATCTCTGGAAAATGAAATTAAGGACCTAAAAAATTCCCTGTCTAAATTTGTTGAAGGTCAAGATAACTTGGATAAGTTGCTAGGAATGAAAATAAATTTTTAGAAAGAGGGCATGGGGTATAATCTAGTATACGAGAAGAGCTTTGGAAATAAAATTCATACATCATTTGTGGGCAGCTCCGAACAAACTAGGACCAAGAATCCATTAGTTTTTCAGTTCACAGATCAGAAGAATCCGAAGCAAGCTATTATTCAACAAGGTCAGAAACCAACTAAAAAGGTTGAAAAGGGTGGCCACTTGCAGAAAAAGCCTATTCATAATTATGTTAAGAATGTGCATGATGTACACAACACGAGCGCACACATACATGCACACAAAAAGAGAATTTCATGCCATTACTGTGGTAGGCATGGTCATCTTATGCATGAATGCTTTATCATGAAACAAGATGATAGAGAGCAAGCTAGGAGCCATGGTTTTAATCAAAAAAAGAAGAATGATTGCTCTTGTTGTGGCAAGACAGGCCACATTGCTGACCACTGTTGGTATAGTAAGGGCCCGCATCCAAATCATGTACAATTCCCTGTTAAAACAAACACTCTTGGCATAAATATGTCCGGTCTGAGAGACAAGCGTAGTGGGTGCTTTCATTGTGGTAAGAACGGCCATACAGTGCAGCACTGTTGGCATGCCCAAGGAAGGAATGTTCAACCTAGATCTGTTAGATTCCATGCTAAAGAGAATGCATCTGGTAGAAATAATTTTAATTTTAAAAGAATATCCTATGCATGCTTTAAGTGTGGGAAACTAGGTCACCAAGCCTCTAATTGCTGGTTAGCCAAAAATAAAAGAAGAAATGTTCATGTTAAAGACAAAAACATTCATGCTCATGCTTACAAATTTCATGATCATGCTAGCATGGATAGTAAGGACATAAAACCAGTTGTCTCTTGTCATTACTGTGGTCAAGTTGGGCATTCTATGAATAATTGCTCTTTAATGTTGTTTGAGTATTTTAAAGCTCAAAAAATGTGGAGAGCATCCTCCAGAGGTGCCACTGACAGTTCAAGACCCAAGAAATCTTGGGTACCTAAATCTGCAAAGTAAGAATTTATTTTGCAGGAGTGTCTTGGAGCTGAGGAATAAAAACGGGGTTCAATAAACCAAGGCACCCAAGTATGGTAAAACCTCATTTCTACTTTTTTACAGGTTTGGTCATTTGAGATCTTTAATAATGTTTTCAGAAAGTTGCATAGCATGCTTAATCTGTTAATTTAAATCTCATGCATACATGTTCACAACTGCATCTATCAATTGCATTTTTGTCTCTCAATGCATATGTTGAGTAGTTTGTGCAAATATTAAATTGGAAATGAATTTCATGTCATGAAAATTTTGAATTGCATATATTTGATGGGGGCATATGCCAAGTGCATTTGATTGATATTTGTCATAATGCATATCCTATAACGTCACTAAAAATCTATTGCATTTAACTTTCATGCATACATATTCACATATGCATGTGCTCAGCATAATTTCAGTCTAAAAGATTTTAGGTGTACATAGGACTGCATCTGTACTGCATTGTCTTGCATGACCTCTATGGTATATAAATAGTGAGTTACTGAAAGGTAGATATGATCTGTGTGGAAGTTTTCACTATGTATGAGGTGGTCTTTAGACCAAGTCCTCTACCCAGTACCATGGGTCAAAAAATTTGCACATAAAGAAGTCTAGACTTTCATGAGTATAATTCATAAAAATCTCTGCATAGACTTCACTGCATGTATTGCACTTAGAATTCAGTCATACAGTGCATAAAGTCAGGGGGAGTATGTCAAGGTAGCTTTCGCGCTTCATGCATATTTGGTCAGATTAATCCCCAGTATGGTTTTCATGTCACATATGATGGTTCAATGTATTTAGTTAAGGGGAGTCATTGAATATGCATACATGTGTTTATTGCATATCATTCTTTTTGAAAATACCAAAAAGATTATTTGTCATGCATACTTTTAGGGGGAGCATTTGTCATGTATTGGATTGGTTGGCTGAATATCTGTTTATCTGTCTCAAATTCTCTCACTGTCTACTTCGGTCAACCGATGCTTCTACCTTCAGTCTGTCTTCAGCTATACTCTATGGTTCACATTCCTTGCTGATATCTATGATTGATATTTTTGTCACTATACTCTTAAGCTGGTCTAACTAAAATCACTTCTCATTTGCTGAACCTTGAACACGCCTGTCATGTTCTCAGCTTAAAGCTTTCAAGTTGCTCTCATACTTGATGTATATCCATTGGCTCACATGTCTTTGAAAATCTCTGTAATGCTTGACATTCATTGTGCTGCACTCTAAACAAATCTTCTTGAACTCTCATTACTATTTCGTGTGGTTGCTTCTATTGATAATTGGTTGCTCTCAAAACTTCTTTGACCTGAAAATTGAGAAGATTTCAATCTGTATATCTTGATCATAAATCTGGAAACTTTGTCAATAAGGAATCTTCTATTATACAGGATTATGAATGTCTAAGAGAATCAAATTGGTTTAAACTAAATGTATTCATTGCGTTTGGATATGAATATCTTGAAAATATCTGAATCTCTTTTTAATAAACCTCAACCAGATGCTTCATGTTATATCATGTAAAATCTTCTGAAATCTGAAAACCTAGAAATCATGACTTTCTTTGTTTGAAGATACATGTAGCGAGTATTGTCTTTAAACATCTGATTTCTCTGAAATGCATAAGGGTCAATTTATTCAGAGCAATGACTTTGGTCACTGAGAAACCATGTCCAAAGGACTGTGTCATGAAGTGTCATAGTTAACTCTGCTGAAAATGATTGAAAAACTAGGCATAGCAATGGCTTGCACACTGATACATACATATCACTCATCAAAGAAATGAGTTGAGGTATGTCATGAGGTGTCAATGTTAACTCTGTTCGATATAGGCATGACTGTCAGTCACACCAAGTGCTTAGGGATATTGGTGTCTAAATAATGTATATCCTCTAGTTACAAGGTGTGTACTGAACTAGATTGCTTCTAAAATTCTTTGCATGAAAATTGTTATTGAACAAATGAAATATTTGAAAATTATTGGAAAAGATAAATAGCTGCAACACTAGACAAAATCAAATAGTTTCATGATTTTTTAACTTCAATACTACTTCTTGTAACTCCTAAAGGGGTCATTGAACTTTGAGTAAGTAAGATGAAGGAAGGTTAAACAAGACTGTCATATAAGGGCTTTGTTCAGTCATATTAAGATTTGATTTCAGATATGAGTATAGAACTTTATTGACAAATTGTGTATACATTATATTTAAACCATGATGTTCAATAAAAATTCATAAGCCCTTATAATAGAAGCCTTTGAATTTTTTTCTATTCTTAGATTTATGAAATTGGTATCTCATTGAAAAACTCTGCCATGGCCGGTCCCAAGCCCGGATGAGAAAAGAGGAGGGTTTGCGTTAGGTCGACAGCCAGCAGTAAAATTTTGTCACATCTCCAACATGAATTCTGATCCAAATACATTATGTGCTAATGCTAGGGCGTTCCCCGTAAGCGACGCGTTACATCGAAACCCGGATGGAATGATAAGTGAGTAAGGGCTAGCTAGGGCGTTCCCCGTAAGCGACGCGTTACATCGGAACCCGGATGGAATGACAAGTGAGCAAGGGCTAGCTAGGGCATTCCCCGTAAGCGACGCGCCGCAATGGCGCCCGATTGCGGTGTCAAATAGGTAAGGGTTCTCGTGTGGGGTTGGATGCACACGGGTAAAGAAGCAAGTCCAAAAACATAGGATCCGTCTAGCTACTTGGAATATAGAACTTTAACGGGTAAGAGTTTAGAATTAGTTAAGTTAATGAAGGACATGAGGATTAACATAGCTTGCTTATAAGAAACTAGGTGGAAAGGACATAAAGCTAAAGACATTGATGGATATAAAATTTGGTATATGGGTAATAATAATTCTAGAAATGGTGTCGCTATAATAATAGATAAAAACTTAAAAGACAGAGTTGTGGAAGTAAATAGATTGGGGGATAGACTAATATTAATTAAACTTATCTTAGGTGATGATACTTTGAAAATAATTAGTGCATATGCACCTCAAGTAGGATTAGAAGAGAGCATTAAAAAGTAATTTTGGGAGGCTATTGATAGTTTGATCCAAAATATCCCTAGTGAAGAGAGAATCTTTATTGGAGGGGATCTTAATGGTCATGTGGGTAAAGATAATAGAGGCTATGAGAGAATTCATGGAGGGCAGGTTTTGGCAATAGAAATGATATGGGGAACACTATTCTTGATTTTGTTATGGTCTATGATCTAGCAATTACTAATACCTTCTTTAAGAAGAGGGACGAACACTTAATAACGTACAAGAGTGGAACACATATAAGTCAAATTGACTATTTTCTTATTAGGAAGGTCGATAGAGTTTTATGTAAAGATTGCAAAGTTATTCCTGGTGAGAGCCTAGCCTCTCAACATAGGTTGTTAGTAATTGATGTCACTATCCCTAAATTCAAAAGAAAGATCATTGTAAATAATTATTCCAAGATTAAATGGTGGAATTTAAAAGGTAAAAGTTTAGAAACATTTAAAAATCATCTATTAAAGGAAAATATTTGGAATTTAGAACAAGAAACTAATGTAATGTGGAATAATGTTACAAATTGTATAACGAGAGTTGCAAAACAACTCGTAGGTGAATCTAAAGGTAAAAAGAATTTAGAAAAGGAGACTTGGTGGTGGAGTGAGGAAATCCAAAATATCATTAGAGTAAAAAAGGAATGCTTTAAAGTTTGGCAAACTAACAAAAATGATCAAACCCTAGAAGCCTATAAAATCGCTAAAAAGAGAGCTAAGAAAATAGTTAGCGAAGTTAAATCAAAGGCATTTGAAGATTTATATAATAAATTAGGAACCCGAGAGGGTGAAAAGGACATATTTAAACTTGCTAAATTAAGAGAAAGGAAAACTAGAGATTTAGATCATGTTCGGTACATTAAAGGTGAAGATCAAAGGGTTTTAACTAAGGATCTTGAGATTAAAGGGAGGTGGCATAGCTATTTTCAGAAGTTACTTAATGGAGATTCTGTCAATGATTTATCTTTAGAAGGTACCCAAGAGTCCACAATATTTAATAAATATCAATATTTCAGGCGTATTAAGATGTCAGAAGTGAAGGATGCTTTAAGAAAAATGAAAGTGGGTAAGGCCTTAGGACTAGATGGCTTACCTATTGAAGTATGGAAAGGCCTAGGAGATATTGGTATTCAGTGGCTAACTAAATTTTTTAATAAAATTTTAAAGGAACGGAGAATGCCAGAAGTTTGGAGAAAAAGTGTTGTAGTTCCTTTCTATAAAAATAAAGGAGATATTCAAAGTTGTAACAATTATCGTGGAATTAAGCTTATGAGTCATACTATGAAACTTTGGGAAAGAGTAATTGAAAAATGCCTCCGATGTATGACTACTGTATCGGAAAATCAGTTTGGTTTTATGCCAAATAGATCTACTACAGAAGCTATTTTCTTACTACAGCAGCTAATGGTGAAGTATAGAGAGATGAGAAAAGATTTGTATATAATTTTTCTTGATTTAGAGAAGGCGTACGATCGAGTACCGAGAGAATTGATGTGGTGGACATTGAGAAAGAAAGGAATCTCTCAAGGATATATTGATTTGATTAAGGATATGTACGACGGCGCTATTACTAGTGTTCGAACTATTGCTGGGGAGACTGGTGAATTTCCCGTTTCTATAGGTTTGCATCAAGGTTCTGCACTAAGTCCGTATCTCTTTGCCTTAGTTATGGATGAAGTAACTAAACAATTGCATGAGGATATCCCTTGGTGTATGCTTTTTGCAGATGATATTATTTTAATTGATGAGAGTATTGATGCTCTAAATGCTAAGTTAGAGCGTTGGAGACTTGCCTTGGAGTCTAAAGGTTTTAAAATTAGTAGGAGTAAGTCAGAGTTTATGCACTGTAATTTTAGTAATGGGAGAGTGGTTCAGGAAGACATGGTTCTAATTGATGGATATAACATTCAGAAGAGTAGTAGCTTTCGATACTTAGGGTCTATCATACAAGAGAATGGGGAGATTTATGATGACATTACACATAGGATTAAGGCAGGCTGGTTAAGATTGAGAAGTGCATCAGGTGTCCTTTGTGATTGTCGTATGCCTGTGAAACTCAAAGGGAGGCTTTATAGAACTGCTGTGAGACCTGCTTTGTTATATGGTACAGAGTGTTGGGCAGTACGAAAGGAACACATCCCCAAAATGTGTGTAGCAGAGATGAGGATGTTGAGATGGATGTGTGACAAGACTAAGAAAGACAAGATTAGGAATGAGCGTATCCGTAAGGACTTAGGGATAGCTCCAATTGATAGTAAAATGGGAGAAAATGGACTCAGGTGATTTGGACATGTGTGTCGTCGCCCTAACTCAGCGCCGGTTAAAAGATGTGATCAAATCTTAGTGGATGCTAGTAAAAGAGCTCGGGGAAGGCCTAAAATGAGATGGTGCTATGTTATTAGGAAGGACATTAGTTTCTTGGGTTTAAATATGAATATTGCACTTGATAGAAATCTTTGGCGGAACAAGATTCATGTAGCCGACCCCAATTAATTGGGATAAGGCTCTGATGATGATGATGATGATGGTATCTCATTGAAAACCTTTTTGAATTACCCAATTTTTTAGTTGAAACTCATTTGGAATCCCTGTGCTAAGTTTCCATTTTCTACTGAAATTCTTTCTTTAGAATGCTCATGTCATCTACACATTCAAAAATCAGATTATGTTCACTATTCTTGATGCAATTCGTCATGACCTGAGCACATCTATTATTGATCATGTGATCTTGCTGATACTTTCATTGGACCTGTGTATGTTTAAATCTATATGTCTGATGATTTACTTCCATTCCAATCCCTCTGTCTAGTCAAAGGGGAAGAATTGCTTCATTAGCATCTTATTAATCAGCTTGATCTGCTTAAACTTGATTGTCCCTGTGGTTTGTTGATAAGTTTTCATTCCACTAATTCTACTTTGTCAAAGGGGGAGATTATTTGTTCAGGGGGAGTATAGCTGAAAGAAAATCATAATGCATAATTATAAAGGGAGAGATTATTCCGTCAGCATCATTGTGTAACAAAGGGGGAGAATCATTGAGAGTGCATCTGTTTTTGTTGATATATCTTTCACTTCAATACCTCTCCTTTGTCCAGGAAAGCTTATGTGTGGGAGAATTATTGAGTCTGCTTATTTAGCTTATTGTTCCTTCCTTTTTAATGTTGTCAAAGGGGGAGAATATGTGAGTCTTTAGTAATACTGTCAGATGTGATGTGGTGCATGATAATTATATTTGTAATTCTGACAGAGGTTGTGCTACATGATCTTGCATATTTCATACTAGTTTGAATATGGGGAGAATTTGTGAGTCATTATTAATTCTGTCAGAAGCTATGCTGCATGACAGACACTTTGATCATCATAGTGAATTTATTGCAATGACTCATAATATTGCCATCATCAAAAAGGGGGAGATTGTTGTGTCCCTGTGATTTTGATGATGTCAACTATTATGTCTCATTATATATATAGCCTTGATGCATTTATTAATGATCTCATCATATATATAGAATTATGAATTCTATCAGAATAGGCTCTGAAGATGACTCAAAAGTCATGAAAAGATAGTCACTACTGTTAAGCTGAAGTGACAACAAGTCAACGCTACTTCAAATTGCAACTGCATTGAAAGGTAAGGTCGATGCACATTCATACTAACGCATATCAAGGTCAGTGCATATACCTTCTATTTGTCAGGTAAGGTCGATACACATTCATACTGATGCATATGAAGGTCGGTGCATATACCTTCTATTTGTCAGGTAAGGTCGATGTCCATGCACATTCATACTGATGCATATCAAGGTCAGTGCATATACCTTCTATTTGTCAGGTAAGGTCGATGCACATTCATACTGTTACATATCAAGGTCGGTGCATATCTACATTATTGTCTGTCAAGTCAGTGCATACATTCTGTTTAGTTCAGAAGGTCGATGCACATGTAGAGTCTGGGTCATAACAGGTCGATGCATGTGCACTCACATAGCTAAGCAGGTCGATGCACATTCAAGCTTTCTGTCTACCAGTCAGTGCATCAATGTTATTCATGACAATCAGGTCGATGCATCTCCTTCTATTTTGACTAGATAGGTCGATGCACCTCCATACACTTAGGCTATAAGGTCAATGCATATGTCCGCCTTTAGTCTTCATGTTAGAAAGGTCGATGTACATATGCTTTACACTCTATAAGGTCGATGCCAGTATGCACAATGTCACACCCCGACATGGAATATCGGAACGTGGCAGTAGAAAGAGAATAAAATATGTTGATTTCCAGACATGCTGTGCCTTGGGCTAACGATTAGATACATCCACCATGCACCACATCAGAGCGAAATAGAAGGAATAATACCACCATAGGCAAATACCATTAATTAGAACATAACGTAGATAATACCCAATATTCCATCAACACTGACAATCTCAAGTTTAACAACTTAACAGAGTCTACATCACAACAGACTGAAACAAATTACAATCTTCATCAACCATAATCTCAGATTCAAACTATCTAGCAAAGAGTCCTTGAGACTATCCGGCAGGTTCGCTCCAAGGTCTTCACTCTTGCCCATCCCCATCAGTTTGAGAGTCCTCACTTGAGCTACCTGAAAAGGGGGGAAACAACTAGGTGAGCGAACGCTCAGTAGGTAATAACAGGCATGTTTAAGTAATTAACCATTTTCAATAATGTGATGATAAACGAAAAGATAATCAATAACGAACTACTCAAACAAACGAACAAGAATATAGCATATCCAAGAATTGGCCGATCAAGCATGTAACAAGCAAGTCATGTAGATATTTCCATGAAGGAAAGTTCAAGAGAAAGAATCATGTGAATGGAACGTCATATGCATCACGCTAGTCATGCACTCGATGCAATGCCTCGCCATGTCATTACAAACTCCCATGGGCACAAGTACTTTTTGGGCGCTCTACCTAGGACCAGACCGGGCCCTTTACGGTGCGTTGGCATTGATTTGGTGGATCCAAGATCCCAAGTTATGTCTAGACATTCACAAGAATTCGGCCAGGAAGTTTCAAGATATAGCGAGAATAATCAAGGAATATAATAGTACAAGCCACTCCTAGTCCGACTATCGAGGCACACAAAAAATCGTGAATCATCACAAGCTGGAAGATACGCGGTCATATTTGGGCTGCTTAATAATTGGACGGTCAACCATGGACCATGTAGGGTAAACTGGGCCAGGGATAACCCAGCTCGGTGCCAAGGAAATAAACGGTCCTATCATGGGCCGCTAGGTACTGAACGGTCCGAAAAGGGCCGCTGGAAGTAATACTGGGGTGTACACGGTCCAAGTTGGGCCATTCAAATGATGGAACAGTCAATAAGGGGTCGTGTACCATCCGAGGTCGGTGCACACTCCAGGTCGGTGCAAACAAGGTAGGTCGGTGCACCTCTAGTTATTAAACGGTCAGGGACGGGCTACTCAACAATAGAACGGTCCATATATAGCCGTGTACACAACTGGAGTCGACCCACAGCAGAGGTCGGTGCACAACTCATAAAGGTTGGTGCACTTGGCAATTGTACACGGTCTCATCAGGGCCGTTCAATGACTCAAACGGTTTGGATCCAACTGTCTACAGCTCAGACGGTCCAAAATGGGCCGCGAGAAGGAACAGAGCCAAACGAGCGATCCGATCAAGATAATCAGGTGCAGGATTTATGGTACAACATGCCCGGTGTCCTAGTGGGAATCTCAGGCTCGCGGGGGCTTTCGGAGGTCCCATAATAGAGGTCCTAGTCCGACGAAAGGAGTATCCGACGGAGAGTTCCAACCATTACAAGAAATGAGGGCTAGTAAGAAATCAGAAAATGATATGTATCGGTCAGTCAGTTCCACCAGAGTGGAGTGACTGTCAAAATACTCCTAATGAGAGGTCCCTCTTTATTGAAACATGATTAAGGTTATACATTCATGAAATAACAACAAGAAGGACAAGATTGATAACAAGGATCAAAAGTAAGTTAGACAAGATTAAGCATTCTAATCTTTCATTTATTTCCAATAATTTTGTGGCTTCGCTACCTTATTCACAGACTAGATCAAAGAGAACTCGACATGCTTAAATCAGTGATAATCTATTCTGCGTGACAGAACGGTCCGTCCATAACCGTTCAATAGGTGTCAGCGGTCTATCGATAGGCCGTTCAGGTCCTGCAGCCCCGTAGGTTATACAGGCCCTGAGCAGTGTATCGAGGGCCGCTGAGGTCACTGTACGGTCTTGTTGGAACCGTCTCCCAAGACCACACGGTCTATCAAGGGGCCGTTCAACACAAAGCAGTTTCTGTAAGACCGTTATTGAAACTGTAAGGCAGAACGATAACGATCATGATAACCACAATTTAGAAAGTCAAATTCGCGAGATAGCCAACATGAAATTTGGGCAAAAATATACCAATAGAAAGAGTACGAAAAACTACATAAGATGGATGGATTAATTGAGTCGTTAAGCCTATTTAAGCTAACATTAATCGATGATAACACGATAAACCCTAGTTCTAACATGCGCCAACCAAAATGATGATTTCTCTCTAGATACGACATAATTTTAGGGATTTTTATATCAATGGAAAGAGGACTGAGAGATGAATCCAACCATCTATAACTCTTAGGGTTTGGTCTGCTAAAACCTACCTTAAACGAAAGAAGAAAATGACAATAGGTTGCCGGCCGGTCACGCGAAGAATACCAAATATCTCCCACGATCTAACTCCTCCTCAGTCGCCACAGCATCCAAGCGAGTCTATGTCATTCTAGGGTTCGCTTAAATAGAAGGAATGATAGCTAGGGCGTCGATTGGGATGGATAGAGTCCATGAACCTCCACTCGCGCGTGAATCACGCAAGACCCGATCAAGTCGCCGCTCATTCCCCAAATTCGAAGTCCAGGGTTTAGGGTTTCGACTGGAATAGAGGGGAAAATGATCTCCTCATCGAGGCCGTTCAATAGGGTCCAATCTGAGCTCAAATGGTCGAGTATTGGGTTTGAATCCAACGATCAAAGGTCCGACAAGCTAAAACGTGGATTACGCCCTAATTCCCTGAATTCGGCTGGCTTAAGATTTTAATTAGGGGTAGACCCAGAAGAACAAAAGTTTAAACTATTCATCCTCTATGTGATTATAATTTTTCTATATTTTTTTATAAATTGGTTGCAACTTGACCTATTGGAATTTCCCTTAATTTCTTTATAATTACCATTTTAATTTATTCAATTATACATTGGGGTGTTACACCCTCCCCCACTTTAAGGAATTTGGTCCTCCAAATTCACTGCTCTTCTCGAAATGGGAAGTGAGATTACTGACCTTAAAATAAATTGGGATATTGCTTCCGAATAGCATCTTCTGATTCCCAAGTAGCTTCTTCAATTCCACGTCGACTCCATTGAACTTTGACCATATGTATAGATCGATTCCTGAGTTGCTGCTACTTGCGGTCCAAATTTTTCATAGGTTTCTCCTCATAAGTCAAATCTTCTTTCAGTTCCAGGTCTGCATGTTGAATGATATGAGTGGGGTCATAAACGTACTTTCACAACATCGATACATGGAAGACGTTGTGTACTCCCGATAACTGTGGTGGTAAAGCTAATATGTAAGCAACTTCTCCCACTCTTTCTAGAATCTCAAAAGGGCCAACATATCTTGGACTCAACTTGCCACGGATGCCAAACCTTCGAATTCCTCTCATGGGTGACACCTTCAGGAATACGTGCTTGCCAACTTCAAATTCTAAAGTTCTCCTTCTACAATCAGCATAACTTTTCTATCTTGATTGGGCTACTTACATATGGTCTCGGATAAGGCAGATATTCTTGGTTGATTCTGAAAGGAGATCCGGTCCCAACCATTGCTTCTCGCCCACCTCATCCCAACACAAAGGTGATCGGCAACTTCTTCCATAAAGAGCTTCAAACATAGTCATCTGGATACTAGACTGGTAACTGTTATTGTAAGCAAACTCAATAAAAGCCAAATGCTCATGCCAACTGCCTCCAAAATCAATTATACACGCTCTTAACATATTCTCCACAATCTGATTTGTTCTCTCCGTCTGTCCATCTGTCTGAGGATGAAAGGCAGTGCTGAAATTCAGATGGGTTCCCAAGGACTCTTGTAGCCCTTTCTAGAAATGCAAAGTGAACCTTGGGTCTCTATCTGACACAATGCTTACTGGTATTCCATGAAGTCTCACAACTTCCTTGATATACAGAGCTGCCAAAACATCAACGGTCCATTTGGACTTAATGGACAAGAAATGAGCAGACTTAGTCAATCTATCAACAATGACCCATATTGCATTGAATCCACTGTGAGTTCAAGGTAGACCCATGATGAAATCCATACCAATACTCTCCCATTTCCATTGGGGTATGTCAAGTGACTTCAACTTCCCAGGTGGTCTAAAGTGCTCAGCCTTTACTTGTTGACATATTAAACATCTGCTCACAAATTCTGCAACTTCCTTCTTCATGTTTGGCCACCAGATGGATCTTTTCAAATCCCGGTACATCTTAGTACCTCCAGGATGAATAGTATACTTGGACCTATGAGCTTCCTCAAGGATCTTGCTTTTCACTTCAGCTACTTCAGGCACACAGGTCCTTCCTCGAAATAACAATCTACTGTCATCGACTAAGATGAAATCTGGTCTACTACTTAGACTTTCCTTGATCTCTACTAACATCGGATCATTTTCTTGCATAGACTTGATTTCCATTAATAGTTTAGGATGAAGTTGCATTGCTGAAATCATGACCTGATTTTTACTAATGTTGAGGTCTAAGCTAGCCAACTGCTCTAACAGCCTCCATTCTTGCAACATGAGACTCGATAATTTAGCTATTGGCTTGCGGCTCAAGGCATCTATCACCACATTACCTTTCCCAGGATGGTACTCTATAGAAAAATCGAAGTCATTCAAATACTCAAGCCATCTCCTCTGCCTCATATTAAGCTCTTTCTGAGAAAATAAGTACTTCAAGCTCTTATGATCTGAAAATACCGTGAATGTCCCTCCGTACAAGTAGTGCCTCCAAATCTTTAAGGTAAATACTACAGTCGCTAATTCCAAATCATGGACAGGATAATTCTCTTCGTGCTTCCTTAACTACCTAGAAGAATAGGCTATCACCTTTCCATGCTGCATCAGCACACAACCTAGGCCAATACCTGAAGCATCAGTGTAAACTACAAAACCTCCTTCTCCAGAAGGTAAGGCCAAGATGGGTGCAGTGGTGAGACATTCCTATAAAGTATGAAAACTCCGTTCACAATCTTCTAACCACTCAAATCGATTTTCCTTGCGGGTTAATCTAGTCAGAGGTACTGCAATCTTGTAGAAATCCTTAATAAATATCTGATAATAACCTGCCAAGTCTAGAAAACTTCTTACTTCAGTTACATTTACAGGTCTATCCCAATTCTTTACGGCCTCCACTTTCGAAGGATACACAGAAATACCTTCCTTGGTGATCATGTGTCCCAGAAAAGACACTTCTTGCAACCAGAAATCACATTTACTAAACTTGGCGTATAACTGATGATCTCTTAGTAATTGCAACGCCACCTTCAAATGCTCAGCATGCTCCTTCTTACTCTTATAATATATCAAGATAACATCAATAAACACCACGACCCACTGATCAAGGTAGGGCCGGAACACGCTATTCATCAACTGCATGAAAGCTGCAGGAGCATTCGTTAGTCCAAAAGGCATTACTACAAATTCAAAATGTCCATACCTGCTACGGAAGGCTGTTTTAAAAATGTCCTCATCCTTAATTCACAGTTGATGGTATCCTGATCGAAGATCGATCTTAGAAAAATATTGAGCTCCTACTATCTGGTCAAATAGTTCGTCAATCCTCGACAATGGGTACTTGTTCTTGGTGGTAAGCTGGTTCAATTTCCGATAATCAATACACAGTCTTATGGAACCATCCTTCTTCCAGACGAACAACACAGGGGCTCCCCATGGGGATGTACTTGGACGAATAAACCCCTTCTCGAGCAGCTCCATTAATTGTCGCTTCCATTCTCTTAACTCCGCAGGAGACATACGATGCGGAGTCTTAGAAACATGGGACGTGCCCGGAATCAAATCAATAGAAAAGACTACCTCCCTCTCAAGTGGAAGTCCTGGCAATTCCTCAAGAAAGACATCTTGAAAGTCTCGAACAACAGAAATATCTTTAATCTCAATCTCCTTCTCAGGAGTCAAAGAAATAAAGGCTAGAAAAGCCTGACACCCTTTCTTCAATAACTTCTCAGCTCAAATTGTTGAAATAAGTGGTACGGATATAGAACGCCTATCCCCAGTAAAAGAAAGCTCGGGGTGTCCAGAAAAAGACATAGAGCTAGTTCTGCAATGGACATTAGCTTCGTATCTAGCCAACCAATCTGCTCCTAGGATTACATCGTAATCCTTCATGTCCATACAAACTAAATCAGCCGGCATAATCTACCCACTCACTTCAACCTTACTAGAAGGATAGAAATATTTAATTGTTGATCCTGACCTGATAGGGGTCAAAATTACAAGTGGATAACTCATTATCATAGGTTTCACAGCTAACAATTTAGCAAAATTCTGAGAAATGAAAGAATGTGTTGCTCCAGTGTCAAAAAGAACAAAAGCTGGCTTATCATGAACAACAAGTGTACCTTCAACAAGTCCACCCTCCTTGGTGGGTTCCGTCTCCTCTTCCTGTAGGGCTTGAAGCTTACCCTGGCGCTTCTGACCTCCTTGCGATTTGGTCGATGTAACTTGGTCTGACAAGAGGGGACATTCTTGAATACGATGGTCCCGACTTCCACAACGTAAACAGGCGCCCAACTTGCGCCAACAATCCTCCATCTTGTGACCTGGGTGGTCACAGTACTTGCATAGGGCCTTAGATGGTGTAACGGGACCAGGCTTCTTCTCATCATTCTTCGGTATCTTTCCCTTCCACGAGCTAGATCCGTCGTTGGGTCTCTTCTTGCCATTACCGGGTTTAAAGTTCTCGGAACTAGTTGTTGATTCTTTCTTGGAGCATGTTGTGCATCCCTAGTTTTGATGATGACAATCCACAAGTCATTGAGATACTCACTGTGAGCGACGTCATGCGGTTCGGGGGGAGCGGAGAGGACGCGGAGCACGCGGGCTCCTTTTTTTTGTTTTGCTGCAACACAGAAATAAGAGAAAAGAGAAGGGGCCACCACGGGAGATTGCTCCGGCGGGGCGAGCGGGACAAATGTGATATAGCAAGATATGTGGGTTAAACGGCCATAGCAGGAAATGACTCGCCGCGGCCTCGGGGACGGGAATGGTGCAGAAATTAAATAGCAAGAATTGAAACGGCCATTGGGGAAGTGACTCGCCGTGGCCTCGAGAATATGAGCAGATAAAAATATAACAGAATATAAGAAGAATATAGAAGAATATAAAGAGCGGGAATTTAAACGGCCATTGGGGAAGTGACTCGCCGCGGCCTCGAGAACATGAATAGATAAGAATACAACATATAAGAACGGAAATTTAAACGGCCATTGGAGAAGTGACTCGCCGCGGCCTCGAGAACACGAATAGATAAGAATATAACATATAAGAACGGGAATTTAAACGGCCATTGGGGAAGTGACTCGCCACGGCCTCGAGAATATGAGCATAATATAACAGAATATAAAGAGAATATAAGAACGGAAAATTTAAACGGCCATTGGGGAAGTGACTCGCCGCGGCCTCGAGAACAATATGTGATCGCCAGGGGCCAAAAGACCCCAAAAATAAGAATGTGATCGCGCCTACCTCAAGAGCGGGAGATGGCGGGTTGCTTCTTCCTCCCCCTTCGGCTGGCCGACGGAGAGGGCTTTCCTTGGGTACCCTTGCAAAACAACGACAAACAAGTAACAAGTGGATTAGAAAGATGAAGGTGTAGTATTCAAATCCTTGCGATAAAAATAACGAAATGATGGCAAGACACACACCTGGTTGGTGTTATCTTTTAAACCCCTCTCGGACTCGAGTAGGAGGAAAATGAGATGATGGATGCAAGAAGTATGCCAGAGACGGCGCCCTTATGTAGGGAGATAGAGGATGCAGTATGATGAATGTAAAGAACTGTGGAGAAAAAGGGGAAGAAAAGGCTTATTGGATGAGCCGAGGGTGAAATTCGGCGGAGCTTCGGCAGCGTAGGGACGACGTGGAAGCGCAGTGGATGAAGACGACCTTCCTCTCGCGAGCGTGGGCACCCGAGAAGCCGACAGAACCTCCACCTACAAAAGACCCCACGGGTTAGAAATGACTCCGGTAGCGTCTGGGCTCCGGCAGCCTATCGGATCTCTTCGAAGCTCTCCCAGAACTGAGGGGGTGGGCCTCTATTTATAGGGCTCCGGAGGGTGGAGGCGTCCAGGACCCTGGACACCTCCATCAGGGCCGAACTAATATTTTATTCTATTTTTATTAATTTTTTTGGAATATTTTTGTGGAGGCGTCCTGGGCCCCGGACGCCCCTAACAGGTCCACCGAACACCACCAACGGCCGCACGCGGTTTGACACAACGCGTAATTTTGTGAGCGGCGCCTTGTGATTTTGAAATGGGGGCGTCCAGTGGGCTGGACGTCTCCATAATTTGGCTTTTTTCACACACGACAAACCGTCGTTCGGTGGGCAGCGCCCGTGAGGGAGTTGATGGAGGCGTCCAGGGGCCTGGACGCCTCCATAAATATATTATTTTTATTTTTATTTTGTCTTTTTATGCCAAAGCTGGCATTATATATTTTTTATTTTTGTTTCTATGGAGGCGTCCAGGGGCCTGGTCGCCTCCATTAATATATCATTTTTTTTGTTTTATCTTTTTATGCCAACTGGCATATATATATATATTTTTTATATTTGTTTTTATGGAGGCGTCCAGGGGCCTGGACGCCTCCATTAATATATTAGTTTTTATTTGTGTTTTGGGTTTTGAAAAATAAAAATAAATAAATTAAAAGAATGGGGGCGTCCAGGGGCCTGGACGCCCCCATTAAGACCCACCCGGGTCCTCAGTTCAAGCGTTGGCGGCCGCCCGGCAGACACCCTTCTTGGTTCCGGAACCTCCTGATGCGTCTAACTGGTGTTGATGCCGTCCGAATACTGTGACGAGACGATTCCGGATGTCGAAAAGGGTGGAAGAAGACTCAAGAAAAGGAAGCACTCGAGCGATTCAAAATGCGTAAGCCGTTGCGGGGCGTTGTATAGTAATATGAGACTTTCTCGGGAGATGTCAGGAATGGCGTGTCTACAGCTGCCCCGCCTTGGCGTCTACTTTGCAAGAGAGTGACACGTAGTGGAATGGTATCGAAGTGGAGTGAAATAAAGTGGGAGCGGACTGATAAGTTGATGCCAAGGTGTGATGAGACACGCTTTTGACGTTACTGTTTGGAATTTTTCCTAGAGTTTCAATGAGGCAACCTTTGAAGAAGGTCTTTCAAATCTTGACGATTGCTTGGACGGAGATCAAATAAGGGAGGGTGAGATGTGCGCTCAGGCATGAAAAAGAGACCAACTTCTCGGTGTGGAAGTACCTGGGTCATAAACCGGAGGTTTCACCTTTGAGGAGCGGTTACCAGCCAATGTGGAAGTGCTGCGGCCAAGGTGGGTCAAATAAGGTAAAAAGTAAAGGAATATCTGAGGGTCTGTCCAAACAAGGGTCTCCTTTGGAAGAGCAGTGTAGGGCCGTTTCAAGAAAACTCAGTATTTTATTCGGAGTGGAACGTCTCATATTTGTAAGAATTGAAGCACAACGGCTTTTGCAATCGAATCACTTGAATGATCTTCCGCAATAAATCAAAGTCCTATATGAATGCATGCTGGGCTTAAAGAAAAATTTAAAACAAACTAAAATAGAAAATAGCCAAGGATAATATTGTCAACTTTTTAAGAACGGGTCAGGATACCAATCCGGTGAGCTGATACTGGCTGGGGCCCGTTTATCCGCGCACCAACTCACTGAATGGAACCGTCGTCCCCATGCTATCACAAGTTAACGGCCTATCCGTACAATCCAATTTCTTCCGGGATCATCACTATTTTTGTTGAAGGGGAACTCAAATCCCAGATTTGTTCGGGTCGCAAGGTCCTTGACATGTTCTAGTAGCGTAGGTATCGTATACTATGATGCATGACATGGTGGGACCAACCATTGAAAGGTGGGACAGGAGACAGGATAAAGGCGTCCGTTAGTAAAAGCTGCACAGACTAGCAAAGGTTAGCAACATCAGAAAGTAGCAGAATCACAGCAGAATCGCACCACAGTACAAAGGAGATCCAGACAAAATCTTGACAATGACCACTGATGTGACATGTTCCGTCCTGTAGTGATCTTCCCTTCCCTTAAGAACTCCCCTTAGGCTAGTTCATTTAAATGCACCAAGGTGGGTTTTGGAAGCTCAGGAGAGGAAAGAGAGGAGAATCTAGAGATTTTCAGGATGGAAGGAGAGTCTTCCCGCGTTACGAAGAGGAGCAGGCCTAGCGGCGAGATCAGGCAACTCTCCGACCTCGAGGGTCATCTGAGTGGGACGATCATGTCACATATGGTAAGCTGATTCATTTCAAATTTCTCCACGTGAACCTTTCTTCTTACTTCCTTCCTTTCTTCTTTCTTTTCTCTTCCAGCCATATCCACTCTTCCCAGGCCCGAGGAAGTTTTCCAAACTGCCATGGCTTTCAAAGCTAACTTCCAACATCTCCATCGGCATGAGGGCTATACTCTTGAAGTGGCATCTGCAGGGGCTCCTTATTCACGCCAAACACTATGAGAAGATTCGTATGGACTGGGCGGCTATGGGCGCACTAGTGGAGATCTGGCATCCCCAGACCCACACTTTTATCTTCCCGACCTTCGAGGTGACCATCCTCCTCGAGGAGGTGGAACTTCTGCTCGGATTGAAGAAATTCAAGAGTGACGGGAAGGTGAAGGCTATGCGGATGCTGACACGGGGGACTTCCGAAAGCGTTCTTGGAAGCTTCATGCCGCCCGACGCAGCCAGAAAGGTCCGTACTCAAAAGGGGATCGATCTCCAAAAGCTTGCGGAGTGGGTCATTGAGAGGGTCACCAGACGATGACTATTTGGAGGGAATCATGAAGGGGTTCACCATTTGTCTAGCGGGTGCTCTCTTGTTTCCTCAAACCGACAATATGGTGGAGGAAGACCAACTGAGTGCTATCTGCGGGATCTGGCGTGGAAAGAGGGTGGGACCCGCTGTCCTCGCCTACCTGTATAGTGGCCTTACTGCCTCGAGCATGGGTAAGCCTCCTTTTGATTGCGCACTTGTCCTGAATTGCTGGCTTGATTTGCACTTCAAATTCGACCACCGCGAGGGAATGCCAACTGCTTCGAAGCTCTTCCAACAAAGCCCTCTTCATCACATAGCCGACGTGTTAGGGTTCAGTGGTACCGTAGTGAACCGCGTTCCATGGCTGAAGAAACGTGAAGACTGGCGGTCTCACTTCCGCACCGTGACACAAGGCTTCTTTACTTGCGCACCGGCATGTTTACTTTTGCTTGATCTCCTCATGAGGCCTTCCCCCGAAGTTGATCTTCAACTGATCGACGCGACCGAGTTTGTCCTTTATAACGCGCATCGATGCTGCCTCCAGGTCGGCATTCCACGCCATTCGTTCCCACTATCGACTGGCATCGTTTCTTTGAAGAAGAGAGAGTTGGGTACTGAAGCGGATGCGAAGGAAGCGAAGGCCGTCAAAGCACCCTGGAAGACAAGTGTTGTGGGAAAGGCCTTAGCGCACGTGGGGGAAGAGTGTGAGTTGTGGAGGGCTTATGTAACCGAACTGGGGAAGTTAAGGCCTAAGGCGCCTAAGGCGCCTAAGCCCCTGATGTAGCTCATTCTGCTCTTCTGATGGAATAAAACCTGGCATTTGACAGTTTTGGACCAATTCCCTTAATTATTATTATCTTTTTTGTGGTTTTTCTTTTTCTCTGTGTTTTTTTTCTTTTGTTTGGATTATATACATACTCTTATCTTTTTTACTTTTATTATATATATATACTTTTTTTTTGAAATTTTTTATAATGGGGGCGTCCTGGGGCCTGGTCGCCCCTAATTTTTTTATTTTTTTTTGATTTTTTTAAGTTTTTTTTTATTTTAGGGGCGTCCAGGGTCCTGGACGCCCCAACTTTTTATTTATTATTTTTTTGATTTTTTTGTTTTGGGGGGCGTCCAGGCGCCTGGACGCCCCAATGAAAGTGGATCTTATATATATGGGGGGGCCTCACCCCCTACTCATTTGTACTGTTCATTCTGACGACCCAGTCACCCCAGACGACCCATTCTTAGTCCCAATGGAGCGAGGAGGATCGAGCCAGGGTCCAGAGAAGCGGAAACGACGGGCTCGTCGTCCGAGGAGGCTGAGGGATGATGCCGAGGAGGCTGCTGCGGCAGAGGAGATTGCCGCGGGTGAGGAGGCTCTTCCTTTGGCCTTGGAGGCTGCAGTGGATGCTGGCGACGCGGTAGAGGACGAGCACGATCCGGTAAGCCCCTTAGACCTCCATTCTATTGGTTCATTGGGTTAAAAGGGCGGACGAGAGGCTGTGTGGAGAACGCCGGGTGTGAGGGAAGGAGGCGTCCAGGGGCCTGGACGCCTCCACATTTTATTTTTTGTTCTTTTTTAATTTATTTATTTTCGTAGATGATAAAAAAAGAATTAAAAAAAAGGAGGCGTCCAGGGAATGGGACGCCTCCATGATAATATATATATTTTTTATTTGTTTTTGTTTTTGTTTTTGGGTTTTTCTAAAATTAAAATAAAGAAAATGTAATGGAGGCGTCCAAGGTGTTGGACGCCTCTAAAAAAAACATAAATATTTTTTAAAAATAAAAAATAAAATAAGATAAATAAGTAGTATATACAGTGTTATTGTTTATTATTATTCATAATGCTGATGTGTTCTTTTATTGGTTTTGTGGTGTGAAGGGCGTGATGAAGGGCCGGATCAGCTGGTCCTTAGTGGTGGCAGCATACCGTGGGCTGCCAGACTTCCAGAGGGCGTGTGTGGACGCCATGGGCTTTGGAGCTTTCCTTAGGATCGAGCCCTTCCGGCTCGACCTTCCTCTTATCCAGGCATTGAGGGAGCGGTGGCAAGCGCCGAGCCGAGCGTTTCTGATGCCATGGGGGCACATGGTGCCGTCACTGGAGGACGTCGCTCGGATCACCGGGCTATTGGTGGACGGAGAGGCGGTGAGCGGGGTCACCTACCCCGACTACCGAGAGAGTGCCCTGGACCTGCTGTGGTTAGAGACGAGTGTAACTGACAGGGACAGCAGGGTAGTTGGCCGAGTGGAGATCATGGAGGCGCTCGGAATCGTTGACCCGCGCCAGCGGGTTAGCGAGACTGGAGCGGAGTTTCTGGCACGATTGGAGGGAGATGCCCGTGTAGCTTTCACCCAGGATCCGAGCGAGAGGGAGCTGGTGGATCTAGACCTCCGGAGGTTTCTTTTCTTCTTCTTGGGCCGCCTTCTGCTGGGGACGAAGGGGGATGGCATCCACTACCGTTTCCTCAGGATCTTGGCGGATCTGGACAGAGTGGGACACTACGCGTGGGGAGCGGCTCTGCTTGCCCATTTGATTGCTGATCTCTCCCAGACTTCGGAGAAGGAGACGACAGTCAGCGGCTTCGCACCTTTTCTCCAGGTACACAATTTATTTATGCATTTTCACAGTTAAATATGCAATTATTGTACTAATGATGTATGATGAATGCAGGTGTGGAGCTATTATTACCTCCCTATGGGGAGAGCTCGGCATTGGCGACCCGCGATGGTGCCGCTAGCCAGGCGGTGGGAACCCATCATGAGTGCGGCACCCCTAACCTACCAACTGACGGTGCTAAGGCAGGAGCTACAGGAGTTCCCTGCAGTGATGGTAAACTGGAGACCCTACTCAGACATGGTCGATGCCGACCAGCCGTGGGTTCTTGCAAGTCGTGCCCGATTTGGACGGAAACTGTGGATGCACTGCCTGAATGAAATCGAGCTGCTTCGGCTACGATTGGTTATGAGGACCTTGGGACTGGCTCAGGAATGGGTGGATACGGCTGCGCCACCTCGCGTTGGGAGAGAGATGCGAGGACTGGGGACCTGCATTGACTGGCGCGTGCAATTCCCCGAACAGTACGAAGACTGGCAACGGGGTGGCACGATTGTAGAATCACATGCGCGGGATAGCGAGGACTACTTGCGTCTATATAGGACAAAGTACGCAGAGGGGCTCCAACCCCGGGGACTTGTGGAGGTAGGTCTCCCCTTTCTCTTTTCTTCTTTCTCCCTTTTTGGTTTTCTGGTGGAAATGCTGACTCGTATGGCTGCAGGATATCCGTGATACGATGATAGCAACTTTACGAACTCGCTTGACAGAGATGGAGCAACGGTTGGGCAATGCCCGCGGAGCTATGAGCGCCTTGGTAGGTGTACAGTGCGTTCCTAATTAAAACCCCAGATTCCAGATGTTGGCTGCTAATTGACGCGGTCGTAGCATGCCCAGATTGGCGCGGCTTCCCCAGCGATGGGAGTAGGTGGTGCCTCTTCCAGCTTGTGGATTCCCACCTCAGAACTTGACTTGCTTCATGAGCAACTTGCTCATGCCACGCAGCGTGCTGCGGAGGCAGAAGGGATGCTCCGTATACAGGTAAAAGTTTCAGTGTTGAGTTCTCTTTGTTTTACGCCTTATTGCGTATCTGAGATGGTACACTCGACAGGAAAAGGAGACGGAAGAAGCGCTTGCCACGGCTGCGCAGAAGGAGGCTAGGATAGCAGAACTGGAGAGGGAACTACGGCGTCATCCTGATGACGACTCCTCTAGGGATGCCGTGGAACTGAGGATCACTCTCCAGTTGGAGAGGGAAGACCGCGAGAGAGAACGGGCAGAGAGAGAAAGAGACGCAGAGAGAGAAAGAGCCAACAGATTGACTGAAAGGGAGGAACGAAGGGCCATGGAGGCCCAACTATTCGAACTCCGAATCAGCCTTGGTCTTGCTGAACAGTGGCTGAGAGATGGTGAGGAGCGCTACCGAAGAGCACGAGAGCGCGGCTTTCGTGTTGGTAGCTTCTCTGCTGCTTCCGTGGATCAACGCCGGGATGTGGGAATAGGAAGGAGAGTACAGAGTGGTAGGAGTACCGCTTTTCGTAGTTGGGTAGCACCTTTGAGAGCGTTTTGTCCGGAGAGTAGTGGGACGAGTAATGCGGAGAGAGAGGGCGGAACTTGATGTAATTTTTTTGGTTTTTGGAATAAAATACACGGTTCGGTTTGTTTGGTTTTCACCTTTGCTTCTGTTGCCTGAATCCCTGCATACATCACTGAAACAAACAAATCAGAATTTCTGTTCTGACTTGGCCCCTTGCTCAATAAGCAAATGGTCACTGTGACTGTCCTTGATAACTGGTCAAGGGGCCAAGCCTTTATCAACGAAGGCGAGGGAAAGATGTGGTGATGATAAATGTGACAGGCAAGCACACGAATGCAAGCGGTATTAAAAGCGAGATGCTGCACATAAATGCAATCATGTAAAATTGATTTGTTTTCTTTTTATATTTGGCATTTATTTTGTTTTATCATAAAGAAGATTTTTTTTGCTTGCAAATATGTACATTTTCTCTTTTCCATTTTTTGTTGTTTTTATCATTTCAAAAAAAAAAATCTTGCTAACGCCTGGCAAGCACCCAAATGGCACCTAACCTACGTAAGACTGGGGTTTCTTACTAACCTCCCAGGTATCCTAAGTGCACATCTAGGTTGATTTGGGCCTCTAGACCCCTCGAATGATGATCCCGCCGGCTAAGACTTACCCTGATGACAATATCGTCATGCCATGCTTAGGCTCCCAGTCGCTTCCGACCACAGGGATTCACCCAAAAGGTGTTCGAGGTAAATGATTTGCCCGACCCGGGTCTGTTTCCTCACAACTCTAGATGGTATATGATGGAACACCCTGGAACCCTAACGACTAACCGCGCGACGCTGACCCGGAATCAGACGCCGTCGCACCCATAGGTGACGCCCTTGCATTGGCCTAAGCTCGAGGTTAAACAAGAAGACATCAAGGTGGTAAATAGGGGTCTTGACCAGCCAGAAACACGGAGACTCCTTCGCAGCGATAGCTTTTACTTTTCAAAGTAGGCAACCATATGTGTATATTAAAATAAGGTCGTAGACCCTGGGCAGTTTTCACCTTTCAGAAACTCCATCGAACCTTCATCTTTAGAGGAAGAAGGACGAGCGTGGGGGATAAACCTCCTGAGAGGATCGGCAAAACCGTTAACTCGGCGAGCGAATAAGGGCCCATTAACTCTTTCCTTTCGGACAACTTCGGACCAAATATCGAGCATTTACATTCCACGGCCCCTTTTGTGGATTCAGACTTTTACTTTGAGGGGTTCCGTTTATCGCAACAGGCACGGTCACGACCAGGCTTTTATCTTGATTTTGATTTTGTATTTCTTTTTGTGAGGGAGATATAGTCGTTTGACGTTTGTGGGCTCCCTTTTTGTATGCCTGCGGGGACACTGCCCTCTTCTCGTGCTCTAATCGATGCTCGAGGAAATGGATCCTACTCTTGCCTTTGGGGTTTGAGTTTTGATTTCTCATGCTCAGCGTTTTAAGGGCGTCGACTGTCTCATTTGGTCGAAGAGAAAAGAATAAAGATTACAGCTTCTGGAGATCTTCTGGATGACGCTCCACCGTAGGTGATGCTACCGACTTTTGAATAAAATACATAAGTGAGCACATGTTGGCTTCCTTCGAGCGAGCATAGGCCGACGTGGCCGGACAGGGATCTCCACGGTTCTGGCAAACCAAGACCCAGTGCCTACCAAGCCTCAAAGGGCCCTATCCTAACATGAAGGTTAGATGCAGGAACTTAACTACATGGTGACTGCCAGGCATCGGCATTTTGAATTTTCATATTTTTAGTGGTTTTTGGTATTTCTTTGTTTTTGATGTTTTTATCTTTTCATCATTTTTTTGTTTATGCTAAGGGTAGTATTTCTTAAGATAAAGCCCATTCCAAGGGTGGGATAACTCGGTCCCTTCGGCGTTGATTAGCTTGTAGGCGTTGCCAGGGTACACGGCTTGAATTACAAATGGTCCTTCCCAATTAGGTTGGAGCTTAGAACGCGGACCTCCAGGTTTGACAAAAATTCTTTTTACGACCATCTCACCGACTTTGAATTTTCTCTCAACGACTTTCTTTTGGTAAAAGCGAGCGAGTCTATTTTGATACACACGCGCGTGTTCGGCAGCGGCCAGCCGTTTCTCATCCAAGAGTTCCAACTGGACGAGGAGTGAATTACGACGATCGTCGAGGGGAAATTCCTCGTCCAATTGTACCCTGAGAGAAGGGATCAGAGTCTCGTACGGGACTACCGCTTCCATACCATAAGTAAGGGCAAATGGAGTCTGCCCGGTGGGGGTACGGATTGCAGTGCGATAGGCCCATAGAGCTTCGATAAGCTTTTCTGGCCAGTCTGAAAACTTACTAGACTCGCAGGTTTTTTTGATGATTTTGAGTAATGTTTTATTGGTGGCCTCCGCTTGGCCGTTACCTTGTGGGTAATAAGGCGATGAATGATGCAATGCAATTGCGTACCTTTTGCAGAGGTCCTGTAGGTCCTGAGAAATGAACTGTGGCCCATTGTCGGTGACGATCGTGCTTGGGACGCCAAATCTGGTGAGGATGTTCTTTATGACGAATTTGCAGACTGTTGACGCCTTGATTTCCGCGTAAGCTTCAGCTTCGGCCCATTTGGTGAAGTATTTCGTCGCAGTAAGGATGAAAGATTTCTGCTTGGTTAGGGAATTGGGATCACCTAGGGGACCAATGATGTCGAATGCCCACATGGAGAAAGGCCACGGGGAAGATATTGGATGAAGTGAGAAAGATGGTGAATGGATTTTCTCGGCGTGAAGTTGACACTTGACACACCTACGGACATAGACAGCATAATCTTCTTCCATAGTGGGCCAATAAAAGCCTTGGCGAATGATCTTCTTGGCGAGCATCTGACTATTCACGTGGCCACTGCACACGCCCGAGTGCGTCTCCTCTACACATTTCCAAACCTCATCGTCACCAAGACATCTTAACAGAATACCAGTAAGGCTCCTCCTATAGAGTAGACCTCCAACCAAAGTATATTTCTGAGCCACCCTTCTTATGGCTTTCTTATCCTCTGTGGTGGCCCTTTCAGGATAAGACTGATCTTGGCAGTATTTGACAATTTCATAGAACCATGGTTTCTCTTCATCAGCCAGTTCTTCTTCAACCTCTGCCAACATGATCTCCCTCTTCTCAAGGATATCTTCCTGCAGGATCTTTCTTGCTATCCTGTCTTTGATGTTTACGTAGGAAGCATTGTCGATTGTAGGGGCGTGAAGTTTGTAGATGGAAATGGACTTAAACCATCTTCCTAGAGGGAACCTTATGGATGATGCCAACGAGGCGAGGGCATCGGCGAGAATATTCTGATGACGAGGGACATGAACAAAGATCAGTTTGGCGAACAGTTTGGCAAAGGCAGCAGTGAGTTCTTGGTATGGCTTGAGTTTGGGATCGCGAGTGCGATATTTAGTGAGCACCTGGCGAAGGATGAGTTGACTATCACCTATGACTTGCAACTCAGTGATACGAAAAGAATGAGCGAGTTCTAGGCCAGCTAGAAGAGCTTCATATTCGGCTATATTGTTGGTGACTGGAAATTTGAGCTGGTATGCCAATGGGAATGTGAGGCCTTCAGGCGACAGGAGGGCGATGCCGATTCCTCTCCCTTGAGAATTCAGAGCTCCATCAAAATATAGTGTCCACATTGGCTCATCTGATTGGTTGACGGACATTAGTTCCTCATCTGGAAACTCTGATTGGACGGAATCGAACTTGGGAAGAGGATGGTGAGCAAGATGCTCGGCTCTGGCATAGCCTTTAATCGCCTTTTGCTGGATGTAGGTGATGTCGAACTAAGAGAGAAAACTTTGCCAGCGTGCTAGCCTATCTGTAAGGACAGATTTCTCCAGAAGGAATTTGATAGGATTCATTCGAGCAATCAAGTGGACCTCATGAGCCAAGAAGTAGTGCTTCAATTTCTGCACTACCCAAACGAGGGCAGCACAGGTTTTCTCCATGCCGGTGTACTTCTGCTCACAGGGATTGAGAAGTTTGGACAAGTAATAGGTTGCCCGTTCCTTGCCTTCTTCATCAGCTTGTGCGAGGACGGCTCCCACGGAGTTATCCAAGACTGAGACGTAAAGGATCAGAGGTTTTTCTGGTTTGGGTGGAATGAGAATGGGTGGACTAGCCAGATATTCCTTCAACCCTTCAAAAGCTTTCTGACATTTAGAATTCCAGTGGAATTCTACTCCTGGCTTGGTCAACTCGTAGAGAGGTCTACACCTTTGTGAATGTTGAGACACAAACCGACGAATAAACTACAACCTCCCGATTAAACCTCGGACTTCCCTCAAATTCTTGGGAGGCGGCATATCCCTGATAGCCTTAGCTTTGTCGGGATCTATCTCGATCCCTCTTTTGCTCACAATGAACTCCAGCAATTTACCTGACGACACACCAAACACACACTTCTTCGGGTTCATTTTCAGTTGGAACTCCCTTGACCTCTGCAAGACCTTAGTCAAAACTTCTGGATGTTCCATCCTGGTCCTTGATTTTACCAATAAGTTATCCACATACACTTCCAGATATATGTGCATCATGTCATGAAATATGGCCATCATCGCTCTTTGGTAAGTAGCTCCAGCATTCTTTAATCCGAACGGCATGACCACGTAACAATATGTTCCCCAAGGGGTAGTGAATGACGTCTTTTCCTGATCCTCTTCTGCCAAACGAATTTGATTGTATCCTGAAAATCCATCCATGAATGAGAGGATTTCATAGCCTGATGTGTTATCAATCAACACATCAATGTGAGGTTAGGGAAAATCATCTTTTGGACACGCGCGGTTAAGGTCCCGGAAGTCGATGCAAATCCTGACTTTCCCATCTTTCTTCATGACCGGGACGATGTTCGCCACCCATTGAGGATAAAGAACGACTCTAATGAACCTGGCTTTGTGGAGCTTATCGACCTCTTCTTTCATTTTCAAAGCCATTTGAGGGTGGAAGCGCCTTAACCTTTGTTTTACCGAGACGGACCCTGGTTTTAGGGTTAAACGGTGTTCGACAAAGGTTGAATCTAGCCCCGGCATATCCTCGTAGCTCCATGCAAACGTGTCCTTATATTTCTTGAGAACCTTAATTAATGCCTCTTCTTCAGAGGGTGGTAGGTTGTCACTTATGAGGATGATCCTAGGGTCTTCCTCAGTTCCCAAGTTGACTTCTTTGGTGGATTCTTCTACGGCGGTTGACGGCTCGTCGAATCTCCTTATTCCACTAGCGTATGCGCCCGCCGCATCCTCATATTCTTCACCCTCATCTTCAGTGGGGTATTCTTCATCCGTGATCTCGTAGACTCCATACCCTTCATCAAATGCACAGTCGCCCTGACATTCTATTTCCGGTAGCCGGATGGGATTTTCTAGTAACTGGGGGATGGCAAGGAGGGCTTGACACCTGGCGGCTAAATCCAGAAGGAATCGACGAGGGATCTGCCTCCCCTTGGACTTCTTCCTAGGTACTACCCTTGGCCTATCATTCCTAGATTGACTGACAATATTTACAGAAGAAGAGGAAGACGAAGAGGATGGTGTAGAATGTACAGGAGAAGACCCCTCAGAGGAGGGGTAGAAAAGGTCACTCATCGGACCTTGGACGGGTGGTCCGCAAGGCGGTACGCACCCGTGGGAGATGTAGGAAGTTTCCTCAACGAAGATGTGTTGTTGGGGAGTTTGAAAATTGACGTTTTTTTTTCGTTTTCATTTTTAATGACAAAGCAGTGAAAAGAGATTGGAGGAGAGAGAAAAGTGGTTATGGCTAGAGGATTGTGAGGCTCATAGAGCAGATCATGGTTGAAGACCTGGCGCGGGTTGAAAAGCCCGCATAGGTATGTAAACAGAGAAGGGGATCTGGAAAGATCATCAGATAATTGTCTAGCCTAGGAAGAAGATATCAGCAAAGGTTGAGACGAGTGGATGGAGAAGATGGCGGCTAATGAGCCGTCGATGGCAATGTTGAGGACGGATGAAGATCCGTCGATGACAGAGTCCTTCTGGCGAGGACGAGGATAGTTTGGAACCTGATGGGATGTGGATCTTTGAAGAAGCTCCAGGATGGAGATCCGAGCAGGCGTCTTGTCCAAGTGTTTCAATAGATCATACTGTGTTCCAGGGATAGCTCTTTCTGGTTGTTCTCCATCATCCTTCTCTGGCTAAGATCGCTCAGGATTCTGACTGTTGTGGGGGAAAACCCTGTGGAAAATCCTTCCACTCCGGAGCACCATTGCCTGCGGCTTTTGTACCTCTGTGGGGGTAGCAGTGGGTTTTAACAGGGGTTTGAGGGGTAGCGGTGGAGGAATGGTTGATGAAGCAGGGGTGATGACGGGAGCAGGGATTCTGATGAGGGGTTTGTTAGGTGGAGGCATGGTGGAGGTAGAGGGGATATCGCGCAGATTATGAAGGATAAGGGGTCTGGAAGGCGGAGGTGGAGACGAAGTAGAAGTGGGTAGGGCTTGAAGTGGGCAATGATTTTGAGGTGGGTGATGGGTAATGAGTGGTTTTGAAGGCATTAGTGGTGATACGGTGGAGAAAGACGGGGTTATGTATGGTTGACGGATGATAAGGGGTTTAGAAGGCGTAGGGATAAATGTGGTAGAGGTGGATGGTAAAGTGGGGGAGTGGGAGAAGATGAGAGGGTGTGAAGGCGTAATGGAGAGTGTCGGTTGATAGGGGATCGGGGTACGGATGAGAGGGCGTAATGGTAGTGGAAATGGTGAAGGCGATACTGACGCGGGATGATGAGAGAGAGGTGCTACCCGGGCAAGGCGAGGGGGTTGCATGACGATGGGGTTGGAGGAAGAAAGAATAGAGGTACTTTCCTGGTGCCACACCTGCTCTCTCCCGACTTCCGGGAAGGAGGAGATGGGGTTAACCTGATGATTGGGCTGTTGGTGCTCCGGTAATGGATTCTGGATTATGCCCATGTCGGGCTGTTATTGTGGGGCCTGCTGAGGCTGCTGTTGTAACTGCTGCTGTGGCCTATGAGGAGGTCTCCTAGCCTTAAGAGCGGTGACGTATCGTCTCATTTCATCCCAATCTATTTGATGTTCATCATTCATATCGTGGATGTAATCTTTGAAATGGAAGCAGTAATCTACTGTGTGTCCTGGCTGCCTGTGGTAGACGCAGTATTTGGAGGTATCAACATTTGGGGGCCACACGGGCCTTTCTCTAGGTAGGGCGAGTTGGTTTGATGCCACGAGGGCATTAAAAATGTCTGCTAAGGTTTCTAGCAATGGTGGATAGTAGGCTCTCTTGGGACCGAGCGGCCTCCTTTGTTGCTGTTGGGGACCATAGTTCCCCGGGGGTGGAACTTGGTTGTACTGAAGCGGTGGTTGTTATTGCTGAGGTTGTGGTTGTTGTTGCTGGGGTTGACGTAATGGAGGCATATTGTCCTGGGGTAGATTATTTTGGGGTAGAGGACGAAGAGGGAAAGGACCTGGTTGGAGGGGAAGTCGGGGCATTTGTGGAGGCCTTGGGTTGACCGCATAGTTGGCATTGTTGACCGCACCCACTTGCTCATTTGTCACGACCCCTTCTGTGGCTCCGCCCGGGACACCAGCGCCTGTCTTTCTGACTACTTTGGGCTTTGGCGACTCAAACATGTTCATAATGGGGGAGTCTTTTAACTGGGTTTGGATGTATCGGGCCCTTTCATAGAGTTCCTCCATTGTAGTAAGTTTATTCATGGCCAGGACGTGTCTGAACTGTGGGGTTGCATTAGACACAATCATCTTCACTTGTTCAGGCTCAGAGAGGGTATCCCTTATTCTTTTTGCCAGAGACCTCCATCTATCAGCATAGCGGACAAAATCCTCATCGGGCTTCATCTTTTCGGCCACTAGGTCGGTAATGGAGAGTGAGGGACCGACCCTATCCCTATATTTCTGCAAGAACCTTCTCTGGACTATTTCAAAATTCTCGGCCTCGCGGGGCTCCAAGGAATAGAACCACTCAAGCGCGGGACCATCCAATGATCTCCGAAAGAGGTATGCCAGGGACCTCTGATCGTTTTGCCAATAGGAGGATTCATACATGAAATCCTTGAGGTGAATGAAGGGGTTGCCGGTACCATTGTATCTGCGGTACGTGGGCATTTCGGAGGGAGGAAGATGAATGACGGGAAGGATTGGCAAAGCAACCTCCGGGGTGACTTTCACGTCCACCATTCTTCTCAGATTTTGAAACTGCTCGTCCATGCGATTGAACCTATTGAGGAGCGATTGGGCGAGCTCCTCTGGAGGTGAAGGTGGCACTTGCCACTGGGGGAGAAACTGTCTCCCGAAGACTTGAGGGGGGAACCCCGAATGAGAGGGAGCTGTCGGACCGCCGACAGTTGGCCCTGGCTGAAGCGGTGTGTGGGGAACAACGGGAGTTTGAGATTGTGACGGGAACTAGAATGAGGGTGGTTGTTGGCTCGCTTGTCCTTGAAGCGAGGGAGAGTGGATGGCTTGTGCCAACGAAGGAGATGGAATGGCCTGCACGGACTCTTGGAGAGGTGCGATGGCCGGAGTTGATTCCTGGGGCGTGGGGGAAACAGATTTCCCTTTTAGAATGGCCTGGAAGGCCCGGAGCTGTTTAGAGGTAAGCTCCGTGTTGGCGAGGACGCCCAGTAAGGAAGAGATATCCTGTTGTGGGGACGTGTCCCCGGTAATAACCTGCACCTCATGCGAGAGCTCATGAGAAGGACCTGAGTCCATAGCATAGACTCGCGGGTCGACTGACAAACCACGACTAGGGTGGTTCTCCTCAAAAGACTCGTGAGCCATGCTCACAGTTTTCCCAACGCAAAAACATACACTAGCAAGCAGGTAGCAGAGATTATCAAACAAGTGGATGCCTTTACGCCCTTTTTTTGTGTTTTGATTTTGATGATTTTTTTTGTGTTTTTAGCGAGATCCGAAGTTCACACAAAATGGGGACCCTAGTTTATTTTTATTTCACCGCCGTGTCAGCTAGGGTCTCTCGTCTCACCACGAATGAAATGACTAACTCCGGGGAACTTCAATGGTACAACCAGCCCAGTAAACGAAGAGGAGATTCTTCGATGTCGGGGACTTACGGAGGTCCCAGTGGAGGAGATTCTAGTCCGTTGAGAGGAATTCTCAAACGGAGAGTCCTTCCTTCACCGGGAAAGGGTGATCCTCAAAAAAATGAAAAAAGGATAGAAAAGAGGGATGGATGCATGCAATGAAATGCTGACAGAGATATGGAGTGGGAAAATAACAGAAATAACAGACATGTAATAAACAAACAACCAATCAAAACTGACAGTGCTGCCGTGAGCACAACGGGGGCGCGCGCGGGCACCAAGGTGGAGAGGCACGGATGGTGCCGAACTTACAAGGGTAGCCGAAAGGAAGCAATTGAAGTCCCACCGTGATCGCCAATCTGTGAGCGACGTCACGCGGTTTGGGGGGAGCGGAGAGGACGCGGAGCGCTCGGGCTCCTTCTTTTTGTTTTGCTGCAACACAGAAATAAGAGAAAAGAGAAGGGGCCACCACGGGAGATTGCTCCGACGGGGCGAGCAGGACAAATGTGATATAGCAAGATATGGGGGTTAAACGGCCATAGCGGGAAGTGACTCGCCGCGGCCTCGGGGACGGGAATGGTGCAGAAATTAAATAGCAAGAATTGAAAAGGCCATTGGGGAAGTGACTCGCCGCGGCCTCGAGAATATGAACAGATAAAAATATAACAGAATATAAGAAGAATATAGAAGAATATAAAGAGCGGGAATTTAAACGGCCATTGGGGAAGTGACTCGCCGCGACCTCGAGAACATGAATAGATAAGAATACAACATATAAGAATGGAAATTTAAACGGCCATTGGGGAAGTGACTCGCCGCGGCCTCGAGAACACGAATAGATAAGAATATAACATATAAGAACGGAAATTTAAACGACCATTGGGGAAGTGACTCGCCGCGGCCTCGAGAATATGAGCATAATATAACAGAATATAAAGAGAATATAAGAACGGAAAATTTAAACGGCCATTGGGGAAGTGACTCGCCGCGGCCTCGAGAACAATATGTGATCGCCAGGGGCCAAAAGACCCCAAAAATAAGAAGGTGATCGCGCCTACCTCAAGAGCGGGAGATGGCGGGTTGCTTCTTCCTCCCCCTTCGGCCGGCCGACAGAGAGGGCTTTCCTTGGGTACCCTTGTAAAATAACGACAAACAAGTAACAAGTGGATTAGAAAGATGAAGGTGTAGTATTCAAATCCTTGCGATAAAAATAACGAAATGATGGCAAGACACACACCTGGTTGGTGTTATCTTTTAAACCCCTCTCGGACTCGAGTAGGAGAAAAATGAGATGATGGATGCAAGAAGTATGCCAGAGACGGCGCCCTTATGTAGGGAGATAGAGGATGCAGTATGATGAATGTAAAGAACTGTGGAGAAAAAGGGGAAGAAAAGGCTTATTGGATGAGCCGAGGGTGAAATCCGGCAGAGCTTCGGCAGCGTAGGGATGACGTGGAAGCGCGGTGGATGAAGACGACCTTCCTCTCGCGAGCGTGGGCACCCGAGAAGCCGGCAGAACCTCCACCTACAAAAGACCCCACGGGTTAGAAATGACTCTGGTAGCCTCTGGGCTCCGGCAGCCTATCGGATCTCTTCGAAGCTGTAAGACCCCAAATTCTTTAGAAATTTATTTAGTAAGTTATTTGTAATTATTTAGAATTTATTTGAAGTTATTCGAATTAATGAGAATTATCCCAATTAATTAGATTAATTAATTAATTAATAGAATAAGTCATTTTCAACTATTTTCTAAAAATCCCCAAAAATCACATCTTGTAGAATTAATTTTGTTTAGCAACTTTGTCTTCTACATTTAAGCCTAAGAAAATCATTTATTATGCCGAATTAGTGAACTTATTCTTCCGAACTTAACATTTAACTATTTACGGAATAGTATAAGTAAAAATCCGACTACCTTAGAAAAATCTGTAAAAATAGTAAACAGATTAAGGTCGAGGTATATAACAACTTTTCCTTCTGGCATTAAGCCATTGTAAATCCGTGGTAAGATCTATTTAGAGTTTAAACCCAAAAGTGCACACTTTTGACCCATACCTAACCCTTAGTTTAAAACACGAAATTCGACCTCAATTCTCAACCAAATGATCTGAAATCAGTGGCAAATGGAAGGCCACAATGTAAGGAACATTTACCCTCAATCAATTTGAGGTAAACTTAGCCCCAAACGTGCTGCCGACATAGTTTGGTCAAGTCAAAGATTTCGGCGCCGTTTCTAAACACGTAGCTTGCAGCAGCGAATACTCCCAACTCAGAAGGCTCCAGAAGCTCTATTAGCTATCAAATGAAGCCCTACGAGTCTTATTTCATTTGGCTACTGTGGGGTTCTCTGAAGTTTCAGATCTGGAGAGATCTAGCTCGATTTGTGGAGGTGGGTCAGCAGGCCGTTGGCTTTCCTTCATCCTTCTTTGATCCATCGATTGAGGTAGGAATTCTCAACCAAATCTTGATCATGAGTATAGCAAATTGTTCCTCTCATCGAGCTCTATCCATTGGTGGCAAAAGCCCCAATTTTCATTAGGTATCCGTGGAGAAATCGAGCTTTTTGTGAGGTGCTGTCCAAGTGTTCTTCATCCTAGGGTTTGAGTTTTCTCTCTCCGATTTGAGGTAGGATCTAACAACCAAACTCTAATTAACTTACATGAAGTAATCAGCATGTTATTATCTTTCATTTAACGTAGGAAGCCCCAGATTCCATTGAGCATGCATCGTAAATTTTGATTTTTGTAAAAACATGTCTAGAGCATGATTCATATAGTGTTCCTTAAGTCAGAGCTTGATTACGGGCTTATTTTGAGTCATGTAACTTGATCTTCATGTAGCATATCATATATGTTTGGATTCATGATTGTGTTAGCTTTCTTTTGACACCAAAATCCCCAAATTTGGTTTTGTATATCGAGAGAATTCGACGATTTAGTGGAAGTATGTCCTGAACTAGGTCTCCTTGTGTTCTTCATAGAATAGGTTGTGATTCTTGTGAATTCTGATGAAATTCGTGTTTCCAAACTGTAGTTTTATGACCCTAATATGTCTAGCAAGATTTCTATGGCATGTTGCCTTGATTTCAACTCAATTGGACCTCAATTGGGTGAGATTTCTCGTTTTCCGGAAGCCCCAGCCGCTGCTGTTCTTGCAGGGGTCGACCCCAGGGGTCGACCCATCACCTGGCAGCCCAGGCCAGCCCGAGGGTCGACCCCAGGGGTCGACCCATGCGGCCCAGCCCGAGGGTCGACCCCAGGGGTCGACCCATTCTGCTTCCAGACCCCCGTTTTGCAGGGGTCGACCCCAAGGGTCGACCCGTACACCATAAACCCGATTTTCTTCATTTTTCGACCTGAAGATGGATCCGAATCAATGGGGAATCAACCCATTTAACTTAGACCCATTGAAATTATATTTTTGAAGAACTTTTGACCTATTCATGTACCCCCCTTGATTTCAATTTGCATTGGTCCTTTCTCGCAAACATAGTACAAAACACGATGTTTACTATCTCCATTACAACACTTACATTGGTTAAATAGAAACTCACTTAATTAATGATTAATGGTGTAATTAAAGCCCCTGATAATGCATTCTATTTCACCGCTGTGAGAGCTTGTTCTTTACCTTGACAACTTGTTCTAGCTTGTTGGCTCTTTGGCTAATACAAATGATAATGGTTAATCATGATATCTTAACTTGGTGATTAGGATTAATATGTTGATTAGCTTGTTTGATTGCTGCTGTTTTACAGCAGCGCAGCACGATTTACTCTTGTTGTGACTTGGTTTCGATCTCCTTGATGATTATACTTACCTTGAAATTCTGGAAATGAATCTCTTTCCTACTTGAAGTTGTTATTGCTACTTAGTTTAAACCTTGGAATTCTGGCCATAAACTGTGGAAGTCTAGATTCGTGGGATCTTTGATCCAAAGAAATCAATGCCTGGCAAACAATTAAGGGCTCGGTATGGTTCTGGGAAGAGCGCCCGAACACTACGTGTACCCCCGGGGAGGTGAATGACTAGGTGTGGCATTTGGCACCAGTACTTGACATGTGTTAAATCTAGGACTGTCCACTACTCTCTACACTACTCTCTACACTACTCTCTACATTACTTTCTACTACTTTTCACTTTTCACTCTTCACTGTTCTATACTCTACTTGTTGTTACTTTACTTGTTGATTACTTGGACGTGGAAATGAAATTTACATACGTGCTTGACATGACTTGAATTGTCTTGATATGGCCAACTTTTTATCGTTATCTCCTGTAGTAAATTCTTGTCTTACCATTTTATTCATTATATTTCTTGACCTTACAAGATCTTTAAATTCTGTTTCGTGATATCACCGTTATCTTGTTATTGTTTTTATCATTTGTAGCATGACATTTTAAAATGTAATTAAACTGTTAATCACTTATACCTGTCTGTTATTTCCTACTGAGCGTCAGCTCATAGTTGTGTTTTCCCCCCTTTCCAGGCTTTTCAGGTGACGCGCTTACCGATGGGGAAGGGCAGGAGTGATGTCTTGAGTGTATCAGTTCTAGTGTGTTAGTAGTGTGTTATCTTTCTTTAGTTGTGTTTTGGAGAGCTTTTAGTCTCAGTCATGTTATTGAGTTTTAGTGGTTGATTATTCCAGTTGTATTAAGTTGAACTTGAGGTTATTGTATCAGTTGTGGTTTGTTAATGATCATTTAGTATTTCCATCTTGTAGCACTTGTGTATTATTTTAGATTAGTTCTCTCTCTTGCCAGCGTGTCCCTAACTGTACGTCCCGATATTTCCGCCTTGTTTGGGGCATGACAGTTTAGTTGGTATCAGAGCAATAGGTTTCACATCCCTAGGTTTCACATTCCTAGGTTTCACATTCCTAGGTTTCCTAAGTTTTAGGTTTTCTTGCATTGCATCCCAATAATCGGTATATCAAAAGGTGTTGTCCGAACGTTAGGCTACGCCTATCGGGAAGGTCGCACACTTGCGCGAGTGGTCTTCGGACCGATTACCTCCGCCAGGTACCGAGTTTTTGGTCATGTCTAGGTGCATTAGATCCCTAACCTTGTAAAAGTCTAGGACCTGACTTGGTGAGAATGGGTAGAAACTTTGGTTAAGATCGTTTCTTAGTCGTGTAATTATTTATCTTGATTAAACCTAAGTAATCTATTTCTCGTGTAGATGGCAGCTGATCGTGCTGAATGGAGGAACCTACAGCGTACGGTGCAAGGCCTTACTCAGGCCCTTCAGCAAGTAGCTCAGGCAGGAGCGGCACAGCATGGCACCGGTGATCTATACCGGAACTTCCGCGGAATGAATCCGCCTAGATTCGCTGGTTCGACTGACCCCGACCAAGCTGAGCACTGGCTAGATGAGATGGGGAGGATCTTTGAAGTTATGCAATGCACCAACCAGGAGCGTGTCCTTTTGTCCACATTTCAACTGGAACATGATGCATGTACTTGGTGGGATTCTATCAAGGCAACTCTCGGTGATCGGCAAGTTATGTGGGAAGAATTCGAAGATTTCTTCAACAACAAGTATTTTTTTGATAGAGTGCAAGAGAAGAAAGCGGCAGAGTTCGCGGCCTTGAAACAGCGAGGTTTGTCCGTGGCAGAGTATGAGGCTCAATTTGCACGGCTTTCTCGATATGCTACACATCTCATTTCCACCGAGAAGATGAAGGCGAAGCGCTTTCTCAATGGATTGAAGCTTCATTATATCAACCAATTGGCACCGATGGAGATTTCCACGTATTCTGAGGTGGTAAGGAAAGCGCAAGTTCTAGAGGATACTCTTGAGATGACGGAGAGAATCCGTGGTAAAGGCACCAAGAAAGAATTACCTACGGGTTCCGGGAGTGTCAAACCCGGGTATACCAAGAAGAGGCCTGTTAGTGGACCTGGTTCGTGGAACGGGTCCGGATCGTGGAAGGGCAAGATGCCGAGGCATGAAGATAAGAAGCCTGGCCCTATTGTTCCATTCAAGGGCGTGTGTAACTATTGTGATCATCCGGGTCACAAGATAGAGGAGTGCTGGCGCAAGCTAGGCGCCTGTTTGCGATGTGGAAGCAAGGAGCACCGTATCCCCAATTGTCCTCTCATATCGGAGCAAGCTACACCGGCAAAACCTCTAGTCTTCAAGAAATCACAAGGTAAGCTTCAAGCTTTACATGCAGATGAAACTGAGATTTCTGATGATGGCGGACTCGTCGAAGGTACCCTTACTATAATCGATAAGCCCGCATTTGCTCTCTTTGATACTGGTGCAACACATTCATTTATTTCTCGGAGATTTGCTAAGTCATTAGTTGTGGAACCTGTTTTGATGAATACTCCGTTAGAGATTTCAACCCCTATTGGCACTAGATCAACAATCCAGTATTTCTATCCTTCTAGTAAGGTTATGATTGCTGAACAGAACTTTCCAGCAGATTTGGTCTGCATGGACATGAAGGATTATGATGTAATCCTAGGAGCAGATTTGTTGGCCAAGTATGAGGCCAATGTTCACTGTAGTTCTAGCTCAGTGACTTTTACTGGACATTCTGGTTTATCTTTTACGGGAGTCAAGCACCATAACTCCGTACCGCTCATCTCGGCTCTCCGAGCTGATAAGCTGATGAGGCGTGGATGTGAGGCTTTTCTAGCCTTTGTTTGTGCAACCCCTGAGCAGCAGATTGAGATCAAGGACATTCCTGTTGTCCGAGATTTTCCTGATGTCTTTCCAGAGGAACTACCAGGACTTCCGCCTGAGCGGGAAGTTATCTTCTCTATTGATCTTATTCCTGGCACATCTCCTATTTCCAAGGCTCCTTATCGTATGTCTCCTGCGGAACTGCGGGAATTGAAGCAGCAACTGATGGAATTGCTTGAGAAGGGTTTTATTCATCCTAGTACTTCTCCGTGGGGAGCCCCTGTACTATTTGTCAGGAAGAAAGATGGTTCGATGAGGCTGTGCATTGATTATCGGCAAATAAACCAGCAGACTGTCTAGAATAAATATCCCTTGCCGAGGATTGATGAACTATTTGACCAGATAGCAGGAGCTCAATATTTTTCTAAGATCGATCTTCGATCTGGATATCACCAGTTGTGGATTAAGGAAGAGGATATTTACAAAACGGCTTTCCGTAGCAGGTATGGTCATTTTGAGTTTGTCGTTATGCCTTTTGGTCTAACGAATGCACCAGCGGCTTTCATGCAGTTGATGAATGATGTATTTCGGCCCTATCTTGATCAGTGGGTCGTGGTATTTATTGATGACATCTTAATCTATTCCAAGAGTGAATTGGAGCATGCTGAACACCTGAGAATGGCATTGCAATTGTTGAGAGATCATCAACTATATGCTAAGTTCAGTAAGTGTGAATTCTGGCTGCAAGAGGTGTCCTTTCTAGGACATATCATTACGAAGAACGGTATTTCAGTTGATCCTTCGAAGATTGAGGTAGTGAAGAATTGGGAGCAGCCTACTAGTGCAACTGAAATTAGAAGTTTCCTAGGCCTGGCAGGCTATTACCGAAGATTTATTCAAGATTTCTCCAAGATTGCAGTACCTATGACAAGATTAACCCGCAAGGAGAATAAGTTTGATTGGTCAGATGATTGTCAGCGAAGCTTTCAGACTCTGAAGGAGTGTTTGACTACTGCACCTGTTTTGGCTTTACCTTCTGGTGAAGGAGGATTTGTTGTTTATACTGATGCTTCAGGTATTGGCTTAGGTTGTGTACTCATGCAGCATGAGAAGGTGATTGCCTATTCCTCTAGGCAGTTGAGGAAGCACGAAGATAAATATCATGTTCATGATTTGGAACTTGCTGCAGTCGTGTTTGCTTTGAAGATATGGAGGCATTACTTGTATGGAGAAACCTTTATAGTGTTCTCAGATCATAAGAGTTTGAAGTATTTATTTTCTCAGAAGGAACTCAACATGAGGCAGCGGAGATGGTTGGAGTACTTGAAAGACTTCGACTTCTCGATTGAGTATCATCCTGGCAAAGGTAATGTTGTGGCAGATGCTTTGAGCCGGAAGCCGGTAGCTAGATTGTCAAGTCTCATGTTACAAGAATGGAGGTTGTTGGAACAATTATCTAGTCTGGATCTTAATATCGACAATGATCGGGTCATGATTGCTCAGATCCAACTTAAGCCCGAATTGTTGATAGAGATCAAGTCCTTGCAAGAAAATGATCCCGAGTTGGTAGAAATCAAGGGAAACTTGAGCAGCAGACCTGACTTCATGTTGGCCGATGATGGTAGATTATTATTTAAAGGCAGAACTTGTGTTCCGGATGAGACTACAATAAAGAACAAAATTCTTGAGGAAGCTCATAGATCCAGATATACCATTCATCCTGGAGGCACTAAGATGTACCGAGATTTGAAAAGGTCCTCTTGGTGGCCGAATATGAAAAGAGAAGTTGCAGATTTTGTGAGCAGATGTTTGGTATGTCAGCAAGTAAAGGCCGAACATTTCAGACCAGCAGGAAAATTGAAACCACTCGACATACCCCAATGGAAGTGGGAAAGCATTGGCAAGGATTTCATTATGGGTCTACCTAGGACTCGTGGTGGATTTGATGCGATATGGGTGATTGTCGATCGATTGACAAAGTCGGCTCATTTCTTACCAATTAAGTCCAAGTGGACGATTGATGTATTGGCTGCTTTGTATATAAAGGAAGTGGTGAGATTGCATGGTATTCTAGTGAATATAGTATCTGATCGAGACCCTAGATTTACTTCACATTTCTGGAAGGGACTGCAAGAGTCTTTGGGTACTCGTCTGAATTTCAGTACTGCTTTTCATCCACAGACAGATGGACAGACTGAAAGAACCAATCAGATAGTGGAAGATATGTTGCGAGCTTGCATGATTGATTTTGATGGTAATTAGAGTGAGCATTTGGCATTAATTGAATTTGCCTACAATAACAGCTATCATTCTAGTATTCAGATGGCTCCTTTTGAAGCACTATATGGTAGAAGTTGTCGTTCCCCGTTGTGTTGGGACGAGGTAGGTGAGAAACAGTGGCTTGGACCAGATCTTGTTTCAGAATCATCACAGAACATCCGTGTTATCCGAGACCGGTTACAAGTAGCCCAGTCAAGACAGAAGAGTTATGCCGACAACAGAAGGAGAGCATTGGAATTTCAGGTTGGCGAGCATGTGTTCTTAAAGGTCTCTCCGACGAGAGGGATCCGAAGATTTGGCATTCATGGCAAGCTGAGTCCGAGGTACATTGGTCCATTCGAGATTCTAGATAGAGTGGGAGAGGTGGCATACAGACTGGCTTTACCACCGCAATTGTCTGGCGTACACAACGTTTTCCATGTGTCTATGTTGCGGAAATATGTGTACGATCCCACTCATATCATTCAGCAGGTGGATTTTGAACTGAAGGAAGATTTGACCTATAAGGAAAGACCTGTCAAGATTCTGGACCGGAAGCAACAGCAACTCCGGAATCGTTCGATACCGATGGTCAAGATTCAGTGGAGTCGGCGTGGGACCGAAGAAGCTGCATGGGAGTCTGAAGAGACTATGCGAAAGCGGTATCCCGATCTATTCTAGGTGAGCGATCTTTTTCTACTCTCAGTTTTAGTGTAGTGAATTTGGAGGACCAAATTCCTTTAAGTAGGGGAGGGTGTAAGACCCCAAATTCTTTAGAAATTTATTTAGTAAGTTATTTGTAATTATTTAGAAATTATTTGAAGTTATTCGAATTAATGAGAATTATCCCAATTAATTAGATTAGTTAATTAATTAATAGAATAAGTCCTTTTCAACTATTTTCTAAAAATCCCCAAAAATCACATCTTGTAGAATTAATTTTGTTTAGCAACTTTATCTTCTACATTTAAGCCTAGGAAAATCATTTATTATGCCGAATTAGTGAACTTAGTCTTCCGAACTTAACATTTAACTATTTACGGAATAGTATAAGTAAAAATCCGACTACCTTAAAAAAATCTGTAAAAATAGTAAACAGATTAAGGTCGAGGTATATAACAACTTTTCCTTCTGGCATTAAGCCATTGTAAATCCGTGGTAAGATCTATTTAGAGTTTAAACCCAAAAGTGCACACTTTTGACCCATACCTAACCCTTAGTTTAAAACACGAAATTCGACCTCAATTCTCAACCAAATGATCTGAAATCAGTGGCAAATGGAAGGCCACAATGTAAGGAACATTTACCCTCAATCAATTTGAGGTAAACTTAGCCCCAAAACGTGCTGCCGACATAGTTTGGTCAAGTCAAAGATTTCGACGCCGTTTCTAAACACGTAGCTTGCAGCAGCGAATACTCCCAACTCAGAAGGCTCCAGAAGCTCTATGAGCTATCAAAATGAAGCCCTACGAGTCTTCTTTCATTTGGCTGCTGTGGGGTTCTCTGAAGTTTCAGATCTGGAGAGATCTAGCTCGATTTGTGGAGGTGGGTCAGCAGGCCGTTGGCTTTCCTTCATCCTTCTTTGATCCATCGATTGAGGTAGGCATTCTCAACCAAATCTTGATCATGAGTATAGCAAATTGTTCCTCTCATCGAGCTCTATCCATTGGTGGCAAAAGCCCCAATTTTCATTAGGTATCAGTGGAGAAATCGAGCTTTTTGTGAGGTGCTGTCCAAGTGTTCTTCATCCTAGGGTTTGAGTTTTCTCTCTCCGATTTGAGGAAGGATCTAACAACCAAACTCTAATTAACTTACATGAAGTAATCAGCATGTTATTATCTTTCATTTAACGTAGGAAGACCCAAATTCCATTGAGCATGCATCGTAAATTTTGATTTTTGTAAAAACATGTCTAGAACATGATTCATATAGTGTTCCTTAAGTCGGAGCTTGATTACGGGCTTATTTTGAGTCATGTAACTTGATCTTCATGTAGCATATCATATATGTTTGGATTCATGATCGTGTTAGCTTTCTTTTGACACCAAAATCCCCAAATTTGATTTTGTATATCGAGTGAATTCGACGATTTAGTGGAAGTATGTCCTGAACTAGGTCTCCTTGTGTTCTTCATAGAATATGTTGTGATTCTTGTGAATTCTGATGAAATTCGTGTTTCCAAACTGTAGTTTTATGACCCTAATATGTCTAGCAAGATTCCTATGGCATGTGGCCTTGATTTTAACTCAATTGGACCTCAATTGGGTGAGATTTCTCGTTTTCCGGAAGCCCCAGCCGCTGTTGTTCTTGCAGGGGTCGACCCCAGGGGTCGACCCATCACCTGGCAGCCCAGGCGAGCCCGAGGGTCGACCCCAGGGGTCGACCCATTCTGCTTCCAGACCCCCGTACACCAGAAACCCGATTTTCTTCGTTTTTCGACCCGAAGATGGATCTGAATCAATGGGGAATCAACCCATTTAACTTAGACCCATTGAAATTATATTTTTGAAGAAGTTTTGACCTTTTCATGTACCCCCCTTGATTTCAATTTGCATTGGTCCTTTCTCGCAAACATAGTACAAAACACGATGTTTACTATCTCCATTACAACACTTACATTGGTTAAATAGAAACTCACTTAATTAATGATTAATGGTGTAATTAAAGCCCCTGATAATGCATTCTGTTTCACTGCTGTGAGAGCTTGTTCTTTACCTTGACAACTTGTTCTAGCTTGTTGGCTCTTTGGCTAATACAAATGATAATGGTTAATCATGATATCTTAACTTGGTGATTAGGATTAATATGTTGATTAGCTTGTTTGATTACTGCTGTTTTACAGCAGCGCAGCACGATTTACTCTTGTTGTGACTTGGTTTCGATCTCCTTGATGATTATACTTACCTTGAAATTCTGGAAATGAATCTCTTTCCTACTTGAAGTTGTTATTGCTACTTAGTTTAAACCTTGGAATTCTGGCCATAAACTGTGGAAGTCTAGATTTGTGGGATCTTTAATCCAAAGAAATCAATGCCTGGCAAACAATTAAGGGCTCGGTCTGGTCATGGGAAGAGCGCCCGAACACTACGTGTACCCCCGGGGAGGTGAATGACTAGGTGTGGCATTTGGCACCAGTACTTGACATGTGTTAAATCTAGGACTGTCCACTACTCTCTACACTACTCTCTACACTACTCTCTACATTACTTTCTACTACTTTTCACTTTCCACTCTTCACTGTTCTATACTCTACTTGTTGTTACTTTACTTGTTGATTACTTGGACGTGGAAATGAAATTTACATACGTGCTTGACATGACTTGAATTGTCTTGATATGGCCAACTTTTTATCGTTATCTCCTGTAGTAAATTCTTGGCTTACTATTCTATTCATTATATTTCTTGACCTTGCAAGGTCTTTAAATTCTGTTTCGTGATATCACCGTTATCTTTTTATTATTTTTATCATTTGTAGCATGACATTTTAAAATGTAATTAAACTGTTAATCACTTATACCTATCTGTTATTTCCTACTGAGCGTCAGCTCATAGTTGTGTTTTCCCCCCTTTCCAGGCTTTTCAGGTGACGCGCTTACCGATGGGGAAGGGCAGGAGTGATGTCTTGAGTGTATCAGTTCTAGTGTGTTAGTAGTGTGTTATCTTTCTTTAGTTGTGTTTTGGAGAGCTTTTAGTCTCAGTCATGTTATTGAGTTTTAGTGGTTGATTATTCCAGTTGTATTAAGTTGAACTTGAGGTTATTGTATCAGTTGTGGTTTGTTAATGATCATTTAGTATTTCCATCTTGTAGCACTTGTGTATTATTTTAGATTAGTTCTCTCTCTTGCCAGCGTGTCCCTAATTGTACGTCCCGATATTTCCGCCTTGTTCGGGGCGTGACAGAAGCTCTCCCAGAACTGAGGGGGTGGGCCTCTATTTATAGGGCTCCGGAGGGTGGAGGCGTCCAGGACCCTGGACACCTCCATCAGGGCCGAACTAATATTTTATTCTATTTTTATTAATTTTTTCGGAATATTTTTGTGGAGGCGTCCAGGGCCCCGGACGCCCCTAACAGGTCCACCGAACACCACCAACGGCCGCACGCGGTTTGACACAACGCGTAGTTTTGTGAGCGGCGCCTCGTGATTTTGAAATGGGCGCGTCCAGCGGGCTGGACGTCTCCATAATTTGGCTTTTTTCACACACGACAAACCGTCGTTCGGTGGGCGGCGCCCGTGAGGGAGTTGATGGAGGCGTCCAGGGGCCTGGACGCCTCCATAAATATATTATTTTTATTTTTGTTTTGTCTTTTTATGCCAAAGCTGGCATTATATATTTTTTATTTTTTATTTTTATGGAGGCGTCCAAGGGCCTGGACGCCTCCATTAATATATCATTTTTTTATTTTGTTTTATCTTTTTATGCCAACTGGCATATATATATATATATATATATATATATATATTTATTTTTATGGAGGCGTCCAGGGGCCTAGACGCCTCCATTAATATATTATTTTTTATTTGTGTTTTGGGTTTTGAAAAATAAAAATAAAATAAATTAAAAGAATGGGGTCGTCCAGGGGCCTGGACGCCCCCATTAAGACCCACCCGGGTCCTCAGTTCAAGTGTTGGCGGCCGCCGGGCAGACACCCTTCTTGGTTCCAGAACCTCCTGATGCGTCTGACTGGTGTTGATGCCGTCCGAATGCCGTGACGAGACGATTCCGGATGCCGAAAAGGGCGGAAGAAGACTCAAGAAAAGGAAGCACTCGAGCGATTCAAAATGCGTAAGCCGTTGCGGGGTGTTGTATAGTAATATGAGACTTTCTCGGGAGACGTCAGGAATGGCGTGTCTACACTCACTTAAACATGAGTAGAAACGTTCTCCAATTTACGAATTAATAAGAACTTCACTATTCCATGCATCTAGGTACTGATGACATTGCAGGTAGTGGTAAAGTGATATTCACTCCAAGGGTTTCACTGATCAACAATTTGATGGAAGAGTTTGAGCACTCAATCAAGTCACAAGAATGAGAACCTAAGGATCCTAAAGCCTGGAAGATGTTGGATGACAGATCAATGGTTGGCTCTGGAGTCTCAGCCGGTTTCTGGACTGGTGCAAGTGTCGACAAAGTCTGTACAACGCTCCAACAGAACACAAGATCTGTGCAGACTTCAGCGTTTCAAGCAGCTAAAGTATCTACACTGCATTGTACATTGCTTTTATCAAGTCTATACACTCGTCTTCCTTCACACGAGTAACTCTATACATCCACTGTTGAACCCCAAGTCTATACATCGTTTATGAAGTCTGTATAGCAGTGCATTCCTTGAAAGCAAGTCTATACATTGCTTGAGTTAACTGCAGCCGTTACTTCAAAGTCTATACATTGTCCCTGCATACATTGAAGTCTATACTTTCGTTTGGAAAGTCTATACATTCATTCATTTGAAGCTTCATCAAGTCTACACATCGTGTAGCATGCACGCGTCGAAGTCTGTACACTGCATCGTCTGGAAGACTGCACAGCAAGCAGAAGTCTGTACATTGGTCGTTGCCATGAGAAGCCAAAGTCTGTACATTGGGGCTCGTCCAGCAAGCAGAAGTCTGTACATTGGCCGTTGCCATGAGAAGCCAAAGTCTGTACATTGGGGCTCGTCCAGCAAGCAGAAGTATGTACATTGGCCGTTGCCATGAGAAGCCAAAGTCTATACATTGGAGCTCGTCCAGCAAGCAAAGTCTGTACAATGGCTTGCTGAATTGAAGTCTGTACACTGGCGATACTGTACGGGAAGCAAGTCTATACATCGTGGGCTTCTGGCCTTCATTCGAAGTCTATACACTGGACGTTTGAAGTCTATACACTGGGCTGCTCAAAGGCTCACAAAGTCTATACATCGTGGCCTTGAACTCTCAAGTCTGTACACTGGCTGTTGCCATGTGAAGCTCAAACTCTGTACACTCAGTTGCAGGCAGCAGTAAAGTCTGTACATTGGCGTGATTAACAACACACAAGTATATACATCCGTTGCGTGAGGCCTGTCAAAGCCTGGATAGAACCTACAGAAACTAATTCCGATCTGAAGGCCTAAAAATCTGGAAAGAAGTTGAAGATGGCATATGGATAAAGGCGTGGAAGAATCTTTTGCTTGATCTGTTGCTGAATATGTGGAAGACTTAGTCAACCCTGCAAATCGGATTGAAGGAGCTAAACAGTTTTCTGTTCTAAAAACCCGCAGAGAATCTGAGCGCTAATTTTTGAATGGCTCAAGCTTTGTTTCGCGCCAACTTTTGAAAGAAAGAAAGAGTGGAGGAAATAGTATCTAAAAGAGAAGAGCATGTCGTGATCAAGCCCTAGTGTGTAGTCTTTGTAGCCGCAAGAAGATCTGCTGCTGAAGATAATGGGGATCCAGCTGTGCAAGGGCTCAACCACCTGAAGGCTACCCAGCTCAGAGATCGTGATCTCAATGCGCCTGCAGCCCTATGCACTTGGATTTGTCAAAACTCTGAAATCTCATATCTTCAGTTTAATGGTTCCTTGTTTTTCTTAAATCAACTATTTCTTCTGATTGCATCAAGCTGTGAGGCAGCAGTGTCAAGCTGTAAGTCAGCATGTGTGCAAGCTGTGTGTCAGCGTGTGTAAAAGCTGTGAGGCAGCAGTGTTGATTGAGACAAGGGTCTCTTGGTAGTGAAGCCTCACTCAAGTTGAGTGAGGGGTGGATGTAAGTCTCATGTAGAGACTGAACCACCTAAAAAGATCATCTTGCATGTGTGATGATTCTTGGTGTGACTGCTCTTGTTACATATTAGTCTATAACCTTGATGCTTAAGTAGCTAGACCATATTGAAACTCTAGTGTGCTGCATTAACTCTAGCAATAGTTCAAATAAAGTTGGAATAAATTGAAAAAGGGGGAAAGATCTATTCACCCCCCCTCTAGATCTATTCAATCCCCACACAACATGTGGTATCAGAGCCTGGCTCTCGAATATGTGGTCTAACAACCAGGAGAGAACAGGAGGATTGATGTCTAAGGGTCTGACAGCTGAGGGACACTCAATGAGCAAACCACCATACTTTGATGGAAATGACTACTCATACTGGAAAAATCGTATGCAGGTATTTCTAAGGGCTCAAGATCATGAAATGTGGAAAGTAGTAAGTCGCGGCCCCTATGAGCTCCCTGAAGATGAGGACTCGTGGACGAGAGAACAGATTCAAAAATCAACTATCAACTGGGGCGCAATGAATGTAATGCAGTGTGCAGTACATCCCACGGAGTTCTCAAGAGTCTCTCAATGCACAACCGCGAAAGCCATGTGGGACAGGCTGGAAGTCATATACGAAGGTACATCTGAGGTAAGAGAAACTAAAGCCAACATGTTAATCTCAGAGTATGAAATGTTCAAGATGAAAACTGATGAAAGCATCTCTGAAATGTATGCAAGATTGATGCAATTGACTAACAGCTTCAAAAGTCTAGGTAAGACTTACACAGATCAAGAATTGGTAAGAAAAATTCTCAGGTCTCTTACTCCTGTGTGGCATACAAAAGCCACGGTCATTGAAGATTCAAAAGACCTCACCACTATGAAAGTGGACCAGCTAATTGGGTCCTTAATGACGTACGAGATCAATCTCAAGAGAAGTGAAAATGAGGACAAAAAGAAAAGGCCAGTAGCCTTGAAAGCCAGCCCAAGCAAATGTGAATCCTCTGAGACAAGTGAGTCCTCAAGCACAGAGGAAGACAACGGTGAGTTTTCTATGCTAACCCGAAAGTTCAGGAAGTTTCTTTGAAGAGAAGGTAAGGGATTCAACAATAAGAAGGGAATGGTGAGAAAGTTTTCTCAGCACAAGTTTGATCAACCCAAGAAATCCTCTAACAAAGTAGTTTGCTATAACTGCAGGAAACCAGGTCACATGAAGGCTGAATGCCCTGAGGCCTCCAAAGGCATGACCTCTAAGTGGAGAGGGAAGAAGCCTAAGGCTATGGTAAGTACCTAGAGCGAAGAAGAAGAAGACAGTGAGGAAGAGATGTCATCCGATGAAGATGAAGGAAAATTGTGTCTCATGGCAGAAGGAGAAAGTGAAGATCTTGAGGTAACTTCTCCTTTCAAGCATTTCTCTGTTTCAGATTGGGAAGACGCATACACTGAATTATTAGATCAGTATGATTTAATCAGAAAAGAGAATAAAAGCCTAAAAAAGAAAATCAACAGCATAAGTCACGATACTAGCTCAATCAACAAGTGCGTTGACTTAGAACTAGAGATCGCCAATCTGCACAAAAAATTAAGTGAACAGGAATTAGATGAAAACACGTTTAAATCTCAGGAAGAAGAAAATGAATTATTGAGGAAAACAATTGATGAACTGAAGTTAAAAGTGCAAAGCTGTGAACAGAAGACAAAATTGACCAATGAAAAGGCTAACGCGATGAAGGAAGAAAATAACAAACTTCTGGAAGAAATCAAAAGAACTCAGAAAGCATTGGAAGACAAACAAGAGAGTCTAGAGAAAATGGTAAGAGGAGAAGAAAACTTGAATGCCATGCTCGGAACAAAAGTAAATTATCAAAAGGAAGGTTTGGAGTATAATCCTAATGCCAAAAAGGAATTTCAAATGAAAACCATTACCTTTGTGGCCGGAGCAGATCCTAAAGGAAAGAGACCTCTTATAAACATGTATGAAGTTGAAGAGTCAAGTGACACAAATGCAAGAGAAAAAGATTCTAACAAAAATGACTTGGAAGACTCGAGAGTAAAAGGCCAAAACTCTCAAAAGCTCTTCTTGAAACAAGGCCAATCATCTAATAAGGAAACAAACTCAATCAAGTCATTCAAAGCAAGAAATAAAGAGTTTTGGAATCAAGAAAGTCGGCTCAGAAACCCCCCCCGAGCCGACCACAAGCAAAGCCAGACGAAACGCTGAATTCTGGCAGAACCGAAGTCGACCACGACCCCCTCAGGTGTCGACCACAGCCAGTAACAGAAAGTGGGAAAACCACTAGGATGTCAGAGGCCGACACCCAGGGCTCCATAAGCCGACCACGGCTTCTAACAGCAACCATGCTCCAGTGAGCAGAAATCAGAATTGGCTCCGACCCACAAGATCCACCAATCAAATATGGATTCCTAAATCTTTCTTAAAATATTTGAGTGACCTTACTAGACATATTGAACCCAAGAGCAGCTGGGTTCCAAAAATCTTCACATGATGTGTCATGCAGGAATGTTTAGCGGCCGTCCACAACAAATGGTATCTTGATAGTGGCTGCTCGAGACACATGACCGGAGACAAGAAGAAGTTTTATCAGCTGATTAAAAAGGATGGTGGACACGTAACCTTTGGTGGAAACAACAAAGGTAAAATCGTCGGCACAGGTAAGATAGGTAAGAAGCCTTCAAATTGCATTGAGAATGTGTTATTGGTAGATGGCTTAGAGCATAATTTACTGAGCATTAGCCAACTATGTGATAAGGGACACAAGGTGATATTTGACTCAGAAAGCTGCAAAATAATGGAACCTAATTCAGATCTAGTAAAATTCTTAGGCAAAAGAGTGAATAATGTTTACATGATAGACTTAAATGATCCTGTTCATTCTAACTTGTGTCTGACTGCTAAAAAGGATGATCTGATCTGGTTATGCCACCGCAGGTTAGGACATGTCAGCTTTAGAGTTTTGCATAAATTGGTTAAAAATAACATGGTCAGAGGGCTGCCTGAAATTACCTTTAGTCAAAACATCAAACTATGTGCTGCATGCGATCAAGGAAAGCAAACTAGAAAAACCTTCAAAAGCAAATCTGAAAACCAGTCCTCTAAACCACTAGAATTAGTGCATATGGACCTATTTGGGCCAACAAGAATAGCAAGCATCAGTGGGAAGAGATATGGCTATGTGTTAGTAGATGATTTTTCAAGATTTACTTGGGTGTTTTTCTTATCCCAAAAGAATGATGCATTTCATGAATTTCAGGCCTTCTACAAAAGATTGAAACAAGATGGTAAGTTCAAAATATGCTCAATCTTATCTGACCATGGCGGAGAATTCGAGAATTCTGAATTTGATACATTTTGCAGGAGCAAAGGAATAACGCACAGATTCTCAGCACCCTGAACGCCAGAACAAAATGGGGTGGTGGAAAGAAGGAATCGAACTCTGGTAGAGATGGCGAGAACAATGTTGGCAGAAGGGAACCTTCCAAGAAAATACTGGGCAGAAGAAGTTAACACCGCATGCTACATTGTGAATCGTGTAATGGTAAGACCATCTAGTGCAAAAACTCCATATGAAATGTTCAAAGGTAAGAAACCATCTCTAGCCCACTTCAGAATATTTGGTACAAAGTGTTTCATCCATAACAATGACAAGAAAGACTTGGACAAATTTGAACCCAAGAGTGACCCAGGAATATTCTTGGGATACTCTGACAAATCAAGAGCTTATAGAGTGTTCAATATCAAATATCAAGTAGTTGAGGAATCTCCTCACATTTCATTTGATGAAACTGATGAATCTATGGATGATGAACAGGTCAACAAGAAAAATGAAGATGGAGAATTTATGGAACCCAAGGATGAGCCAGATGATCAAAGTAAGGAATCGAGCCATGAAGGAGAACAAGGTAACAACTCTGGCGAACCAAATGCAAATGAGGATGGATCAGGTAACAATCTTGTAAATATAAGAGTGCTTAAGGATCACCCCCTTGATAGCATAATTGGTAATGTAAATGAACCAAGGAAAACAAGATCTCAGTGGAGAGCTGTTAATGGATTAGACCAACTTGCACTAGTCTCCCAAATTGAGCCAAAAACTATAGAAGAAGCCTTGAATGATGAATCCTGGATAGATGCAATGCATGAGGAGTTAAATCAATTTGAGAGAAACAAAGTTTGGAATCTTGTTCCAGGACCAACCTCTCACTCTGTCATTGGAACCAGGTGGGTGTTTAGAAATAAATTAAGTGAGAAAGGGGAGGTCATTAGAAACAAGGCTAGACTTGTAGCCAAGGGGTACAACCAGGAATTTGGTATTGATTTTGAAGAATCATATGCCCCTGTGGCCAGATTAGAAGCCATCAAGATTTTACTCGCTTTTGCATCTTCTCATGGAATCAAACTACAACAAATGGATGTAAAAAGTGCCTTTCTAAATGGAGTCATCAAGGAAGAGGTCTATGTAGAGCAACCTCCTGGGTTTGAGAATGAGGGTTTCCCTAACCATGTTTTTAAACTCAATAAAGCATTATATGGTTTGAAACAGGCTCCACGTGCATGGTACGAGAGGCTAAGTTCATTTCTTGCCAACAAGGGTTATTCAAGAGGTAAAATAGACCAGACCTTATTTTCAAAGATCCAAGGTAAGGATATTCTCATTATGCAAATTTATGTTGAGGACATTATATTTGGGTCTACAAAACCCCAATTATGTAATGAATTTGCAAACTTGATGACTGCGGAATTTGAAATGAGTTTGATGGGGGACTTACAATTCTTCCTTGGACTGCAGGTCATACAATGCAAGGATGGATACTTCATAAATCAGTCCAACTACATCAAGGAGATGTTGAAAAGATTTGGCATGGAGAGCTACAAAGCCATTGGAACGCCGATGAGCACAAATGTAGCACTAGATGCTGATGAAAGAGGTAATCTGGTAGACACAAAAACATACAGAGGTATGATTAGCTCCTTGCTCTACTTAACTGCCTCTAGACCAGATATACAGTTTAGTGTGTGCATGTGTGCTAGATACCAAGCATGTCCTAAAGAATCACACTTAGGAGCCGTCAAGCGTATTCTCCGATACCTTACCGGCACCCAAGATTTGGGACTTTGGTATCCCTCTTTCTGTGATTTAGATTTAATTTCATACTCAGATGCGGATTATGCTGGATGCAAAATAGATAGAAAAAGCACGAGTGGCTACTACCAATTCTTGGGCGGATGTCTGATCACTTGGGCTTCTAAGAAGCAACATTCCGTTGCACTCTCCACTGCTGAGGCAGAATATGTCACAGTAGGGAGTTGTGGGACACAGGTTCTATGGATCAAACATCAGCTCCAGGATTACAACATAGATATTGGATGTGCACCAATATTGTGTGATAACACGAGCGCCATTAATCTATCAAAAAATCCAATCCAGCATTCTAGAAAAAAACACATAGAAATCCACCATCACTTCATAAGAGATGAAGTCAGCAAAGGCAACTTTGTGCTGCATTTTATTGAAACTGAAAAAAAACTTGCTGACATTTTCACAAAACCCCTCAATAATGATAGATTCACCACCCTGAGAAGAGAATTGGGGTTATGCAGATCTCCTCATGAAAATCCATAACAGCCTTTCTGCAACAATTTTTCTGTACTGATCACCGATTATTTTCTGGCAAATAAATGTTACATTAAGGGGGAGTCTAGGCTAGTGATGTTCAGCATGCATGCATATGGCCAGCTCAGTCAGCATGTCTTCTTCAGTTAGCATCTCATGATAGGTACTAGTGTCACTAGTCTTCTAGCTGAAACTGGTGGAAATGGAGCAGACCGAGCCGACTTCTTGGCATGATCCTTCTCCTTGTTGCCTAAATCCTGATCATGTTTTTACACCTCTACAAACCCAATTCAACCAAACTCTTCGTAGCCTTCCTCTAACTCTGCAAAGACTCTTGAACTAAGGGGGAGGGTTTGTATACACCTCTTCTATTATGAAATCGTTGGGCTGTCATAAGCCACCACTCATCCACTATATGATGAACATAATTCTGAGAACATAGTAAGAACAAGTTTGGTTGGCTGTAAAATGAGCTTGATTTGTCATGCTTCAATAAACTAAACATATAGGAATATGCCATTTACATGTCCTTGAATCTTATAATCGAGAGTAGTAAAGTTATCTTACTCAAAGTGCTCATGCTGTCAAATGAAAATCAAATTCAACTAATTCATGGATGCCTTGGGAATACGCTATTATCATGTCTGTCAGGCAGAGCAATGGAATGGCCTCTGAGAAACTGCTGTCTCTCCCTACAAAAAGAGTGATGTATAAAAAGGGAGAAACACGTGTGTCATGAAGAGCCAAGCTACCTCTGCCGGTATGAATAAGGGGGTGGGAGTACTGAGTAACTGGGGATACTGGCGTCTAATCAATGTGTATCCTCACGCAAAAAAAAAGTGCTCACCAATTCCCAGTGAGACGGTTAGGCATGCAAAGTAGCCGAGGTCTCTGGCGTGTAAAAATCGTGTTACCTCGTGCAGAAATGTATGTGATAAACCTGACCACTCGTCAATCAATTAATCAAAAAAAAATTTGTGTGTATGCAGTTCAAAATTTTTCAGTAAAAAATGACAGACAAGTTAGATGGTTGACCCTTGGCACCTCATGACAACAAAACTTTCCTGAATTCATATTGCAGCTGGCATTTTGGTCAAACTAACTTGTGCCAAATCAATTATAAGGTTACTAGATCATGTAAAGAACCATATCCCACTTTGTTGAAGTTTATTCCTGCCTTGACAATCAAACACACTGATAAAGCTCCAAATTTATTTCACTAAATTCTTCAGAATGAAATTCATTAAGCTAGTGGACTAATTAACTAATACGATTCCTTATGGAAAGGGTTTAAACAAAAGCCCCCCCTTTCAATTTAAGGTCTTTGAGGGTTTGTCTATAAAACTCACATTCTTCTCTTCAAAAACTCTCATTCGCATCAAACGCCGTCTCCTTTAGACTATCCTTCGCCCATATGGTTGAACAGTTGGAAACATTTGAACAAGAGTCGGCCTCTCTTATTCACCAGAACACTGATATTGCAAATGCTCAGATGGCAGTTCAAGCACAGCTTAATGACATAGCCAACAGACTGAATTGGATTGAGCAGCATTTAGCTCCACTGCGTCCACCAGGGTCTCCTAGTAACTCCTCTTAAGTTAGGACCCCCCCTTCTTTTGCTGATGACAAAGGGGGAGAAGGATGATAAGGATGATGTCAGTCATTGTTGTAGGATTTTTTTGATTTTAGGAGTCAATGCATTTCATTAACATTTGCAAACACTTTTGGTGTGTTAGACAGTTCCTTCTTGATCAGTCATGTAATTCTGTTCTCAATGAGATGTTTGGCTTGGCTACAGTTTTCAACTGCACTGCAAGTATGTACTCATACTTAATATATTGATTGTAAGGGCTTCACAATGACTTTTGGTTGTCATCACCAAAAAGGGGGAGAATGTTGTGCATCCCTAGTTTTGATGATGACAATCCACAAGTCATTGAGATACTCACTTAAACAAGAGTAGAAACGTTCTCCAATTTATGAATTAATAAGAACTTCACTCTTCCATGCATCTAGGTACTGATGACATTGCAGGTAGTGGTAAAGTGATATTCACTCCAAGGGTTTCACTGATCAACAGTTTGATGGAAGAGTTTGAGCACTCAATCAAGTCACAAGAATGAGAACCTAAGGATCCTAAAGACTGGAAGATGTTGGATGACAGATCAATGGTTGGCTCTGGAGTCTCAGCCGGTTTCTGGACTGGTGCAAGTGTCGACAAAGTCTGTACAACGCTCCAACAGAACACAAGATCTGTGCAGACTTCAGCGTTTCAAGCAGCTAAAGTCTCTACACTGCATTATACATTGCTTTTATCAATTCCATACACTCGTCTTCCTTCACATGAGTAACTCTATACATCCACTGTTGAACCCCAAGTCTATACATTGTTTATGAAGTCTGTACATCAGTGCATTCCTTGAAAGCAAGTCTATACATTGCTTGAGTTAACTGCATCCTTTACTTCAAAGTCTATACATTGTCCCTGCGTACATTGAAGTCTATACTTTCGTTTGGAAAGTCTATACATTCATTCATTTGAAGCTTCATCAAGTCTACACATCGTGTAGCATGCACGCGTTGAAGTCTGTACACTGCATCGTCTGGAAAACTGCACAGCAAGCAGAAGTCTGTACATTGGCCGTTGCCATGAGAAGCCAAAGTCTGTACATTGGGGCTCGTCCAGCAAGCAGAATTTTGTACATTGGCCGTTGCCATGAGAAGCCAAAGTCTGTACATTGGGGCTCGTCCAGCAAGCAGAAGTCTGTACATTGGCCGTTTCCATGAGAAGCCAAAGTCTATACATTGGAGCTCGTCCAGCAAGCAAAGTCTGTACAATGGCTTGCTACGAGTAATTAAAGTCTGTACACTGGTGATACTGTACGGGAAGCAAGTCTGTACATCGTGGGCTTCTGGCCTTCATTCGGAGTCTATACACTGGACGTTTGAAGTCTGTACACTGGGCTACTCAAAGGCTCACAAAGTCTATACATCGTGGCCTTGAACTCTCAAGTCTGTACATTGGTCGTTGCCATGCGAAGCTCAAAGTCTGTACACTCAGTTGCAGGCAACAGTAAAGTCTGTACATTGGCGTGCTTAACAGCACACAAGTATATACATCCGTTGCGTGAGGCCTATCAAAGCCTGGATAGAACCTACAGAAACTAATTCCGATCTGAAGGCCTAAAAATCTAGAAAGAAGTTGAAGATGGCATGTGGATAAAGGCGTGGAAGAATCTTCTGCTCGATCTGTTGCTGCATCTGTGGAAGACTTAGTCAACCCTTCAAATCGGATTGAAGGAGCTAAACAGTTTTCTGTTCTAAAAACCCGCAGAGAATCTGAGCGCTAATTTTTGAATGGCTCAAGCTTTGTTTCGCGCCAACTTTGGAAAGAAAGAAAGAGTGGAGGAAACAGTATCTGAAAGAGAAGAGCAGGTCGTGATCAAGCCCTAGTGTGCAGTCTTTGTAGCCGCAAGAAGATCTGCTGCTGAAGATAATGTGGATCCAGCTGTGCAAGGGCTCAACCACCTGAAGGCTACCCAGCTCAGAGATCATGATCTCAATGCGCCTGTAGCCCTATGCACTTGGATTTGTCAAAACTTTGAAATCTCATATCTTCAGTTTAATGGTTCCTTGTTTTTCTTAAATCAACTATTTCTTCTGATTGCATCAAGCTGTGAGGCAGCAGTGTCAAGTTGTAAGTCAGCGTGTGTACAAGCTGTGAGGCAGCAGTGTTGATTGAGACAAGGGTCTCTTGGTAGTGAAGCCTCACTCAAGTTGAGTGAGGGGTGGATGTAAGTCTCGTGTAGAGACTGAACCACCTAAAAAGATCATCTTGCATGTGTGATGATTCTTGGTGTGACTGCTCTTGTTGCATATTAGTCTATAACCTTGATGCTTAAGTAGCTAGACCATATTGAAACTCTAGTGTGCTGCATTAACTCTAGCAATAGTTCAAATAAAGTTGGAATAAATTGAAAAAGGGGGAAAGATCTATTCACCCCCCCTCTAGATCTATTCAATCCCCACACAACACTCTTCCCACGGATCTTCTCCATCATCTCCAGGGTATCTTCCAGGACTTGGGCTTTCCTCCCCATCTCGGTGTAAGTCTAGATCTCTATAGGTGCCAATTGATTAATATAATGTATCTTCAGGTCATTAAGAAATCTCTTGGCCTTCATCTTCTCCGTGGACACTAGATGAGTTGCATAACGAGACAACCGAGAAAACTGGGCCTCATACCTTGCAATAGAAAGATTCCTCTGCTTTAAAGTAGCGAACTTCACCGCCTTCTTCTCTTGTATTCTATCAGAAAAATACTTGTTGTTGAAGAGTTCCTCGAACTCCTTCCATGTTACTTGACGGTCTCCCAGCGTAACTTTCACAGCATCCCACCATGTTCTAGCATCACGTTATAGTTGGAAGGTAGTCAAGAGGACTCGCTCATGGTCACTGCACTGCATAACTTCAAAAATACGCTCCATCTCCTTCAGCCAGTGCTCGGCTTCATCCGGATCTGTCAAACTACCGAATCGCGGGGGATTCATCCCACGGAAGTTTCGATGAAGATATCTAGCTCCCTGGTGCGCCACGCCTCCCTGGGCTACTTGCTGCAGTGCCCGCGTTAATCCTTGCACCATACGCTGCATGTCTCTCCACTGCGCACGTTCAGCTGCCATTGCACGAACCCTACACGTGGAATAATTAACTTCGAACCACCTAGCAGGAATCTTTCAGAGTTATTTAATTAACCTAACCCGAGTCTCTACCCAATCTCACTGGGTGAAATTCTTAAACTCATAACTAGTCATGGTTCTATGACATCACTAGGGAACCTAGGAACCTTAGAAAACCTAGGCTCTGATACCACCAAACTGTCACGCCCCGATGCGGAATATCGGAACGCGACAGCAGAAAGAGATTAAAATATGTTGATTTCGAGACATGTTGTGCCTTGGGCTAACGATTAGATACATCCACCATGCACCACATTAGAGCAAAATAGAAGGAATAATACCACCATAGGCAAATACCATTAATTAGAACATAACGTAGATAATACCCAATATTCCATCAACACTGACAATCTCAAGTTTAACAACTTAACAGAGTCTACATCACAACAGACTGAAACAAATTACAATCTTCATCAACCACAATCTCAGATTCAAACTATCTAGTAAAGACTCCTCGAGACTATCTGGCAGGTTCGCTCCAAGGTCTTCACTCTTGCCCATCCCCATCAGTTTGAGAGTCCTCACCTGAGCTACCTGAAAAGGGGGGAAACAACTAGGTGAGTGAATGCTTAGTAGGTAATAACAGACATGTTTAAGTAATTAACCATTTTCAATAATGTGATGATAAATGAAAAGATAATCAATGTTTAAGAATATAGCATATCCAAGAATTGGCCGATCAAGCATGTAACAAGCAAGTCATGTAGATATTTCCATGAAGGAAAGTTCCAGAGAAAGAATCATGTGAATGGAACGTCATAGACATCACGCTAGTCATGCACTCGGTGCAATGCCTCACCATGTCATTACAAACTCCCATGGGCATACGTACTTTTCGGGCGCTCTTCCCAAGACCAGACCGGGCCCTTTACGGTGCGTTGGCATTGATTTGGTGGATCCAAGATCCCAAGTTATGTCTAGACATTCACAGGAATTCGTCTAGGAAGTTTCAAGATATAGCAAGAATAATCAAGGAATATAATAGTACAAGCCACTCCTTGCTCGACTATCGAGGCACACAAGAAATCATGAATCATCACAAGTTGGAAGATACACGGTCATGTTTGCGCCGCTTAATAACAGGACGGTCAACCATGGATCGTGTAGGGTAAACTGGGCCAGGACAACCCAGCTCGGTGCCAAGGAAATAAACGGTCCTATCATGGGCCGTTCAATACTAAATGGTCCGAAAAGGGCCGCTGGAAGCAATAGTGGGGTGTACACGGTCCATGTTGGGCCGTTCAAACGATGGAATGGTAAATAAGCGGCCGTGTACCATCCGAGGTCGGTGCACACTCCAGGTCGGTGCAAACAAGGTAGGTCGGTGCACCTCTAGTTATTAAACGGTCAGGGACGGGCTGCTCAACAATAGAACGGTCCATATATAGCCGTATACACAACTGGAGTCGACCCACAGTAGAGGTCGGTGCACAACTCAAGAAGGTTGGTGCACCTCGCAAATGTACACGGTCTCATCAGGGCCGTTCAATGACTCAAACAGTATGGATCCAACTGTGTACGGCTCAGACAGTCCAAAATGGGCCGTGACAAGGAACAGAGCCAAATGAGCGATCCGGTTAAGATAATCAGGTGCAGGATTTGTGGTACAACCTGCCCGGCATCCTAGTGGGAATCCCAAGCTCACGGGGGCTTACGGAGGTCCCATAATGGAGGTCCTAGTCTGATGGAAGGAGTATCGGGCGGAGAGTTCTAACCATTACAAGAAATGAGGGCTAGTAAGACATCGGAAAATGATATGTATCGGTCAGTCAGTTCCACCAGAGTGGAGTGACTGTCAAAATACTCCTAATGAGAGGTCCCTCCTTATTGAAACATCATTAAAGTTATACATTCATGAAATAACAACAAGAAGGACAAGATTGATAACAAGGATCAAAAGTAAGTTAGACAAGATTAAGCATTCTAATCTTTCATTTATTTCCAATAATTTTGTAGGTTCCCTACCTTATTCACAGACTAGATCAAAGAGAACTTGACATGCTTAAATCAGTGATAATCTATTCTGCGTGACAGAACGGTCCGTCCATAACCATTCAATAGGCGTTAGCGCTCTATCGATAGGCCATTCAGGTCATGCAGCCCCGTAGGTTATACAGGCCCTGAGCGGTCTATCGAGGGCCGATGAGGTCACTGTACGGTCTTGTTGGAACCGTTACCCAAGACCACACGGTCTATCGAGGGGCCGTTCAACACAAAGCGGTTACTGTAAGACCGTTATTGAAATCGTAAGGCAGAACGATAACTATCATGATAACCACCATTTAGAAAGTCAAATTCGTGAGATATCCAACATGAACTTTGGGCAAAAACATACCAATAGAAAGAGTATGAAAATCTACATAAGTTGTATGGATTAATTGAGTCGTTAAGCCTGTTTAACCCAACATTAATCAATGATTACAAGATAAACCCTAGTTCAAACATGCGCCAACAAAAACGATGATTTCTCTCTGGATACGACATAACTTTTAGGGCTTTTTATATCAATGGAAAGAGGACTGAGAGACAAATCCAACCATCTATAACTCTTAGGGTTTGGTCTGCTAAAACCTACCTTAAACGAAGGAAGAAGATGACAATAGGTTGTCGGCCGGTCGCGCGAAGAATACCAAATATCTCCCACGATCTAACTCCTCGTCGGTCGCCACAGCATCCAAGCGAGTCTATGTCGGTCTAGGGTTTGCTTAAATAGAAGGGATGATAGCTAGGGCGTCGATTGGAATGGATAGATGTTAGGTTTCGGTGCAGTATTCAGAGGGGGGGTGAATGAATATAACCCTTTAAAAAACTTTCACCCAATTTAAAACTAGAATACTAACAAGACTTTCACTCAATATAAAATTTCGCCCAAACTAGAACTATGATGCTAACTAGACAGATTTACCAAATCTGAAAGCTAATCAACTATTCAGTTCTACCAGTTAGCAAACACATGGAGTGCCCCTATGCATTCATCTAGCGGAAGCACAAATGAACAAATCAAACCACAATGCACAAGGGGTTTTTAGGTGGTTCGGTCCTCCAGACCTACATCCACCCCACACTCAAACCAAGTGTGGCTTCCACTAGCTCACGCTAGAAACAGCAGACTCAGTCTGCAACAAACGCTGCCAAACAGCTTGACCAGGGGAACAACCTCCCCTCTTCCTCCCAACCGGAGGGAACCACTAGTGACACTAGTCACTAGCAAACCAGAGACACACGGTCTCTCTTCCTCCAGACCCGGAGGGAAACCCCTGGACTTGAATCCACAAGCCCAGAACTGGAGACAAGTCTCCCTTCCTCCAAACCGGAGGGAACCCACAAGTAGCACCCAGCTACTTGCAACCGGAGATAGCAATCTCCCTTCTCCTGAACAAACAGGAGGAACCCACAAGTGACTCCAGCCACTTGGAAACCAGAGACACATGGTCTCTCTTCCTCCACACACGGAGGGAACCACCGGACTTGCTACTCACAAGCCCAGAGCCGGAGGAACAAGCCTCCCTTCCTCCAACCCGGAGGGGAACCTAGAGACCCAAGTCTCTCTTCCTCTGAACCCCAGAGGGAAGCACAACCGGAGATAAATCTCCCTTCCTCCAACCCGGAGGGAAACAACCGATGACACCCTGTCAAAGGCAACCAGAGACGCAAGTCTCTCTTCCTCCACACCGGAGGGTACCAACCACAAGTAGCACCCTGCTACTAGCAAACCGAAGACACAAAGTCTTCCTTCTCCTGAACCCACAGGAGGAACCCCGACCTCTCTACAGAGGATCGGAAATACAGTAAATGGATAAAAACAAAAACGAAACCAGCAACAGAAGGCTGAAAAGATAAAAACAAATGTGGCTCTCGCAGGAGCTGGCTGGCCTGGATTTGATCCACGGTTCAGCAAGAACAGATCTTCTGTTGAAGCTTCTATCACTCTATCTCTCTCTTCTTCTCTATTCTTCTTCCTCTTCTTCTCTTCACACTCTGCTATCTCAATCTCTTACTCAATCTCTCTTTCTTTTTCTTTCTCACTATCTTTCTCTTCTTCTTTTCTTTTTCTTCTTCTCTGTCTGGATCGTGGCTCTCTGTATAGAGTTTTCTTCTCGCCAACTCGATCACCTTCATCTATGGAAGAATGCTCATATATATAGCAGCAGCAGCAGCAGCATCAGCCACGACGTGTGACCTCCACATTTCCAGCCCTAAGAATTCGGACCACGTGGCAGTCTCTCAGCAGACTTTATTCCAGCCTCGGATCACGTGCCCTCCTTAAGCTTCACGATCAAAGCACCTGTAAAACAGGGTATCGGATAAGTCATCAGTTTAAAGAACAACTCTGTATAGACTTATCAGAAGAACAGCGTTTTAGAAGAAACCTGGACGAGGTTAGAACGAAACAACACGAGCTAACAAACAGCAACAACACGGAGACAACACGAAGACAGAATAAGGAAACGACACGAGGTACATACGAAGACAAGACAGAAACCAATCATGAAGTATGGTTTCAACAAACGAAAGACACAAGGTCTAGGAAGAACAACTTGGGGTGACAGCAGAAACCGACACGAAGTGTTTGCAAACAAAGTAAGACACAAGGTCTACGTAAAGCAACACGAAGTGTGGTTAAAGCGAGAACGACACGAAGTGAAGTTATAAAACAACACGAGGTAAAAAGAAGAACGACACGAGATACATGGAGACAAAACAGAAACCAACACGAAGTGTGGTTTCAACACAAGAAAGACACAAGGTCTAGGAAGAACAAAAACGACACGAAGACACAAAACGGAAAACGACACGAGGTGTAACAAACACGACACGAAGTTATGAAAACAACACGGAGACGAAGTCTGAAAAAATGACACGGGGTGAAGACAACACGAAGACGAAACACAGGTTTCGACACGGAGTGAAAACGACACAAAGACAAAACAGAATTGACATGGGTTGAAATCAACACGAAGTCAAAAACAGTAATCGACACGGGTTGAAAACAACATGAAGACGAAGTACAAAGAGACGACACGAAGTGAAGTTGACACGAAGTGAAAACAACACTAAGTGAAAAACAATAATCGACACGCGGTGAAAACAACACGACGACAGTGAGAACAGCACGAGGTGAAATGACACGGGGTGTAGAAAACCAAGAATCGACACGAAGTGTGGTCAAGGCGAGAAAGACACTAAGTCAAAAACGAAAGACCAACACTCAGACAGAAACATAAAAACAACACGAAGATGAAGACAAGGGAAACGACACGAAGTCTAACCTCATACAAGCTTTCCTGTCACGCATGGAAATCAACACGAAGTGTTGTATGCTCATACAACACGAGATCTTTTTGTGTTAGTGAGGGGAATCAACACGAAAACTCAAGTACAGAAACAGCACGAAGATGAAGTACAATCTGATGTACAGACTTTGAAGAACAGTGTTGAATGTGTAGACTTGTAGTTTAGTTAAGTGTACAGACTTCACCAATGAATCACTCACTGTACAGACATACTATAGCAGTATGATGCACAGACTTTGATGAACAGTCCAAAGTATGGACTTTCACTGCAAACAACAATGTGTAGACTTCATGTAAAAGCCCAATGTACGGACATTGAAATCGAACACCAATGTGCAGACTTGACAGTGAAGACTAGAGTGCAGACTTCAAGTCTAACTGTGGATGTACAGACTTGAAGATTGAAGGCGATGTATAGACCATGCACATACCAGAAGTCTAACACACACAATATATCAGTCATACACGTGCATTCTCCATATGATATACAAATCACAATCATGAAGCTATCATCAAAGCACAATGTCAGCAGATAAACTGACTGAGCATATGAAGGCATGAATGAACATTTCAGCAGGATGACTCACAGTGATTAACATCAAACACCAATCATCAAAACCAGATAAATCATTAAAACCTCAGCAATGAATGCTTTATGCATCAGTTTAACATGAAGCATGACTGATCATCAAATATGACTCTAAATGAGACTGACAGTGTATACACTTAGCCAAAGTATAGACTTTAAATCCAAAGCAAACGGCTGTACAAACTTGGAGATGTGAACCCAATGTACAGACTTGAAATGCATGAGCAAACAGCAAACAATTAGCCACTATGTTGCCCCAATCTAGCCATATTCATGAATTAGTTATTCAAGCAAACAATCAGATATTCAAGCAGTCAATCAGTCATCTAGCACACCTCAGTGTGACTCATGGTATGTCAGTCATCATCAAAACCACACACAGGGGCACAACACAACAATCTCCCCCTTTTTGATGATGGCAACACTATGAGTTACACTGAATCAGATTAGATTCTTCTCCCCCTTTGCCTTCATCAAAGATATGAAATAGGGAAACAATTCAATATAGACTTGAATGTTATACTTCCCTTTGGAGTGTGACAACTATCTTCCAAATGTATCCTTTCAAGAGCTTCTCCCCCAGTAGATATGTCATATTTTCAATCACACAGGAGCACTGAAGTATGAAGAACTCAATTCAGAAAAGAGTTAGGATCTCAACTAAATGCATGAATGAAGTCTCCCCCATCGTCACTAAAAAGATGTTATGAATGTATTGCAATTAATTATACGAGTGCACAGTCAATGAGAATTCATGTAGGATATGAGACCTATGCATGAATCAAAACCTGAAAGACATGTTATGCAATAAGTTTGACTAGCTCCCCCTTAGACATACAACTCTTATGCATCCACCATGCTTATGCAGGTCCAAGACATCAGTGGAAGTCAACAGTTGGAACCAATTGATAGAACTGAGTGCAAATGAAGCAGTCAGTTTAGTCTGACCGACTGGAGTCCAGTGTGAGAGAGTAAAAAGGAATTCAGAAAGAATGAGAAAGATTTTCAATGAAATATCAATTTCATAAATCTGATTTAAACAAATGATTACAGACTTTTCCATCATAGAAACCTATGAATGAACCTATGTTGACAAACCAGTTCAGAATTTTATGTATGCAAGGTTTGAACATGAGCTATTTCTACTCATATCTGAAATCAGTTTTCTTAATAACAAGTGAACCAAGTTTTCATATTGAGAAACCTTTTTAACCTTCTTCATTCTTCCTCGCTTAATTTCAAGGATTTCCTCAAGAAATGCAATCGATAGTATTGAGGATAAACAAACAAGAAACCATTTATTTCTGTCAAAATTTCTATTGAAAGAACATTCTTTTCCAAACAATCTCAGATGATCTGCTAGATAGGCAACGAATTTTTTTTTTTTAACAGCAATATTCAAGAGCAATTAAGTTAAGTACATCCTTACAACTGGAGGATACACGTTGTTTAGACGCCAGTATCCCTAAGCGCTTGGAAGGACTAACTGTCATGCTTCTTAAGAACAGAGATAGCATTTATACCTCATGACACACTGAAACTCATATCTTTGATGAGAGACATGTATTTCTCAGTGTGCCTGCCATTGCTCTGCCAGATTTTTAATCAACATATTTAAACAGAGTTAACTATGGCACTTCATGACATATCTCAATTCATTTCTTTGATGAATGAGATGTGTTTCTCAGTGACCAAGGACATTGCTCTGACAAGATTTGGTATTTGACAATCCATATTCCCTGATGTTTAAAAACAATACATATTTTCATGCAAATCAGTCAAGGAAAATCATGATTTCAGAATTTCAGATTTCAGAAGAGTTTAAAAGACACAACATGAAAGGATTGGTTAAAATTTATTAAGACTAACTCAGATATTTCCAAGAAGAATTCATAAACAAACACAAGAAGTACATGAAACTTCAACCGGCTGAAATCTTCAGACATTCATAGTCCTATATGATAGAAATTTCCTTAAAAACAATGTTTTTCGGATTTATGATCAAGATATGAGCAGAGAAATCTTTCTGGGACTTCAAGGAAGGCAAGAGCAATTTTCAGGTACAGCCACGTCAACAAATGCCAATGAATACCAATTGATAGTATGAGTGACAATGGCTGACAAGAATTGAAGCAAGAGGCTGAAATACAATGCATTTCACAATCACCAAGGAGTTTATCCAGATTGCAGTTCAAACAGGAAGGTGAGTATTAGTCATCAGACATGAGCTTTGATGAGAGGTCTGATGGTCACATGCACTTACATGAATGAATAATGAGAGATGCTCCCCCTCACTGAGTGCATAAACTGTAACCCTCCCTTTTCTTTTGAAAAATGTCATGATTAAATGATGCCACTCTGAGATGCAATTAGATGTATTAACTACCCATGAAAGGCATGAAGACCCTGAAGGGTATTAGACTGGTCAAATGTGCATGATATGCAGTGCAGCTCCCCCTGACGGTGTGCATTCAGAACATTTGAAAATCATTCATGAGTCATGAATTCTAGATGTATGCAGTCACAGAATGAGCATATTCAGAAGCAACAACTATTGCATGGAAATGCAAACATACATGTTTAAACCATTAATTAACAAATCTATCTATATACCTAATGCCATCTAAGCAAACTCATTGAAAAGTCAAGAGACTTACCTGAGAGGTGCATGAGTGGGGTTTACCCTTTTAGGGTGTCTTGGTTTATTTGCCCCTTTTATTTCTCATTCCCAAGACACACCTGCAAAAAGTTTCTCACTTGGCACATTTTGGTTCCCAAGTTTCCTTGGGTCCTGCAGGGTTAGTGGCATTTTGATGGGATGTTTTCCAAAGCTTCTGAGCCATCATAACATCATGCTTTTTCATATAGCAGCTAGGCATGGAATGTCCAGACCGACCACAATAATCACATGAACCACTCGGTCTGAATTTATTACTATGCATGTAAGCCGGTGTACTAAATTCATGAGCATGAATGTTTCTGTTTTTACCACCACTTTGTTTCAGATGGTCAGAAAACCAGCAATCAGTCACCTTGTGACCTTGCTTACCACACTCAAAACATGTGAGGGATTTTCTTGTTTGAGCAGATTTGTTTCTACCAAACACACTTTGTTTAACAAATTTAGAGTTGACCTTCTTTCTCTGAGAATACCAGCAGTCTTTGACTGTATGGCCAACTTTCTCACAGTGATAGCAGAAGATGGAATTTCTTCTACCAACATTAAGCCAGCAGTCAACCGCCCTATGGCCTGACTTGCTGCAGGTGAAACACACCATGTGTTGGCCCCTGGACCCATTTTTGTTCCTTTTAAAGACATGCTGATTTTCATACAAATTGTCATGATTAGAATTTAAAGAATATTTGCCTTTACCTTTGGCAAACCAACATTGTTCACTAACATGACCTGTTTTTCCACAATGATAACAATGACTTTTTCTTTTCTGTTCAACAGGACTGTTTTTGTTATTGTACTTCCTGGCATGCATTCTATCATCCTGTTCCATCAATTTACACTCATGCATCAAGTGACCAAACCTATGACAGTAATGGCATGAAATTTTCTTTTTATTTGCATGAATGTGTTTGTTCAATTTAGGCACAGCATTCTCAGGTTTATCATGAGAGTTCCTTGAATCTTTGTTCTGAACATGAATAGTCTTTTTCTATTTTTGAACTTGTTTCTCAAACTTAGGGCTGTCAGTGGAATTTTGATTCTTCTTAGCACTAAATTCAAAAATAGGCACATTCGATGTGCTGCCTGACTTAGAGCTACTCACGAATGAAGTTTGAAGCTTACTTTCAAAGCTCTTTTTATCTATTGGTTTGTAGCCCAAACCCTCTCTTCGGAGATTCACTTTAGATCCAAGAATTTTATCAAGATTTTCTTTTCCACTAACAAATTTCTCAAGAGATTTCCTCAATTCTGTAACTTCTGATCCAAGCTTTGATACATGGATTTCATATTCATCAGCTTTCTTTTTATAGCAAATAACATCTTCTTTCAGCATTTGATTAACAGTCCTAAGACTTTCAATTTCCTGTTCAGCTTTCATTAGCTCATCAGAGCTATCCAGGCTAACACTCTTCCCCTTTTCAAGAGTGATAAGTCTCTCAGACATAGCTGTATTTAACTGTTTTAGCTCGCAGATCTCCTGTCTCATTTTACCATTGTGTTCCAGGATTTCATCATCAAATTTCAAAACACTTAAGGTGGTCTGACATTCACTAAACACTTCTTGTTCATCTTCAGATTGAAGTTTTTCAAGCCTTTTCTGAAGTTCTGAATTTTCTATTATGACAGTCTCCAAGGTTTCAGAAATCAATCTATTTTCATTTTCAAGGCTCACTGATTTAGATCCAGATTCCTCAGTTTGGTTTTTGAGTCTAGCATTTTCAGATCTCAGATATTCCAGATCTGAAGTAATAGAATCAAGATCAGTCAGCTGTCTTCTAAATATTTGATTTTCAGTTTTCAGAGTATCACTGTCCTCACCAACACGTTTAGAATTCTCAAACATATCTAGCTGTTTTTTCATAGATCTGTTTTTCTTGCTCAATTTATTGCTAGATCTTAACAACTTGGAATAAGCATCTACCCAATCATCTAAGGTATAGTCCGCAAAGGGATTTACCTGAACTTCGTTCTCTTCTTCATCACTGTGGCTGCTGCTATGGTCGCTCCCATCAGCCATCATGCAGTTTTCCTTCTCTGTTCTGCAAGTTAGTTTCATCTTGTCCAGAATATCCCTAGCAGACCTGCAATCATGAAGGCAAAAGTGTAAAGCCTTGTTGATGGATGCTTTTATCAGTTTTATAGCTTTCTGATTTTCTCTATGCATTGATCTATGACGATCAGTCCATTTGGACTCTTTTCGTGGTAATCTATGAGGACCATGAGTAATTAACTTCCACAAATTGGGATTATCTAGATTGACGTAGTTACGCAAACTACTGAACCATGACTCAAAGTTAGACCCATTGAAAACCAGTGGAAGAGCCATTTGTAGGCAATGATCAATTAGACAAAGATCAAGGAGCAGCAAACCGGAATAAACACCGAGAAGCACGGGGATCACTGCAGATCGTTGGATCTTGAGGTAGTAACTGCTCTGATACCAATTGTTAGGTTTCGGTGCAGTATTCAGAGGGGGGGTGAATGAATATAACCCTTTAAAAAACTTTCACCCAATTTAAAACTAGAATACTAACAAGACTTTCACTCAATATAAAATTTCGCCCAAACTAGAACTATGATGCTAACTAGACAGATTTACCAAATCTGAAAGCTAATCAACTATTCAGTTCTACCAGTTAGCAAACACATGGAGTGCCCCTATGCATTCATCTAGCGGAAGCACAAATGAACAAATCAAACCACAATGCACAAGGGGTTTTTAGGTGGTTCGGTCCTCCAGACCTACATCCACCCCACACTCAAACCAAGTGTGGCTTCCACTAGCTCACGCTAGAAACAGCAGACTCAGTCTGCAACAAACGCTGCCAAACAGCTTGACCAGGGGAACAACCTCCCCTCTTCCTCCCAACCGGAGGGAACCACTAGTGACACTAGTCACTAGCAAACCAGAGACACACGGTCTCTCTTCCTCCAGACCCGGAGGGAAACCCCTGGACTTGAATCCACAAGCCCAGAACTGGAGACAAGTCTCCCTTCCTCCAAACCGGAGGGAACCCACAAGTAGCACCCAGCTACTTGCAACCGGAGATAGCAATCTCCCTTCTCCTGAACAAACAGGAGGAACCCACAAGTGACTCCAGCCACTTGGAAACCAGAGACACACGGTCTCTCTTCCTCCACACACGGAGGGAACCACCGGACTTGCTACTCACAAGCCCAGAGCCGGAGGAACAAGCCTCCCTTCCTCCAACCCGGAGGGGAACCTAGAGACCCAAGTCTCTCTTCCTCTGAACCCCAGAGGGAAGCACAACCGGAGATAAATCTCCCTTCCTCCAACCCGGAGGGAAACAACCGATGACACCCTGTCAAAGGCAACCAGAGACGCAAGTCTCTCTTCCTCCACACCGGAGGGTACCAACCACAAGTAGCACCCTGCTACTAGCAAACCGAAGACACAAAGTCTCCCTTCTCCTGAACCCACAGGAGGAACCCCGACCTCTCTACAGAAGATCGGAAATACAGTAAATGGATAAAAACAAAAACGAAACCAGCAACAGAAGGCTGAAAAGATAAAAACAAATGTGGCTCTCGCAGGAGCTGGCTGGCCTGGATTTGATCCACGGTTCAGCAAGAACAGATCTTCTGTTGAAGCTTCTATCACTCTATCTCTCTCTTCTTCTCTATTCTTCTTCCTCTTCTTCTCTTCACACTCTGCTATCTCGATCTCTTACTCAATCTCTCTTTCTTTCTCTTTCTCACTATCTTTCTCTTCTTCTTTTCTTTTTCTTCTTCTCTGTCTGGATCGTGGCTCTCTGTATAGAGTTTTCTTCTCGCCAACTCGATCACCTTCATCTATGGAAGAATGCTCATATATATAGCAGCAGCAGCAGCAGCATCAGCCACGACGTGTGATCTCCACATTTCCAGCCCTAAGAATTCGGACCACGTGGCAGTCTCTCAGCAGACTTTATTCCAGCCTCGGATCACGTGCCCTCCTTAAGCTTCACGATCAAAGCACCTGTAAAACAGGGTATCGGATAAGTCATCAGTTTAAAGAACAACTCTGTATAGACTTATCAGAAGAACAGCGTTTTAGAAGAAACCTGGACGAGGTTAGAACGAAACAACACGAGCTAACAAACAGCAACAACACGGAGACAACACGAAGACAGAATAAGGAAACGACACGAGGTACATACGAAGACAAGATAGAAACCAATCATGAAGTATGGTTTCAACAAACGAAAGACACAAGGTCTAGGAAGAACAACTTGGGGTGACAGCAGAAACCGACACGAAGTGTTTGCAAACAAAGTAAGACACAAGGTCTACGTAAAGCAACACGAAGTGTGGTTAAAGCGAGAACGACACGAAGTGAAGTTATAAAACAACACGAGGTAAAAAGAAGAACGACACGAGATACATGGAGACAAAACAGAAACCAACACGAAGTGTGGTTTCAACACAAGAAAGACACAAGGTCTAGGAAGAACAAAAACGACACGAAGACACAAAACGGAAAACGACACGAGGTGTAACAAACACGACACGAAGTTATGAAAACAACACGGAGACGAAGTCTGAAAAAATGACACGGGGTGAAGACAACACGAAGACGAAACACAGGTTTCGACACGGAGTGAAAACGACACAAAGACAAAACAGAATTGACATGGGTTGAAATCAACACGAAGTCAAAAACAGTAATCGACACGGGTTGAAAACAACATGAAGACGAAGTACAAAGAGACGACACGAAGTGAAGTTGACACGAAGTGAAAACAACACTAAGTGAAAAACAATAATCGACACGCGGTGAAAACAACACGACGACAGTGAGAACAGCACGAGGTGAAATGACACGGGGTGTAGAAAACCAAGAATCGACACGAAGTGTGGTCAAGGCGAGAAAGACACTAAGTCAAAAACGAAAGACCAACACTCAGACAGAAACATAAAAACAACACGAAGATGAAGACAAGGGAAACGACACGAAGTCTAACCTCATACAAGCTTTCCTGTCACGCATGGAAATCAACACGAAGTGTTGTATGCTCATACAACACGAGATCTTTTTGTGTTAGTGAGGGGAATCAACACGAAAACTCAAGTACAGAAACAGCACGAAGATGAAGTACAATCTGATGTACAGACTTTGAAGAACAGTGTTGAATGTGTAGACTTGTAGTTTAGTTAAGTGTACAGACTTCACCAATGAATCACTCACTGTACAGACATACTATAGCAGTATGATGCACAGACTTTGATGAACAGTCCAAAGTATGGACTTTCACTGCAAACAACAATGTGTAGACTTCATGTAAAAGCCCAATGTACGGACATTGAAATCGAACACCAATGTGCAGACTTGACAGTGAAGACTAGAGTGCAGACTTCAAGTCTAACTGTGGATGTACAGACTTGAAGATTGAAGGCGATGTATAGACCATGCACATACCAGAAGTCTAACACACACAATATATCAGTCATACACGTGCATTCTCCATATGATATACAAATCACAATCATGAAGCTATCATCAAAGCACAATGTCAGCAGATAAACTGACTGAGCATATGAAGGCATGAATGAACATTTCAGCAGGATGACTCACAGTGATTAACATCAAACACCAATCATCAAAACCAGATAAATCATTAAAACCTCAGCAATGAATGCTTTATGCATCAGTTTAACATGAAGCATGACTGATCATCAAATATGACTCTAAATGAGACTGACAGTGTATACACTTAGCCAAAGTATAGACTTTAAATCCAAAGCAAACGGCTGTACAAACTTGGAGATGTGAACCCAATGTACAGACTTGAAATGCATGAGCAAACAGCAAACAATTAGCCACTATGTTGCCCCAATCTAGCCATATTCATGAATTAGTTATTCAAGCAAACAATCAGATATTCAAGCAGTCAATCAGTCATCTAGCACACCTCAGTGTGACTCATGGTATGTCAGTCATCATCAAAACCACACACAGGGGCACAACACAACAATAGAGTCCATGAACCTCCACTCGCGCGTGAATCGCGTAAGGCCCAGTCAAGCCGCTGCTCATTCCCCAAATTCGAAGTCTAGGGTTTAGGGTTTTGGCTGGAACAGAGGGGAAAATGATCTCCTCATCAAGGACATTCAATAGGGTCCGATCTGAGCTCAAACGGTCGGGTATTGGGTTTGAATCCAACGATCCAAGGTCCGACAAGCTAAAACGTGGATTACGCCCTAATTCCCTGAATTCATCTAGCTTAAGATTTTAATTAGGGGTAGACCCAGAAGAACAAAAGTTTAAACTATTCATCCTCTATGCGATTATAATTTTTCCAGATGTTTTTATAAATTGGTTGCAACTTGACCTATCGGAATTTCCCTTAATTTCTTTATAATTACCCTTTTAATTTATTCAATTATACATTGGGGTGTTACACACAATATGGGCTATCAGGTCGATGCATCTTGTGCACTGTATTTGCTAAAGTCGGTGCATACCATAGGCAGGTCGATGCTTGTTAGCCAGCGTGTGCAGCTAAGGTCGATTAATATAAGCCTTTAGACTTGTCAGGTTGATGCACATGTAGAAGTCATGCACCTTAAGATCTATGCACTTTTGCACTATGGCATGTCAGGTCGGTGCACTGTGTACAAAGGTTGATGCTAGCAACCTAGCGATTGGAGAAAGGCTGATGCTAGTGACCTAACGAATGTACCTTAAGGTCGATGCATGTTTTGGATAGGTCAGTGCCAGTCTGTTTGCCTCTGCAGCATTATGTCAGTGCAATAAAAGTCATCCTTTCAAGGTTGATGTACCTTGTGCATTCACTATAAAGACAGGTCGATGCATCTTTGATAGGGTCTACCTGTGTCACATTAGAGGTCGATGCTTCTAGTCAAACATGTTGCATGGGTTAGTTATACAGGCTGATGCATCTCATTTATACATCGATGCTTCTATAAAATTGTGTGAATTCATTTGACATATCTGAATCTGTTGAAGCAATTAAGATTGAATTCATGTTTATACTTATCAATTGTTTCATAACTAATATATCTTTATCTTTTATCTTGGCAACCCAAATCCATTATGAAACACCTGGGATACATAAAGGTAGACCACATCAGTCTCACGTGGAGCTTAAGTAAAGCTGATTTAAAGCACGTGGTTCAAGGTGACAAGCTGTTCTGAAAGCCTGCCATATGGATCAACTTACTTTCTCCCTCTGACACGTGGAATTTGGAAATGCACGGGAATGTGTTCTCCACCCGTCCAAAATCAAGAGCTCGTGGGACCACATGACTCGTGATACATAAAATGCGATCGAGCGCTCATTTTCTAGATCGGATCAGAGAAGAGATGGAGATCAGAAAAAGAGAAAAGAAGAGCAGTAGAATACGAGAGCCAGAGAGTTCGTGAGTAGAATCAGAGTTAGAATGTTGAGAGAGTGAGAGATTGCTGAAGGAAGAAGAAGGAGAAGGAGAAAAATAAAGTATCGGAAGATTAGAAGAAGTCTGAGGGAAAGGAAAGAGTGAGCAGAAAGAGAGAGAAAGAAAGTGAGCAGAGAAAGATAGAGAGAGTGTGCAAGAGAAATAGAGAGGAAGAGTTAGCTCGAGAATCTTTGTCTTCATCAGTTCTTGGATCAGATCCAGAACTATCTTGCTCCTACGTGAGCTCTATCATTTTGTGTTTTCATTTTTGGTTTGATCTTTGTTTTTTTTACCATTCCAAGCAAGCTGTGATTGCTCAATAGATAGCAAACTGTGTTGCTCAGCGGTTCAAGCTGTGAGTCAGCAGAAGCCTCACTCGGGTTTGTGTGGGGGATGGACGTAGGTCTGTGATAGCAGACCAAACCATCTAAAAATTCTCTGTGCCATGGTTTGTAATTGTGAGATTGTCCAACTCCATATATGTTATCTCCTTCACAGGTTGTGTTAGCTTATTTTATTGAGCGCTCTTTAGTTAATACTTGTTTCCCTTGACTCATTGATCTGAGATAAGATTTCTATTCTCCACTTGAATATAAATATGTCTGCACACCAATGAAGTACTGATTCATCTACTGTAAGACTTCCTCCATTTACTGTGATGAATTATGTCCAATGAATATCAGTCTGTGTGCATGCTAAGTATTTGATTTTGATTCAAGCAGAATTATGGCTTAATGTATAAGCTATTCATTCTGCATCTGTTATTCGATTGTCCTTAACCTGGATGAGTTTTTTTAATTCCGCTATAATTTTTTAACGGTGATCCATTCACCCCCCCTATGGATTCGTGCTTTGCACCCCAACATCTTCCACCTCAGACTCCTTCATATGAACCTAGAGTTTATACTGAAGGAGAGGCAGCTCCTGAATTTCATACAGAAACCTCATCATCAAGAGGACCACAATTTCCTGCCATTGAAGGTCAAATGGGTATTCACCCAACCCCGATTTGATTTCTTACTGTTCTGATGGGAATTAACACCGGACACTATCATTTTATTTTTGCACTTGTATCCTTTTATTTGCATTTATATCCTAGGGCTAATTGGTTTGCAATTGTAAGGCATTGTAAGCCAAAGGGTTAGTCATTAGAAATCTTTAGATTTCTTTGCAAAAAGGCCATTGGGTTTCTATGTAAAATGTCAATAGGTCCAGCAGGGTCCCCCACCCTCTTTCCCATTGGTCAACCTAGGTCCATGGGCCCAAAAGCTTGGTCTTTGGTCCAAAGTAGAAGGTTGACCAAAAAGTAAAATCCAACTTGGCCTCCCTTGGTCCAAGGGGCGCCCCCCCTTTTATATTTATTTATTGTGGCCATTTTGACCACATGGGAGTATAATTCTTCTATTCCTTATTTACCCCTCCCAAACCCTAGATCTAGAGATAGTTTAGGTCATTTATACAGGTCTATATAATCCATGTATTTTCCATAGTTTGAGAATTAATGCAAAGAAAATCAAGAGTTATTCTTGGAGCCTTGGGCGCCCCTCTCTCCCTCTCCCCTTGCAGCTATGAACTTTGCCCTAATCTATGGTGTGAAGCCATATTCTGGGAGTGAGTCCCACCTTTACCACCACCGCGGGATGCGACTTCCTGCCACCTCCGCCGCCGCCTCCGATTGTGCCGCCGTCCAGCCGCCTCAACAACATCTCCGAGCTGCTGTCCTGAACCATGAAATCCAGAACAGCAACCTGAAGATCTAGTTGGTCCTCCCAATCCATGAGTCTGATGATCTTGAAATTTTGAGAGATCATCCCCCTCCTTGTTTTCCATTCCCATTTTAAATTTCATGTCAATCCGCCACCGTTTGATATTTTTCCCAATATTTTAATTCCACCCCTAATAGTCTACCAATCAGCAGATCTACAGGATAGTAGTTTGTTCTTATATTTTTCCCACCCCCTTAGTCATCTCCAAAAAATCCCCAAACATTCCTGCGTGATTCCCACATACCCCCCTTCCACCCATAAAATTAACAGAGTCTAGATCCACCGTTTTCCTTTGAGTCAAAATTCGTCTTCCGACAGATCCATTTCTGTCCTGCCAGATCTGGATTTCGAACCAGAAAACTTACAGTGCCACAGTCATTTTCATTTCCCATCCTATTGTTAGACGGATGTGAAATTAATTTATGTTGTAGTTCTGTGAGTCCTCTTTCCAACGGCACAAACCACGCCTTGATCCAACACCGGAAATGGGCGAAACAATTCTTTTCGCCGGGTCGCACAAACTTGTTCCGTGAACAGGCCAACAAAGGCAGCAACAAGTTAATTCTTGCAAAAATACTTCAGCGTCGATTCAGCCGCCGCCGATCTTGGGAAACGAAGAGGAGTCTTCCACCGATGTCCCAGCCAACCTCCGTGATCAGAAGGTGACCGGAAGCCGCCGTCCCACAAGCCGAGTTCGGTTGCTGTCCAAGGAGTCAGAATAGTACCGAGTCAGGCCAGCAGTCTGCCTCCTGTCCGAGAGCCCTTCCGGCTTACTGCCCGTCAACCCGAGATCGCTACTCCTGGGTCCCATCATAGCCCTTTACCTCCCTGCGTGGAGTGGGCATAGAAATTTACTTCTGTAATTAATTACATTTACTATACCGGGAGTTACGGTCTTGGCTGGGGTCGTCTTCCCCACGCCCGGTAGCGTGGAGGTAAACTCGCCACCCTCCTGCTTGGCATTTGCTTTATCTCATATATTTTCATATTCTGCTGCTATAGTGATAGGAAATTAGCTCGATATATATTTTTATCATCGCTGCGAGAGTGAGTGAGTGGAACCCGTCCCGTGACTGTATACGAGCATGCGAAAAAGCCGATACCCGAGACTCATTGCCGATTTCTCAATCGCGCACATCCACACACTTCCCTCGCTTAGGGACATCCGTGAGCTAGAGTCCCAGGTTCGCATCCCGCATCAAATTGGTATCAGAGCGAAGTTGAGTCTAGGGTAGTCTTTGCTTAAGAGAAAAAAAAAGGGTCTTGAGTCTAAGTTTGTCTTGTCCAAGGTGTCGCATTGCATTCCTATACCCGATATATAAAAAGGTGTTCCCGAAATGATAGGTTACGTCCATCGGGAAGGTGGCACCCTTGCGTGAGTGCGATCTTCGGATCAAACCTCTGTCACGTACCGGATATTGGTTGAGTCTAGGTTTGTGGTTGAGTCTCATTCCAACTTTGCATTGTTGTTGTAGGGTCGTGTCTAGTCGGTTTATCTTGTCACCAAGTGTCGGCATGGCCATCCTATAGCTCCCTCGTGTCCCATGGATCCCCAAAAGCCCATGTCATATGAATGGTGGCGACACACCCAAGGATGGGGAATCCAACCCCACCACCTCCGTAGTCTCGAAGCCTCGGATTTTTTTGGCTCCAACGTCCCGAGCGACTACCTACAATGGGAAGCCGCCATGGATAAATATTTCGAGTGTTACACGATGTCCGGAGCCGTGGAAGTTAGTTTTGCCAAAGGGAGGATTCGCCATAAAGCCGCCTAGAAATGGGAGAGCGTTGAACCCATGAGAGAGATGAACATGCAATGGCCTATCGAGTCGTGGCGAGAGATGAAGGGTGAGCTTAGAAAGATCTATGTGCCCCGCCCAGTCGCCTCCACCCAGCCCCACCCAGTCACCTCCCACTGCGATTGTCATAGTCGGAGGCAAAGTGCCCCGCATGTAGATGAGCCTAAACCCAAGACTAGGCCAATGCAGCGGTGGCCAAGCTTCAAGGTTGGAAATTGACTTTCTTGTCTTCCGGAGGACGCCTTACTCTCATTCGACACGTGCTTTCCAGTCTGCCTATTTATACATTGTCTTCCATCGCCATCCCACTCTCCATCTTCAGGGCATTTCACAGGCTTTTGGCTAACTTTTTTTGGGGATCCTATGAAGGCTCCCCTAAGAAGCACTAGAAATCTTGGAACATTGTCTCTAGGCCCATTGATAGTGGTGGGCTTAGGGTTCTCAACCTCCAATCTCTGCAACTAGCCTTGAGGACTAAATTATTATGGAGAGCTATTGGGGGCAGCATGCTTTGGGCTTCCTTCTTCCGTGCTAAATACCTCCTTGCTGCTCATTTCTCTATGGCCTCATTTCAGCTTACTACCACAGTGGAACGGGTTCTATGGTAGCTAGCAGCGAGTTTCATCCAAGCACATCATCGTGTATTTATCTCAAAGGATAACTCCCGAGCCTCCTTTTGGTTTAATGCTTGGGCGGGTGCCACCCCCCTGAAGGACTTCCTTCCCCCTCATGTTTCGGATGACTTGCCCGACAAGCTCTGCTCCGTTGTTAGTGCCCTGTCTGGCCGCTCGTAGGCTTGTCTTGAAGTAGCTCACCGGTACTGCCCTAGTGACGCCCTCGACTACTTAGTGTGCTTCAACATCTTGCAGGACAAATGGATATGGACTCTTAGCACTGATGCTTCCTTTTGTTCCTCTTCCATCCACAAGCTATTATCTACAACTGCGTCTCCAACTTGGTCTCTCATATGGAATCACATTATTCCTCTCAAATGGTCTATTCTCACTTGGCGGTTACTACATGGATGCATCCCCGTAGATGGGTCCATTATGGCGTGTGGTGTCCCCCTAAGTTCCCAATGCAATTGCTGCACTTCCCATCGCGTTGAGACTGATCTTCACTTGTTCTTTCAAAGCACGGTGGCGAAGGAGCTGTGGGCATCCCTCTCGATCTTCATACACTTCAACGCTACTGCAGCCCATACTGCCACTGCGGTTGTTATAGATTTCTTGGATAATTTGCATCTCACTACCATGGCTGGTATCTTGGGCCGATGCTTCTTTCTAGCTGGCATTTGGGAGCTTTGGCACAGTAGGAACACTACCTGTTTTGAGGGCCGAGTAATGCAATCCCGCCATATTATTTGCAGGGTCATGCTATCTGTCCGTGCCATTGTCCAGGGTCATCAATTAAAAGGATGAGATCTAATGCCACAACAGAGGGAGCTTCTTAATGCATGGGCCATCCCCCTCAAGGTTTATCATCCGCTCATTCCTCGACTTATCAGGTGGTCCCCCCCCCCCTCGGGAAGGTTGAAGATGAATGTTGATGGCGCTTTCAAGCGCGGTGCGGGTGTCGCACGAGGTGGAGTTGCACTTCTGGAGGCGTCTGGCTCTTTACTTTGGGCTGCGGCTGCTCAATATCCCCATGCCTTTTCCAGTCTTGAGGCCGAGGCTCTTGCCCTTCGGGATGGTCTTATGCTATGCTGCCAACGCGGGGTCTCATCCGTTGCGGTTGAAACTGATTCTCTTGTGTTGGCCAATATTGTGTCTAGCCACTTCTCTTGTCCCTGGAGACTCAGTTTCATTTTGTATGATGTGGTAACCGCCCTTAAGTCCATGGATGTCTCAATTTCTCATGTTTTTAGAGAGGCGAACCAAATGGCAGATATGTTGGCTACTGTGGGGTGCTTCTTGCCGTCTCTTTCTTTTTGGTCATCTTGGGCTGATCTTCCCACCTCTGTAAAAGGCCCCTACCGCCTTGATAAGGTAGGGTTCCCTTCTATTCGGCCCTAGCAACCTGTTTTAACCTCCTTTTGCCTATATATATTTATCCCATTCCTGTTGGGTGGCTGGGGTTGAGCGCCCCTCCCCTTCCCTAGAGGTGATCGCTCTACCTCTCCCCGCCTTAATAGGTTTTTTTTTTAAAACCAAGACTAGGCCGAGAGACCATGAGCGAGTCCACCACGATGCCCCTACTCCAACCCCCACCGTTGTCGAACTCTTCAAAATCATGTCGAATCGGTTGGATAGGATGTGTACTCAAATTGACGGACTCCTGCCCGAGCCTCCCAACCCGGTGCCACCCCCAAGGACTTCTTCCCCTCAGGAAGGACATTCCTTCCCCACCCATGAGAGCTCCATTGCCACCACCCTCACCTTTCGATCTTTATTCGGAGCCACCTCACTTGGAGCCACCTGTGTTTCTAACGGGAAAGCTATTCATCGTTGAGCCACTACTTAGTTGGCTCAAGATAGACTTGGTCCCTAGACCGCCTTACTACCCATCCATGGACCCCGCACTACACTTAGTGCCCATCAACTCATTCCACACCACATTCCGATCTTATCACCATGTTGAAACATTGTATGACCTTATTAAGGGATTAGACTGGCAATTGAAGTTGACGTGTATGTTGTCCCGAGGCTTTGACTAACCCAATAGTCGTAGCATCACACATCCAGTCTTAGGGTCCATTACCTCCGTGTGCACCGTGGGTCATGTCACCATGGAGGTTCTCTTATTCATCCCCTTGTCGGCCGAGCCTGATTTCATTCCACCTATCCCGAGGGAAGAACCATACCTTCTATATGAGACCACCGTCCCCTCTACCCTAGTGCATGAAGGTGACCACCTACACCTTCAAGAATTCCAAACGTGGGACCGTTTCATGAGGGAACCCATCCCGAGGGGTTACACATTCTTTGATCCCTTCGACCCCTTCCCTAGTAAGCCTCTTGACCCACCTATTCTACTTCACTTCTTCCAAGAAGTTCATTATCACACCACTACCCCACAGGCCAGTCCACCTACACTCAGCAAGGAGCCCATTCAGTGGGGTAATGAATTCGGCTCTCCTGGCCCACCCAAACCTCCAAAACCTCACAAATACAAAAGGTCGTCAGTGCATGAGTGGTGCATTTTGGGATGTCTAGGATTCCATGATTCCACCAACATTTGGTTGCATCGTGTGTATGCATGGCACACAGTCGGATGTCCTGGTCCACCATTGCATATGTATGGGTCGGTCTAAGAGTAGGTTTGTTTAGGGTCTTGTGTGAGTCTGTGGTTTTCTTTATTTATTCAGAGTCTGTACATGCATGTGTCGAGCATATTAGGAGTCACATAGTCGGTCTCATGTCAGCTCACGATGTTAGTCCCTTTCGAGTGTGAGGCAAGTCGGGTCTAATGTGTACGTTATAGACTTGCCAGAATTTGGGATCAACTCTACCATTCTATGTCTCAGATTCGGTCATGTACAGGGATCCAGCGGTGATTCCCAGTGAGTCAATGAGCCATCTCCTTCCTTGAGAGTGACCCCAGCCTGGAGTGTCCACCACTAGTCTCATTCCCACAGCAACATGTTCATATTGAATATATACGGGATGAGCAGGTGACGATTACTTGGAGTGGAGCGTACTCCGCGCTACCTGGTATGGTGACAGATCCAGAGAAGTCAAACGAGCAGTCGCCCCCCTTACTCGACGGGGTCAAGTTCTTCCCACCTGGGGAGAATTGATGGGAATCAACATCGGGCACTAACATTTTATTTTTACATTTGTATCCTTTTTTTTGCATTTATATCCTGGGGCTAATTGGTTTGCAATTGTAAGGCATTATAAGCCAAAGGGTTAGTCATTAGAAATCTTTGGGTTTCTTTGTAAAAAGGCCCTTGGGTTTCAATGTAAAAAATCAATAGGTCCAGTAGGGTTCCCCACCATCTTTCCCATAGGTCCACATAGGTCCATGGGCTCAAAAGGTTGGTCTTTGGACCTAGGTAGAAGGTTGACCAAGAAGTAAAATCCAACTTGGCCTCCCTTCGTCCAAGGGCCCCCCCCTTTTTATATTTATTTATTGTGGCCATTTTGACCACATAGTAGTATAATTCTTCTATCCCTTATTTACCCCTCCCAACCTCTAGATCTATGGATAGTTTAGGTCATTTATACATGTCTATATAATTCATGTATTTTCTATATTTTGAGAATTAATGCAAAGAAAATCAAGAGTTATTCTTGGAGCCTTGGGCGCCCCTCTCTCCCTCCCCCCTTACAGTTGTGAAGGTTGCCCTAATCTATGGTGTGAAGCCATATTCTGAGAGTGATTCCCACCTCTACCACCTCTGCTGGATGTGACTTTCAGCCATCGCCGCGGCCGCCTCCGTTCGTGCCGCCGTCGAGCAGCCCCAACAACATCTCCTAGTTGCTATCCTGAACCACGAAATTCAGAACAGCAACCTGAAGATTTGGTTGGTCCTCCCAATCCGTGAGTCTAATGATCTTGAAATTTTTAGAGATCATCTCCCTCCTTGTTAGTCATTCCCATTTTAAATTTCATGTCAATCCACCACCGTTTGATATTTTTCCCAGTATTTTAATTCCACCCCTGACAGTCTGCCAATCAGCAGATCTGCAGGATAGTAGTCTGTTCTTATATTTTTCCCGCCCCCTTAGTCATTTTCAAAAAAATCCCCAAACATTCCTGCGTGATCCTTACATACCCCCTTCCACCCATAAAATTCACAGAGTCTAGATCCATCGTTTTCATTTGAGTCAAAATTCATCTTCAGGCAGATCCCTTTCTGTCATGCTAGATCTGGATTTCGAACCAAAAAACTTACAGTGCCACAGTCATTTTCATTTCTAATCCGATTGTTTTATGGATGTAAAATTAATTTACGTTGTAGTTCTGTGAGTTCTCTTTCCAACGGCACCAACCACGCCTCGATCCGACACCGGATATGGGCGAAATAATTCTTTTTGTCGGGTTGCGCAAACATGTTCTGTGAACAGGCCAGCAAAGGCAGTAGCAAGTTAATTCTTGCAAAATTACTTCAGCGTCGATTCAGCCGCCGTCGATCTTGGGGAACGAAGAGGAGTCTTCCACCGATGTCCCAGCCAGCCGCCGTGATCATAAGGCGACCGGAAGCCGCCGTCCCACAAGCCGAGTTCGGTTGCTGTCCAGCGAGTAAGAATAGTACCGAGTCGGGCCAGTAATCCGCCTCCGGTCTGAGAGCCCTTCCGGCTTGCTGCCCGTCAACCCGAGACCACTACTCCTGGGTCCCATTGTACCCCTTTACCTCCCTGCGTGGAGTGGGCATGAAATTCACTTCTGTAATTAATTACATTTACTGTATTGGGAGTTACGGTCTTGGCCGGGGTCGTCTTCTCCATGCCCGGTAGCGTGGAGGTACACTCGCCACCCTCCTGCTTGGCATTTGCTTTATCTCATATATTTTCGTATGCCACTGCTAGAGTGATACGAAATCAGCTCGATATATATTTTTATCACCACTGCGAGAGTGAGTGAGTGGAACCCGTCCCGTGACTCTATCCGAGCGCGCGGAAAAGCCGATACCCGAGAGTCATTGCCAGTTTCTCAACCGCGCACATCCGCACGTTTCCCTCGCTTAGGGACGTCCGCGAGCAAGAGTCCTTGGTTCGCGTCCCATCCCGCATCATGCTCAGGTTGCAAATGTAAATTTCTCAATTATGCAGCTTGATCTGAAGGTTGAGAGACTGGATACCAGGCTTGTTCACATGGAACAAACTCAGAACAGCAGATGGGAGAAGTTTGTAAGAGATAAGCACAAGTCTGATGGGAAATTAAATGCCTTTATGAACTCCTTGATGCCTGATTGTGAAAAAGCAGGGACCTTGATGAAACGACTGAGAGAGGTTCATACTGAGACCCAAGAAAATACAAATGAAATGGTTATGCATGCATATGACATTCGGGAAGATCAAAGCAATATGAATCTCAAATATGCAACACTCATTGATACGTCTAAAAGAATTTAAGAAAGAGTGGCTGTTGATTCTACTACACTCAGAAAAAAAGTGACTACTGAGACAGCAAAAATTTGAAAAGTCACCACTAGTCTGGAAGCATCATTGAATAGCAACTTTGCATGAACCATTGATGAATCCATAAGACTAAGAGGAAAAATTCATACCGACACTAGAAAGCTCATCGATGCCTCCACAAAGCTTACATAAAAAGTCCATGCTGACACAGCCACAATGGTGAATACCTTCACAAAAGCTGAACAAAAGATGGATGTTATTTATACCAAATTGGATATAGTTGGGATAGAAATTCTTGATTTGATTCGTCTACACAAAGCTCAACTTCAACCTAGCTTTGAAGACACAAGTGATGCATGGTATCCTCGTCCCTCTGAAGCTACGTCCTCCTATGTCTTACCACAGAGCTCCCAATAGAAAGCACACATAGAATACATCTGTGAAATGTTACTCAACTGGCTAGATGCTATAAATGACAACATCAAGTCACTACATCATTTTGTGCAACAACGAGATGAGCAGCTGACTCTGAAAGTAGATGCTCTGGCTGCCTCAGTTCTCCAATTGCAACAACAACTCTCCGAGGCTCAGAAACTTCAATTTCCAGGAAGCTCCAGCTCCATGCCTCCACTATAGCAACCACTTCTTTCACCCCCTCCTTGCTGATGACAAAGGGGGAGAAGAGATGAAGACTGGTGAGAGTGCTAAAATCATCATCTGGCATTGGCATCTAGTTAGTTTCATTTAGTGATTAGGTTCATTTAGTGTTAAAATCATACTTGTGTAAACGCTTGAATGAAAATCTTTTATTTGATGAAACTGTGATTAATCAATGGGTATGTACGACGTTTTGGTTGATATGTATAAGAATGGCTTCTTATTGAATGGAAAAGCCTCTTTTGTTAGATGTCCTTCAACTGAAAAGCTTAAATGCCATATGAATGCTTTTAAATAATGATTCATGGTTGTCATCATCAAAAAGGGGGAGAATGTTGTGTCCCCTGATTTTGATGATAACAAACCATAAATCATTATTAAATCTTTGTGGTATGTCTAACAATCTTGTTGAATTCTATTTTGGACAAGTACAGGATAAGTACACTCAAAGTGTCGACCTGTCATCTGGACGTGTCAACACGTCAAGAAGAAATTCACGTTTAAGCAGCTTCTGTTTGGGTTCTGTTTGGCACTGTGTGTCAACACCCTGTGAAAGAGTGTCGACACCCTCGGTTCTGCGTAGTGGATTTCATCTCTGTCTGGTGCACACACCTCGACACTTCATATTGATGTCCCAACATGGAGGCTCGAAACGCACGCGAGTGTGGCGCCCGTGTCGACCTGCGATCATCAAAGTGTCGACCTGTTATGTGTGGAAGCTATGTTTATTCAAGACTTCAATGAGAAGTGTCGGCACTCTGTCTGAAGGTGTTGACACCATCAAGCTCGCTCAAAACAGATCTGAATCTGTTAGAGTCCACATTCCAAGATCCGCAACCGGTCTTGGAGGATCCGCTCGTACCTGAAATTCCTTCTAGAAGCTCACCTTTTCAAAAGCTTTGATTGGATGTCAAAGGAATCTTCCAGAAATGGTTATTTTTATTGATTTGGGTCTCTACCTACCCACGTACATGGGGCGCATGGCAGAAGAGACAAGGACGTTGAGTACGACGTCCTGCACAGGGGAGTTCTAGAGAGGATAAGGCTGAAGATAACTTGGAAGTGAAAGAGGTTCGAAGACTCGACAAGAAAGAAAGGCAGTAGAACAAGGAAGAAGAGCTGTGGAGAAGAAGAGCAAGAAGAGAGTGGAGATCTCGCCTTCCTCTGGCCGCTGGCATGAAAGCTATGATATAGCTCATCTCCTTCTCTTTCTGGAGCTTGAACCGCAAGGGAGATAGCATCCTCAGTCGCCCTTGGAAGCTGTGAAGATCGACCACCTTTCCTCTTGTGTTCGTGGTGAAGACCCAAAAAGAAGAGGAAGAGCATCCGGTCGTCGTCCAGTTTTCTCCCAGATAGGAGTTTTCTTCTTCCATAGATCTCTGTGGACATACCCTGTCTGGTTTACTTTTTCCAGTTTATTTTTCTCAAAACTCATACTGCTATATTGTTCCCTACCTGCGTATAAGAAGACGGACGGTGTGTTCACTAGTCCGTGGGTTTTTGGGTTGTGTACCCACAAGCTGTTAGACAGCGATTTGGAGAGAGTTATCTCTCTGTTGGAAGTTGTGAATCAGTGGTAGTGCGTTTAAACTAGTGAAGCCTCACTCTGTTGAGTGAGGGGTGGATGTTGGTCTCTGGATAGAGACCGAACCACCTTAAAATCATGCGTCACTGTGGTTTGTCTTCTCTCTTGCCTTGTCTCTAGATGCATGTATAGGAATGTTGTTGATCATCATCCGTGCATTTAGTAAACTAGCTTGCGACTATTTCTTGCTTTACTACTCTTAGTTTTTATCTATTTTTAATTTCCGCAAAGAAGGGGCTGATCTATTCAACCCTCTTCTCTAGATCCGCCTATCACTACTCATCACTAGTGAGCGAGACGACGATGGGTGCCCTAAGTTCCTCTCGCTTCTCTCATACCCTACCTCCATTTCCGATATTAGGATATAGAAAGGGGAAGCAAAAGTAGGGTGAGTTTTCGGTGCGATCGTGTCGTGTCTCCCCGGCCGGCGCGCCATCGGGTCCTCCCTACATGCCCTGCAACCCATCCCAGATCATAGAGAAGACCTCCTCGGGGCCTTCAATGACTCCGGCCAATAAGTCGGGCCCTTCATCACAAGGCCCGGTCAACGCACGAAGTCTGGGTAACAACCTGGAGCAGTAATACCCTACTGCCTCTTCGACTGTCACCAGACCCTGCTCCAAGCCAGATCGTAAAGGCAAGGGTAAGGAGCAAGACTTCAAGCACGTCTCCTAATTCACATTTCAACAGAGAGTATTACCACCGCGGGTAATGCATCAAACCACGCATAGATCTTCAGACGCCGGCCCCAGTGCACCGGGTCATCAAGAAATATCCTCTTCCCCACTGTGGATAAGGCATTAAACCGCGCATATGTCTTCGGACGCCAGCTCCAGTATGCCAGCTCACCACAGATGACCTGCGTCACTGCGGGTAAGGCATCGAACCATGCATACGTCTTCGGATGCCAGTCCCAATATCCCAGCATACTAGGAGTTACCACCTGACGTCATCGAGCAGGCGATCAATGCCACCTTCCAAATACAACAAGCGGAAGGTGCCTGGATCAAAATTCGGGCAAAGAAAAACCGTCGACCTCACCCTGCCAAGACATCAGCTCAGAGATATCCTCACAGGGATTTATCAACTCCGGCTCTAGTACCTCTCCCTCCTACTCCCCTGGAGGTGGCCATCGCCAAGAAACATGAGAGGAATAGAAGGAAGAACCTCAAAAGGCGGCTCAAGAAGCTAGCTGAGCAAGCAGCCACCCTACAATCACCAACTGAGCTAACGCCTCTCCAGAGGCAACAATGGCTCATTGACAACTTGGAGGAGTATATTCCTCCTCATCCCACTGGTGCTCTCCCATTCGACAGCTACATCCCGTGTGAAGAAATGCAGAAGCGAGCTCGCCTTCGAATCTGGGTCCAAGAGATGATCCAGAAAATCAAGAACGGCAAAAGGCTCCTCATCCCAGAAGAACTCTCCTTGTTCTATAAAGACAAGGAGATCGCAACAGAGCAACTAGAAGAAATACTTCGGGGCTGCACCTACAACATGGTGGCCATTCCACCCCCTGATAACATCACCATCTCCCGGCGAGGCGAGCTAGTGGCCTCCCGAACCAGACAAAGGACTACTGCCCCGCTCGGGCTACAACCAGCTTTGGAACACACTGGCCGCGGCCGAGGACATGGTAGAGGTTGCAGAAGGTGCCTGAGCTACCTCTCCACCCGTCTACCTTCGACCCAGAGCGAATTATCCTCTTTCGAGGGGAGGAACCCACCCCCATTCCGAGGTAGAAATTCAGGGGGGTCCCGACATCTTTGATACCTCCAGCATGGATGGGATCTCCACCAATGCTCCAGCCCCTGCTCTAGTTCTGATTGCTTCCGATGATCAAGCAGGTCCATCCGACAAGGATGACCTGGCTCGCCAGCCACACCCAGAAGAGCCATCATTGGCGCCCCTGTTCCAGGAGTCCACAGGCGATAAGAATCAGTCTGATCCTCGTGGCAAAGGAAAGGCAGTGAAACTCCCCAACGGGGAGGAGCGCGGCAGCTCACGGAAGGCCCAGCCTGACATGCTAACCTCATTGGAGGATGCTCGAGCTCGAGCCGACCAAAAAGTCCTCCACAAGATGAAACGGTTTCCTACCAGCATTACAATTTGGGAAGCCATTGTTTAGAGTAAAGAGTTGAGAGAAGCCCTTGTCAAGATACTCCAAGAACCAGAAGCTTATGAAGCACATGTAGCAGAAATGAAGGCCTCCACATACGAAGCCTTCGTTGCCACCGTCTCTTTCACGGAGAAAGACATGTTTGTCTCTCCTCCGTGTCACAACCACCCTCTCTACATGAGAGGAAAAATCAATGGGCATGAGGTAAATGGGATCCTGGTGGACGCCGGTGCTACTGTCAACATCATGCCGCTCAAAACCTTCAAGACTCTGTATTTGACCACATACCTCCAAAAGGTTCAAGCGGTCAAGATATCAGGCTTCAACCAGGACACCGAGGATGTCCTCGGTGGTTGGATGTCAATCTGGTACAAGATGATTTCACCTCCAAGGCGACATTCTACAGCATCGATGCCAACACTTCCTACAAGGTGCTACTAGGTAGACCCTGGTTGCATGAAAACTGGGTCGTCCCATCGAATCTCTACCAGTGCATCAAATATGCCAAAGATGGGGAACATCATACGGACTTTACAGACCTTTCGCCATTCACTCCATCAGAATGCAATCTCGCCGGTGCTGCGCTCTATTTCGGGGGAATCAGTCCATACCCCATAATCAAGAGCAAAAGCAATGGCTGGCTCTTAGAGGAAGATGATGATGATCTCTTCTCCGTAGACGAGGAAAAGGCTAAGCTTCACCGCCTACACCTCAGCTCCAAGTCAACCCCAGACCGCCGTGAGAGGCGCAAAATCGACTTTGAGGCTAATCTCATTACCCGAGCCATCAACAAGAGCATATGCCTACCACCGGACAGCATCCAGCTCTCATGTGCATCAGAAGAGCATAAGGTTGAGCCACTTACAAAATTTTCCATTACCTACAAACGACAACTCTGAAGCAAGAAAAAGGCTAACAGGGACAAGCCCATTATCTTCTACAAGAGAGACATGGTCCCTCAAGCCCCACCAGACGATGACTTCGGTTGGTCCAAACGAGCCGATGATACCCCTGAAGCAGTCCAAGTACTAGACGACCTACCGCCGCATATTCGGGAGATGTGTCTGAAGCAACACATCCCCCAATGGCAAGGTTCTTGGCACGTCCCGAGATATAAGTACAGCGGAAGATATTCAGGAACGTGAATAGTCAGCTAGTACGCCGCAAGCGAGCAATATATTCACAGCATTAACACATTCACACATAAAAGGGAATGCACAAGATGATATACTCAAAACTTCACTTTAATGAATAATATTCAAGTACATGATATGGAATCTTGACTCTTTGACTAGCTAGACTCAATAAAAATGAAAATTACATAGGATGACTCAATAAAGTAAAAATTACATCATATGACTCCAGACTAACATAAGGACTTATAACATGCTATGTCTTCTCTCGAGTCTTCAATCATCACTCTCGGACCCATCATCGGAATACTCAGAATCCGATCCACTAGAGTTTCCAAGGAAGATTTGAAAAAGTTGGGTAATGAGCACACTTGCCCAGTAGGTATCTTCGTATCGACATGAAGGCAATGTGTAAGTAATTAACATTTTAGCTCTAGGAATAAGATAAAAGGAATGCGGTAAATCATACGAATAAAATCCAAGTAACATTAATAACAAGATATAGATCATAGAGTTAAGAACATTGTGAAGGGATAATAGAGCATGATCAAGCAAGATATAAAGTAAAGTGACCTTTCATGAACTAGAATGTACTTTACATAACCATAAAGGCTATGCACTAGAAAGTCATGTAACAAGAATGTAGTAGCAAGCATGTAAATTTCACAAGATTGTCTCATGATTTTCATCCGTTTATAAAAAAAGTACTCCCAACGCAATGCGATGCCAGTAAACATCATACCCCATGGTTTATAGTACGTTTTCGGCTATCAACCGAGGGGGCTAGCGTCGAGCCCTTGGACACTATCTATGGCCGCTCTTGCATCTTCAAGTTATAAATCAAGCTACTTCCACGAGAAATAAAGTAGGCCAATAATGTGCAAGTTCAAACTATAGTTTCATCATAACAAATATCAAGGTAAGAATGTACAAAGATTGAAATTTTGAGGTCAAGGATGATTTAAAGACAGGGTCATGCGACTGAAAAAAATTCGGCAGCATAACGGCATGTTCCTTGACTTTAATAATTCATTAGGTAGCCTTAAAATAAAGTATTAGATTCTAGATCATCAATAGACCATCTAGGAACTTAGGAAAATCAACCCTTGGGTCAAAGCTCAGGTTAAACAGGAACTGGGTAAAAGCGGTCATTACGGGACCGTTTCTAGACAGAGGCAGTCAAGGCTGGACCGCTAAAATGAATTTGGCAGTCAAGACATGACCGTTTATACATAGAGTCGACGTATGAAGAAAGAAAGTGTCGACATAGTGAAGAAATTTGGACAAATGCGGTCACGGGATGACCGTTATTTGACAATAGCGATCGCCTGATGGTCGCTAAAATCTAGGACACAGAAAAAAAGTGATCTTGTGAGTACTTTCTAGACAATTGGGTTTTTGAGGGTACAACCAGCTCAGCGTCCTAGTGGAAATCCCAGACTCGCGGAGACTTACAGAGACCTTGAAACAAGATCACCTAGTCTAGTGGAAGGAATATCCAACGGAGAGGGTCACAAGTCCAAGATTGTGTGCCTATGAGTACAAAGTGTAACTAATAGCCACGCACTGGAGTACGCACTATGTACTTATGAAAGACTCATGGTGAGAGTGAGATCGTGAAAAACAGTGATCAAAACATGCATAAAATAAGTCTCATAATCCATGTGGAAAATTCAATTTAGTACAAACAATCTAATTTTGGCATGAAAATAGCATAAGTTTAAAATAGGTATTTAGAGCATAAAGGACATGAGACCTAGCATGTTTAATGCACAATATAACCATAATCAGGAATATGTAGGCAAAACCAGAAATAAAACTTATTTACCTAGGCTTAACATATAATCATTAAGGACATTCTATAATCTATTTCGGGTTAACAGCTGACAGAACACAGAAACGAAAGGCGGTCTCGATAGGACCATTTCTGACAATAGCGGTTCCTTTGGGACCGCTAGAAGAAGTTTAGCGATCTTGGAGAGACTGTTTTAAGCCTTCTGGCAGAAAGGGTCAAAAAGTGTAATTAAGGCTAATCCTAGGGCAAGTAATGCATAAAAACTCCAGTAAACATGAAGACAAGTCATGATAGAAGAAAAGTAATGCATGGAGATTCACAGATTTATGTGAAACAAATCAATTTATCTTATTCTTCTTAAAGGACAAGGTTCATGTATGCATAAATAAGTTAACTGCGCAGTGTAAATAAAACATGAAATTCATCACATATAGAGCACGAAATCATGTGAAACTAGAGGGCTTTTATTCTTAACTTGTTAATTTAGCCTTTTCATGAGATAACATACCTCTGGAAGTGCTCCTATGAATCGAATTTCTGACTGGAAGTTGATGCTGGCTCCTGTGCATCCTACATGGAATCGGCTATTTCTGGGCCTTCTATCTTTTCAACCACTCGTCTTAAAGTTACCAAACTTGGAGAATATGCAGAACATATAAAGGACAATAATAAGTTCTAAAGGTAGAACTTGAACTAACCTCGTTTAGGGCTTCCAATCTCCTCCTCTTTCTTGGACGGACGCATTATCTTCTGTGTAGACTGTAGAGGGACACCGACTTCTGGGGTTTCTAGCTTCTTAGAGACTCGACCTCCTAATTCAAAAATTGAAGGAGTGTTAGACAATACAAAGGGGAACAAAACCTTCAAAAGGCTTTACCTGAGATAGTGTCTCCTTACCTGAGAAAAATGCGATCTAACATTAGGGTTCACATGAATCGAAGTTGGGTCTATTTATAGGGTTTTGAATTAGGGTTACTAGATTAGGTCGGCATAGAATCCTATTATTGGCTCAAATAAATCCCTAAGAGTCTTATACCAAGTTTCTAGGCCTGGGAGCTTCAATCTCTAGCCCTTGGGAGGGATAAAAATCAATTCTTTTTAGGGTTTATTGGCCTCGCTCATGAAAGCCAGTAGCGGTCAGATGGGGACCGCTTCTATACGAAGGCAGTTGCACGATAGACCGCCACTAGGCGTTTAGTCCAAAATTTTTGGATTTTTGATTTTATCAACTATTTATACCCTAATTGGTTTATTTATCCCTTTTAAATCTGAAAATAGCCCCAATTACGTTTATATAATTGGGCTTGGGCCTAGAGGTCTTGGAATTGGGCCTTTGGACCTATTTAAGTTGGGCTTAGCCCTTTGGTTTATATAGGGCTTTTAAATTGATTTAATTATCCTATAATTCTCTTCATAGCCCATTAAGCATTTTTAATTACTTAAAAATTATATTTAATTCCAAAAAATTCTTAAAAAATTCTCGGGCATTACACCCTCTCCCACTTAAAGGAATTTGGTCCTCAAATTCAATACATGTGATTTGTTAAGGAGAGTGTACTTATATTAAATTTTCTCTAGAAATCTTTTACGCATAGCTTCTTTCGTTTCCCATGTCGTCTCGTGTGGCCAAGATTTACTCCATTGGACTTTGACAATGGGAATAGTTTTATTCCGAAGTTGACGTACTTCTTGTTCAATTATTTTGATTGGCTTTTGCTCGTACGTTAAATCTGTTCCAATTTCCAAGTTGTCATAGCTTATAACGTGGAATGGGTCGGGGACGTACCTTTTGAGCATTGAGACATGAAATACATCATGGACTCCAACTAATTAAGGAGGCAAGGTAATCTGGTATGCGACTTCACCAATCCTTTCAAGAATTTCAAAGGGGCCGATAAATCTTGGAGTGAGCTTGCCTTTAATGCCGAACCTTTGAATATCTCGACCCGGAGAAACCTTGAGAAACACATGGTCTCCTACTTGGAATTCCAGATCATGCCTTCGATTATCGACATATGATTTCTATCTATCTTGTGCCATATGGAGTCTTTCTTGAATGACCTTCACCTTTTCGGTGGTATCTCGAATGATTTCTGGGCCTAGAAGTTGCCTTCCTCCAACTTCATTCCAGCATATTGGGGAGCGGTAACTTCTTCCATATAATGCCTCAATTGGTGCCATTGAATGCTAGCTTGGTAGCTATTGTTGTTGGCAAATTCCACTAGTGGTAGATGGTCATGCCAACTTCCACCGAAATCAATAACGCATGCCTTGAGCATATCCTCCACTACATGATTTGTCCTTACAGTTTGACCATCAGTTTGTGGATGGAAAGCAGTGTTGAAATTGAGTCGGGTCCCCAATGAGTGTTATAGACCCTTCCAGAACTGAGATGTGAATCGAGGGTCTCGATCGGAGATAATGGTCACAGGGATATCATGTAACCTGATAGTCTTTTTCATGTATAAGGCTGCTAGAATATCCACAGACTATCAACTTTTTATAGGTAGAAAGTGTGCCGATTTAGTCCATCGGTCTATGATCACCCATATACCATCGTGTCCACCTCTTGTCTTAGGTAAACCCATGATGAAATCCATCCCTATGCTTTCCCACTTCCACTCGGGAATTTTCAAGGGATGTAGTTTACCAGCGGGCCTTTGATGTTCTGCCTTGATTTATTGACAAGTAAGGCAACGAGATACAAAGTCCGCTATTTCTCTCTTCATGTTGGGCCACCAAAAATTCCTTTTCAAGTCTTGGTACATCTTGGTAGCACCAGAGTGAATAGCATACCTTGATTTATGAGCTTTTTCCATGATCAATTTCTTAGTGTCGGCATGATCCGGTACACATATTCGATCTTTAAATAATAACCTCCCATCGGTTGAGATAGAGAACTGTAGCCTTTGATCAATATTAGCCTTGATCTCCATTGATGTGGGGTCATTTTCTTGTAATTTGACTAGATCTTCAATCAGTGTAGGTTGCGACCAGATATTGGCAATAATACCCTTTTCTTCTTCTGCATCCACATCCAGATTCAAATGAGTAAAATCCTCTATAAGATAAATGATACTTTTTGTGAGGCTTGCTAGAGTTGCCATTGGTCTTCTGCTAAGAGTGTCAGCTACGTCATTTGCTTTGCCTGGATGGTACTGAATAGAGAAGTCAAAGTCCTTAAGGTACTCCTGCCATCTTCTTTGTCTCATGTTGAGTTCCTTTTGGGTAAAAAGGTATTTCAGACTTTTATGGTCCAAAAATATAGTGAATTTCTCCCCATAAAGGTAATGTCGCCAGATTTTTAAAGTGAAGATAATAGCAGCCAATTCTAGATCGTGGACGGGGTAGTTCTCTTCATGATGCTTCAATTGTCTCGAGGCATAACATATCACCTTGCCATGTTGCATAAGGATGCACCCGAGGCCAATGCCAGATGCATCCGTGTAGACTTCAAATCCACCACCTTCAACAGGTAGTGCCAAGATAGGGGCAGTGGTTAAATGATCTTTAAGGGTCAGAAAACTCTCTTCGTAATCCTTCGTCCATATGAAGGGGCTTTCCTTTCTTGTAAGCCTAGTCAAGGGAATGACGATTTTGGAGAAATCATTAATGAATCGCCTATAATAGCCATCCAAACCGATAAAGCTTCTTACTTCGGATACGGTCATTAGTCGGCTCCAATTCTTGATAGCTTCCACCTTTGAAGGATCAACAACGATACCTTCTTTTGAAATAATATGGCCAAGGAAAGAAACATCATTTAGCTAGAACTCGCACTTGCTGAGATTTGCGTAGAGTTGATGCTCTCTTAGAGTTTGCAAAACTATTCTTAGATGTTCTTCATGTTCTTCCATTTTTTTAGAATAGATGAGAATATCATCAATGAATACGACCACAAATCGATCGAGATAGGGCCTAAACACATTGTTCATAAGTTGCATAAATGCTGCCGGGGCATTAGTTAACCCAAACGGCATCACCACGAACTCATAATGCCCATATCTACTTCGGAAAGCAGACTTGTAGATGTCTTCATCTTTGATCCTTACCTGATGGTAGCCCGACCTGAGGTCGATCTTGGAGAAATATTCTGCTCCAGAAATTTGATCAAACAATTTGTCGATACGCGGCAACCGATATTTGTTCTTGATGGTGAGTTGATTAAATCACCGGTAATCGTTACATAGCATGAGGGATCCATCTTTCTTTCTGACGAATAAGACCGGCGCGCCCCAAGGGGATGTGCTAGGTCGAAAATACTTCCCACGATCCTCGAAAAATGCACAACGCGCTGGTAACCTCTCGGAGTCGGAGAACACAACGGTTTGCCCTACACGGGGTTCCGACGGTCCGACAGACGAAAACATGCGTGAACCGTAAAACTCAATCTGGGACCCACAAAAGAAATCTGAAACCCACAAATCTAGATCCGAATAATATCCAAAAATCTAGGGCGTTACAGCTCCCTACAAAATGTCCCCTACAGAACTCAAGGAACTGAACAGGCAACTTCAGGAGTTGCTAGAGAAGGTCTTCATTCAACGCAGTACATCCCCTTGGGATGCGCCGGTCTTATTCGTCAGAAAGAAAGATGGATCCCTTAGGCTATGTATCGATTACCGACGACTTAATAAACTCACCATCAAGAACAAATATCTGTTGTCGCGTATCGACGAATTATTTGATCAAATTTCTGGAGCAGAATATTTCTCCAAGATTGACCTCAGGTTGGGCTACCTTCAGCTAAGGATCAAAGATGAAGACATCTACAAGTTTACTTTTCGAAGCAGATATGGGCATTATGACCAGCACGTTGTGCATTTTTTGAGAATCATGGGGAGTATTTTTTCCCTATTTTCTATATATTTCAGAAATTCTAGATTTTCTATATAAACCCAACCCCTTTTCTCTCTCCCCATCTCTCATTTCTCCCTCTCTCCCTCTCTTTTCTCTCTCACGTTCTCTCCTCTCCCCCTCCCTTCTCTCCGGGCGGCCGATGAAGATGGATGAGGGTGAGGTGGCGATGCTCGTGGGGCGAGGGGCGATGTGGACGGGGCGAGGATCGAGGTAGTGGAGGCGAGGCGAAACTCGGCCACGAGTTCGGGGCGAGGTTACCATCATATTAGTAACCATCATTTGATGAGACGGCCTTCTGGGGACAGCCATATGTCCCCTTATGTCGGTTCGAAGTTGCGGTCCTGCGACTGACCGCCACTTGACAGTGGCGGTCAGGCCAGGACCGCCACTTGTCAGATTTCCGCCTTGAGTCCTCGGAGCAGGCGGTCATGTGGGTGACCGTTTCTCCAAGTTGCGGCCAGGGCATGGCCGCATTTTGCCTTGTGGTTCTCGGTAGTAGTGGCCTTGCGACTGACCGCCACTTGATGGCGGCAGTCAGGCCAAGGACCGCCACTTAGTTTTACGGTCTGGGAAGGACCGCCCTAGTCCAGGTATTCTTGGAAGGTAGCGGTCCAGAGAGGACAGCTAACTGGGGCTTGTGGTCCAGAGTGGACCGCCACTTGAAGTGACGGTCCTGAGAGGACCGCCACTTGGTTTTTCATGTCAATCGTGTTCCGTTTGGGTTGTGTTGGCTCCCGGTCGACCCGGTTGTGACCTAGTGGTCGACCTTCGGTCTCGTGGATGTCCCGGACACCCTGCGAGTTCTGTGTCCGTATTTTTGGGGTGTCATGAGGTACCGTGTTACCTCAATTAGCGTACCTATAAGTTTGGAGGGTCCGGGTGACCCCATGTGTTTCGGGCTTTCGTGTTCTCGCTAGAACGAGTCGCCGTGTATTGGCATGTGTGCGGTGGGTTATTCACGTACGTCATTGGCTTCCGATAAGTGTTTTCCGAGTGGGCCGTGGGTTTGGCCCTTGGACTGTGAGTCCAGTCACCCAGCCTGGGGCTAGAGGTTTCCCGCTTTTCCCTTGGATAGAGGATCGACTTGGCGGCTTGCGAGCTACCTTGGGAATCGTGCTACCATGATTTCTGACCCAGGCATAGGCTATATTGACGGCATAGAGCTGTCCTAGTACAATGGTCTTGACCCGAGTCGTGTGACTCTAGGACCATTGGGTAGTAGGTTTAGAAGGCTATCCCGATTCTGGTGGCCTGGGCCACTTGTTACTCCGTAGTACTCACGATGGCTGCGTGCGTGGCTTTCCATGTTCACGTTTAGTGACCTCCCACTGGTCATAACCTTCTTACAGTACGCGTGTGCTGACCCACCCGTGAGTGGTAGAGCGGCTTACCCGAGAGAAATGATTTTTAGGCTGGTTGCCATAGGGCCCCTTCGTGCAGCCTGAGTTCGGGATTTGGGGAAGAACCAGCTACAGGATTTGACCTAGGGTGCATGGTCTGTGTGTGCACACGTGGTTGGGGGCGTCGGATCCGTGTTGACGAGCACGACCCCAGCTAGTCCTTGTTCGTGGTACTGGTTGTGTGTCTCAGTCTCCGCCTGGGGCGTCGTAGGGAGACACTGGGGTGCGGTGTAAGACATCAGTGGATGCATCCGACCTTACTTCTAGTGGACAGTGCTCCCGTCACGTGACGTGAGTTTCTCATGACTCGAGTTTCTATTTTCCGTCTACGAGACGTGGTTTTGCATGTAGTTTTCGGGTGGTTTCCCGAGGTAGAGGCCTAGGGTTCCGGTGAGCATCACCGAGGGTTTTCCCTAGACAAGTGTAGGGTTCATGACGGCGAGGTCATGATTGTGTCTACCCAGACCGCATGGTCTTGGGTTGGGCCTTCGTTTGTGGGGACGAGCCTCCACGATAGTGTTGTCGTGATGTTTCTTCTGGTGGTGTAGCTGGAGGTTTTCCTGTTAGTCTTGTAGTCCCCCGACTGTGAGCTCGGGGTGTGTTTTCAGGTATAGTAGGAGTAGCTGTTGTGCCGAGTTTTTACTGGCCACTGGTTTGCTGTTCTTACTGTCGTTGTTGCTTTTCGTTACCGCCGTTGTTTACGGTTTGAGTTCCGTGGGACCCCTACTGAGCTAGCAATAGGAGGCTCACCCCTACTTTCCAGGTGTGGCGGTTCTTCCACGAGGTTCCAGGGTGTTGTGCAGAGATTCTTAGTTGCCAGTTCGACGGGCAGAGTGTTCACTCGGTGTTGGGTACGCTTCTCTGCCTTAGACTGTACTTCCGTTGGACTGGACTCTGTTGTAGATTATTTACTTCTGTTAATTGTTGAATTATCCTACTTTATTTCCTTTTTTTTGTACCTCCACACTCCTTTTACCCCTTCCGCACCCTCCGGCTCATGGGTGGCGGGCCAGGATTCGAATGGTATCGGGTTCTTCCCGTTATCCGAATCTTGGGTTGTCACAGGGGCTATTGAAACAGGTGCTGCTCTAGGAATGAGTTCAATGGAGAAGTTTACTTCCCTTTTGGGCCGTAAATCGAGTAAATCAGCTGGAAATAAATCAGGAACTCTTTGACAATAGGAATTTCTTCTATGGAGATTTCTTTGGACTCGGTGACAATCACGGAAGCAAGAAAAGCTTCACAACCTTGCGAAATGAGTTTTGCAAGCGTGAAGATAAGATATGACTGTAGGATGCTTCCTATACTTGATGCCAAGGAATGAGAATCACGGGAGACTTGATTTTCGAAATGAAATTCTCCTATTGCGATAATTCTTATAGGCGTCATGGTCAACAAGCCAATCTACACCTGGGATGGCAATGTAGCCTTCCATGTCAAGGCATACGAGGTTTGCAGGAAGATTATGGCCTTCTACAGTTACCTCACTATCTGGAGAGTGGGTTGTAAGTTTTGTTCCGGGACCTAAAGGTGTTGTAATTGCTAGGTCCGTTGGTAAGGGAACAGATGAAATTGGCAATGTTTTTATAAAGGTAGTAGATATAAAAGAATGAGAGGCACCAGTATCAAATAACACAAATGCAGGATGCAAATAAATTTGAACGATACCTTCCATTATCCCATCATCCTTGGGCGTTTCTTCATCCATCACGGCAGTGAGGCGAGCTTGGCGCCTACGTCCGCCATTAGAGGGTTGTTCCTTCATAAGAGGGCAATCGGGCATACGGTGCTCTCGACTTCCACATCGTAAACAAGCGCCAAGGTGCTTCCAACATTCTTCGGCTGAGTGGCCAAACTTTTCACAAAATGTACAAGTAATTGCGACAACTTTTTCTTCCTCCTTGATCTTCTTGCCTTTGCCATTACCACTCCCGTTGCCATTATGGGATCACCTCTTGTTGTCATGGGACTTGTAGGGTTCCGTGATACTGAATCTCTCTCCTTTCCTTCCTCGCCGATCGAACTTCCGGCAAGACTCCTCTTCCCTACCCTTAAATTTTCCAACCTTTTCCAAGGTCCTTTCACATAAATGCGCCCGTTGAACCATCTCCGCATAAATACGGATATTTTGGGGTCCAACTTTAGTAATAAAAATGGGCCTTAAGCCATCCATAAATCGGTTAGCTTTCAATAGATCGGTACTAACTAGGTGAGGAGCATATGGATCAAAACGAGAGAATTGAAGCTCATATTCTACCACATACATCATGCCTTGGCGAAGAGAGACAAATTCAGCAGCCTTTCTCTCCTTGACGTGCTCAGAGAAGTACTTTGCACGGAAGAGTGTATGAAATTCCACCCACGTAAGCTGTGCATTTTGTGGCTGTGCCTTCCACCAAGTACGTGCATCCTTGTTCAAATGGAAAGTGGCGAGACAGACTTTCTCTTCATCGGTGCATTGCATGACATGAAATATACGTTTCATCTCGTCAATCCAATTTTTTGTTTCGTCGGGGTTGGCGGATCCTGAGAATCTTGGAGGATTTAAGCTATGGAAATTCTCGTGTAAGTTTCCCGCGCCTACCCGAGCGCCAGCTTGGGCCACGGTTTGGAGAGCTTGGGTGAGACTTGAAACAGTTTGTTGCATCTCATCCCAGTTAACATGGTGAGCCATTTTGGGATGGTACTTGAGAAGAAGAACAGTTTGATAATTCATATAGAATCGATAGAAATTAACCTAGAGGTAATTCCTAATTAACTATCTCATCCTGGGCTCTACCCAATTCTTACATGGGTTGGAACTTTCTTTCCTTAGTTCATACATGTGGGTCCATAATCCTTGGACTTAGCCTATGACATGACATTTTCCTAGGACATACTTATGCCTAGGCTCTGATACCACTTTAACTATCACGCCCCGAGATATAAGTACAGCGGAAGATATTCGGGAACGTAAACAGTCGGCTAGTACCCCACAAGCGAGCAATATATTCAGAGCGCTAACACATTTAGACATAAAAGGGAATGCACAAGATGATATACTCAAAACTTCACTTTATTGAATAATATTCAAGTACATGATATGGACTCTTGACTCTTTGACTAGCTAGACTCAATAAAATTGAAAAGTACATAGGATGACTCAATAAAGTAAAAATTACACCATATGACTCCAAACTAACATAAGGACTTATAACATGCTAAGTCTTCTCTTGAGTCTTCAATCATCACTCTCAGACCCATCATTGAAATATTCAGAATCCGATCCACTAGAGTTTCCTGGGAAGATTTGAAAAAGTAGGGTAATGAGCACACTTGCCCAATAGGTATCTTCGTATCAACATGAAGGCACAGTGTAAGTAATTAACATTTTAGCTCTAGGAACAAGATAAAAGGAATGTAGTAAACCATACGAATAAAATCCAAGTAACATTAATAACGAGATATAGATCATAGAGTTAAGAAGATTGTGAAGGGATAATAGAGCATGTCACGTCCCGAGCGCGGAAGATACTTGGATGAGTGACGCGTCTATATAGATCGTGTCATTAGAGCGATACAATTTTTGGCATACATAATTACGGAGTGTGCAAAAGACTAATAATATTTAATAAACCCCAATAATCCAAAATGTTAATTATTTGATTAACCAAAGGAAATGAAGATAGTCCATGATGATTCCAAATTAAGAAGCCAAACACTATGCTACATGCCTTAACATGGTTTAGACAACTAAACTGACATACTGGAAATACAAGGTAGGACTCAAATAAATTCTTAGACGCGACTAGCTAATGATAGGTGATTGGCATTCTAGCACTCTTCACTCGATCTCAGTCCCATTCTTGTCGCTATCTGAATCACCTAAAAATGTTAGGAAGCAACTGGATGAACGAATCGCTCAGTAGGAATTACATCTCAAGCTCGAGCAGACTTTAAGTGATTTACAGGTTGCATGTATTACCAGTATAGCTATGCATGATGTACGAGTAAGAAAATCAGATATATGATTAAATCTATACATGATGAACAAGTAAGAGATCGGGAACTGTACAAAGAGAGTATAACAAGATTTCAAGTATTTGACAAACAGTATTTCGAGAACTTATAGATGTAGATGCCACTTTCGGGCAAGCAGGCATTCATGAACAAGTATAAACGTATGTACAAGTAAATCTCATGTACGAGCAAGTAAAAATTCATGTTCAAGCAAGTAATATCAAGTACGTGTTAATAGAATTGTCTATTTCAATCAAGCAAGTATTTTACCCTTTCTCGGGCCACAAGTCAAGTATTGCCCGTTCCGAGCCATGCAAGTCAAGTCAAGTAAGTAAAGAGAGTAGGGGTGGAGTGTCTCAAGTCAAGCAAGTACTCCGGTGCAATGCCAAACACCGTAGTCAATAAACTCCCATGGGCACATGTACCTTCGGGTGCTCCTCCCAGGACCAGACTGGGCCCTATACGCACAATATTTCATGTATTACTTTTGACATCCACTCTCATTTATAGCCAATATGAAATTTCAAGAAATTAAGAAACGTAGTATTACAGACAAGATTAACTAGTCATTTGGTTATAGAGGACTCTAGAGGTGGCCCCTACATGCTCAAGAGGTGGCTCCCGTCGTGTAGCACTTTGAGCCGTACGACCTCAAGAGGTGGCTCCCACAACGTAGCACTTTACCCCGCATGGCACTTAGCTCCTACACTCCCAAATGGTAGTTTACGAGGTTCAAGGTTTAACCATGTAGGATATACACAAGGTAGATTTTTATTGAATGGAATTCAAGGACTCAATATGTAGGAAAATGACTTAGGGTTGTGTCGGTACACACCCGAAGACAGATCAGAATCAGAAGCTGCAATTGTTGAATTGGCGCCTTGGGGGTAAGGGGTCTTTCAGTCAATTGGCGCCCTGGAGTCAGGGGTCTTTTCACGTAATTGGCACCTGGGGTACAGGGGCTCTTTCAGTAAAATGGCACATGGGGTACATGGGGTTTTTCAGTGAATTTGGCGCCTAGGGTATGGCCAATCTTTCAAAATTTTGAAATTTTCAGAATATATATATATACATATGGAAATTGGCGCCTGCTCAGGAAGTCTTCAATTAATTGAAGACGACCTTGCCGCCACTATTTATGGAATTGGCGCCCTGGCTTGGGGCGCCAATTTCATTGGGTGATTTTTCAATATATATATATATATATATATATATATATATATATATATATATATATATATATATAAGGAATTGGTGCCCATGTAGATAGTCTTCAATTAATTAGTGACGACCTGGCTTCCGCTATTCAATGAATTGGCGCCCCTAGCTTGGGGCGCCAATTTCATTGGTAATTTTCACGAGTCAGGTACGTTTTGAGATTCAAAGCACTATTCATTTCGAAAAAGTTTCTCGAAAATAGAAAGTAAGGACATGAACAGGTAATGAAAATTCTCGGGAGTTCGGAAACATGTTCATGTATAATTATTTGATTTTGGTTTTACAGATATGAATTTTCTAATGCTGTGTTTTAATTCCTTCAAAAATATAATTGGCGCCCCTCTGAGTAGTCTTCATTTAATTGAAGACCCCTCCGGTGTCACTAATTAATATACAGGTTCAAATAATTGATGACACTGCGTAGAGTCACCAATTGAGTTATTTTTCAAGCGAGTCATGCTTTGTATCCGAGAGGTACAATCTGAGATACAAGTTACTATTCATTTTTCCAAAATTTCTCAGAATCGGGCATCGAATACATGGACAGGTAGAGAAAAATAACAGGATCACAGAACTATATTCATGCAAAATTTTCATGGTTTAGTTCAATAGTTATGGATTTTTGAATGTGTTGCCTTAATAATTACTAGAAAATACCAGAAATGGAATTGACGACACTATGAAGTGTCTTCAATTAATTGGCGCCCTGGCTAGGGGCGCCTCTTCAAGAATTGGCGCCCTGGCTTGGGGCGCCCCTTTAGGAAATAGCGCCCTGGCTGGGGGCACTATTCACCTAAGGGTTGGCTTTCGGGGGTTTTCAAAAATAGGTATGTATCTTATGTAATCAGAGGTTATATACTAGGTTAAAAACATGGTTATTTAAGGCTGTAAAACTAGTGTAATAAGATATGTTCAAAACTCATAAAATCATGGTAACATATGGTGTATAAAATCATATATGCCAGGTGTAACATGCTATTTAAAATCTATGTAACATGGTATATACTTGGTCATTTTTGATCACGATAAAGCCGTGTAATATAGCATGGAAGATGAGTTAATCTAACTCTAAGCATGCATGTTACGGAACCTATTTAGCTACTAGTTGGGCAAGGACTTGAGAACACCTACCTTTTTGGAGTGCTTTACGAGGTATAACAGTAGAGAAAGAATATGAATCCGAGCCACGTCAAGCCCTCCACGCCCAGCAAAGCTCCAAGTAAGCTTCTGCAGTAGGACATGTAGCACGCAGAATGGGGATACGTCTCCTGCACATGAAGAGAAACATTAGATTTCTCTTCTCCAGGTGGAGATAGGGAAGTGGTAGAATAACCTTCTCTTTAGTGGCAGAAAGACAGTAAGCGTCTTCTACGGTTGATGGAGGGATTTGTATATAGGGAAATAGTAAGGGTCCATGGGAAACCAGATCCGAAACCCTGCTGTGAATGTTCCCTCATGGGTCCATTGCTAGCAAATGTAGGTTGTTATTGTTAGCTCCTTCTAGAAGTATTTTGGAAATGACGCCCTTGTATAGGGTCGCTCATTCCTTTTAGCTTTAGACAAAAGCTACACCATTTATGTGTATGTGTGTATATGCATTAATAAGTGCGATGGTGGCCCTCCAGGAGATGAATGGCGCCTCTCCAAAGGGGCTTCAATTTGGTGAATGGCGCCCTGGTAAGGGGCGCTCATTCCCTTGGTTTGGAAAAGGTGGAGACCCACTTACGTACTACCAATGTGCCCATGTATTAAAGTTGTCTTGTACATTTATATAATAGTCCTCTTATGGTTTGGTTCTTTCAATAAGACCTTTCATGTAAGATTCTTTAGGAAAAAGATCATTACGTACTATGCATAAAGTGATGGCTTGTACATTTATATACTAGCCCTCCTAAGGTTTGGTTCTTGACATAAGGCCTTCATGATTCTTTATGGCATAAAGTGATGTTGGCTTGTATATTTATATCATAATCCTCATGAGCTTGGGTTCTTTATATAAGGCCATCATGTAGGATTCTTTAGGAAGAAGTTTGATTTCTCAATTGCTGTTATTGGGGTGCTACAGAGCATGATCAAGCAAGATATAAAGTAAAGCGGCCTTTCATGAACTAGAATGTACTTTTCATAACCATAAAAGCTATGCACTAGAAAGTCATGTAACAAGAATGTACTAGCAAGCATGTAAATTTCACAAGATTGCCTTGTGATTTTCACCTGTTTATAAAAAAATTACTCCCAACGTAATGCGACGCCAGTAAGCATCATACCCCGTGGTTTATAGTATGTTTCCGACTATCTGCTGAGGGGGCTAGCGTCGAGCCCTTGGACACTGTCCTTGCCCGCTCTTACATCTTCAAGTTATAAATCAAGCTACTTCCACGAGAAATAAAGTAGGGCAATAATGTACAAGTTCAAACTATAGTTTCATGATAACAAATATCAAGGTAAGAATGTACAAAGATTGAAATTTTGAGGTCAAGGATGATTTAAAGATAAGGTCATGCTACGGAAAAAATTCGGCAGCATAACGGCATGTTCCTTAACTTCATAATTCATTAGGTAGCTTTTGAATAAAGTATTAGGTTCTAGATCATCAATAGACCATCTAGGAACTTAGGAAAACCAACCCTTGGGTCAAACCTCGGGTCAAACAGGAACTGGGTAAAAGCGGTCATTACGGGACCATTTTTGGACAGAGGCGGTCAAGGTTGGACCGCTAAAATGAATTTGGCGGTCAGGTCAGGACCATTTATACATAGAGTCAACACATGAAGAAAGAAAGTGTCGATGCAGTGAAGAAATCTGGACTAACGCGGTCACGGGATGACCGTTATTTGACAATAGCGGTCGCCTGATGGCCGCTAAATTCTAGGACACAAAAAAATAGCGGTCTTGTGAGTACTTTCTAGATAATTGGATTTTTGAGGGTACAACTAGCTCGACGTCCTAGGGAGAATCCTTGGCTCGCAGAGACTTACGGAGTTCTTGAAACAAGATCACCTAGTCTGGTGGAAAGAATATCCAACGGAGAGGGTCACAAGTCCAAGACTGTGTGCCTATGAGTGCAAAGTGTAACTAATAGCCACGCACCGGAGTACGCACTATGTACTTATGAAAGACTCAAGGTGAGAGTGAGATCGTGAAAAAGATCGATCAAAACATGCATAAAACAAGTCTCATAATCGATGTGGAAAATTCAATTTAGTACAAACTATATGATTTTTGCATGAAAATAGCATAAGTTTTAAATATGTATTTAGAGCATAATGGACATGAACCTAGCATGTTTAATGCATAATATAACCATAATCAGGAATATGTAGGCAAAACCAGGAATATAACTTATTTACCTAGGCTTAACATATAATTATTAAGGCCATTTTGCAATCTGTTTCGAGTTAACCAGTGACAGAACACAGAAACGAAAGGCGATCTCGGTAGGACCATTTCTGATAGTAGCGGTTCCTCTAGGACCGCTGAAGAAGTTTAGCAGTCTTGGGGAGACTGTTTTAAGCCTTTTGACAGAAAGGGTCAATAAGTGCAATTAAGACTAATCCTAGGGCAGGTAATGCATAAAAACTCCAATTAACATGAAGACAAGTCATGATAGAAGAAAAGTAATGCATGGAGATTCATGGATTTATGTGAAATAAATCAATTTATCTTATTCTTCTTAAAGGACAAGGTTCATGTATGCAGAAATAAGTTAACTGCATAGTGTAAATAAAACATGAAATCCGTCACATACAGAGCATGAAATCATGCGAAACTAGAGGACTTTTATTCCTAACTTGTTAATTTAGCCTTTTCATGAGATAAGCTACCTCTGGATGTTTTTTTTTAATGCTGGCTCCTGCGCGTCCTTCGTGGAATTGGCTACTTCTGGGCCTTCTATCTCTTCAGCCACTCGTCCTAAAGTCACCAAACTTGGAGAATAGGTAGAAGATACAAAGGATGACAATAAGTTTTATAGGTGGAACTTGAACTAACCTTATTTAGAGCTTCCAATCTCCTCCTCTGTCTTCGGCGGACGCACTATCTTCTGTGCAGACTATAGAGGGACAACGACATCTAGGGATCTAGCTCCTTAGAGACTCGACCGCCTTGTACGAAAATTGGAGGAGTGTTAGACAATACAAAGGGGAACAAAACCTTCAAAAGGCTTTACCTGAGATAGTTTCTCCTTACCTTCGAATAACGTGATCCAACATTAGGGTTCGCATGAGTCAAAGTTGGGTCTATAAGATCATCTCAAAAATCCTAAGCAACACAATGAGTAGAATTCTTCCATTACTCATTTCTAAGGAGCAAACTGCTTTTGTCAAAGGCAAGCACATCATTGAGAATATTGCTTTGGCCCAGGAGCTGGTTCAAGAATTAGGCAGAAAAACAAGAGGTAGCAATGTCATTCTCAAACTGGATATGGCTAAGGCATATGACAAAATTGAATGGGATTTTCTTACTGCAGTCCTAAAGAAGTTTGGTTTTGATACTCAGTTCATCACTATGATTGAAAATCTGATTACAAATTGTTGGTTCTCTATAGCTTTAAATGGAGATTTAGCTGGTTTTTTCAAATCAACCAGAGGCATCCGTCAAGGTGACCCCATTGCCCCCATTCTTTTTATATTGGCCCAAGAATCTCTCAACAGGTTACTTAAGGATAAATTTGACAAAGGGAAGGTGAGCTGGTATTCTGGCCCTAGAAGGTGCCCATCCATATCTCACCTCCTTTTTGCTGATGACACTTTAATCTTTGCTAATGCTAGTGCCACCTCTCTCCGAAATCTCATGCACACCTTCAAAACTTATGAGAAAGCATCAGGGCAACTGATAAATATTAGCAAGAGTGGTTTTCTTATACACTCTAACAGCAACTCCACTCTCAGAAGAAGACTAGAAAACATTACTGGTTTCTCTAGACAAACATTTCCACAAAAATACCTGGGCTATCCTCTGGTTTTGGGCAGAACTAAAAAAGTTTTTTTTGCTGGCATTATCACCACCATTCAGAAACGTATAGAAGGATGGCAAGCTAGATTACTATCGCAGAGTGCTCGTCTAATCTTGATCAAACATGTTCTGTCGTCCATCCCAATTTATATTCTAGCATCCACCCCTCTGCATGCTGGCATACATCAGCTGTTGGACAGATCTTCTGCTAACTTCTTCTGGGGCTCCACCAACTATGGTAACAGAAAACATTCGAGATCTTGGAAATCTGTGTGCAAACCTATTGCTCAGGGCGGTCTTGGGATCATGTCCATAAGACATATGGACCTTGCTTTACGGATTAAAATGTTATGGAATGGTCTACATTCTCACTCCCTCTGGGCAGAGTTTTTCAGGGCAAAGTACATCCAGAATGCACATCTTATTGAGGTAAATTTCAAAGGCATGAAGGGCATAAACAGAAGCAGTTGGATTAAAGCAAAAATAGCAATTTTGCATAATCAGAGGGCTATATTGGGTGATGGGGCTCAAACAAACTTCTGGAAGGATAAATGGCTGGGAAACAAAACTCTTGCCTCTTATGTATGCAGTGATAGTATTCCCAATATAAATGCAACTGTTAGGGATATTATCATGACTCCGAGCCCGGAGGACACTCATGCTTTGGAACTACACCTACCTGCTGATATCAGGAGAACATTGACACCATCCATTTTGACTCCATACTCTGATCAATTCATTTGGTCTTTATCAGGAAATGGGGATTTCTCTGTCTCCTCCACTTATAAAAAAATGATGCATACCCAACACTCACAGCTGATGAAGATGAGTATCAACTGGAATCGCATATGGTCCCCATGGATTCCAACCAAGATATCCCTGCATATCTGGAAAGTATTTTTCAATTGTCTACCCACTGATCAGAATATTAAAGATTGTGGTATCCCTATATGCTCCAAATGCAAATGCTGTCAGAACCATACTGAAGAGGACATTGACCATCTATTTATTAAGAGTGATTGGGCTGTGGACATTTGGTCTTTCTTTCAATCTAAAGGATTGGAGATATGAGGTCAGACAATCAGAGATTTCATTTCTAAAACTATTCAAATTTTCGCTGGTAAATCTCTTTTTGGTCTCTTCATTATTGCTGTGACTGGCTTCAGTTTGTGGGAGATGTTGATCACTAGAAATTCTGTCATCCATGAGGGCAAGTCTCCAAAAACTCAGAACATGATTCACAAAATTCTTTCACAGGTTCATCAATCGCTTTCACTATCAAAGCTTCTGGAAGATAAACTAGAAAGGAAAACAATCTTATTTGCTTGTGGTATTCAGTCCATCAGGAATAACAATCCAAAGGTGAAACTCATTAAATAGAAACTTCCTCCTTGGCCTTATATTAAACTGAACACCGACGGTGCTTCAAAGCTTGCTCAGGTTTCGGGTGGGGGTGGAGTAATCAGGGACTCACATGGGTCAATTATCTTGGCCTTTTCCCATTTTTATGCTCAAGCCAGTAGCATGATGGCAGAAGCTAGAGCTCTTATGGATGGTCTAAAATATCTGAGAACTATTACTTCACAGCCGAGCAACATTGAGTGTGACTCTCAAATTCTGGTCCAAGTTATTAATCAAAAGATTCATTATCCTTGGGAGATCCTCAAGTATGTGAGGGAAATTCGGGCCCTTCTTTTAGCAAATGATACCATCACTCATATCTTTCGTGAGGCGAATAAGGTGGTAGATTCTTTGACCAATCTTGCTTGCATAAACAAATGTAATTTTTATTTTTCTTCTCAGCAGTAGCTTCCTAGTTATATCAGAGGTGCTGCCCGTTTGGATAAGCTAGGAATGCCTAGCATCCGCACAATGTAATTCTTTAGATTCATCCATATGAATAAAATCACCTCCTAGCTGTGCATTGGACCCCCAATGTACCTAGGATAGGTTTTAGATAAAAAAAAATTAGGGTTACTAGATTAGGTCGACATAGAGTCCTATTCTTGGCTCAAATCAATCCCTAAGAGTCCTATACCAAGTTTCTAGGCCAGGTAGCTTCGATCTCTGGCCCTTGGGAGGGATAAAAATCAATTCTTTTTAGGGTTTATTGGCCTCGCTCATAGAAGCCGGTAGCGGTCAGATGTGGACCGCTTCTAAACGAAGGCAGTCGCGTGATAGACCGCCTCTAGGCATTTAGTCTGAAAGTTTTGGATTTCCAATTTTATCAACTAGTTATCCCCTAATTGGTTTATTTATCCCTTTGAAATCTTAAAATAGCCACAATTACGTTTCCATAATTGGCCTTGGGCCTAAAGGTCTTGGAATTGGGCCTTTAGGCCTATTTAAGTTAGGCTTAGCCCTTTGGTTGATATAAGGCTTTTAAATTGTTTTCATTATCCTATAATTCTATTAATAGCCCATTAAGCCTTTTTAATTGCTTAATAATTATATTTAATCCCAAAAAATTCCTAGAAAATTCTCGGGCGTTACAGTTCTACACAGCGAAGATACTTCCGCCAGTTGTGGACCCCTTCCCAGGTCCGGGGGAAACCTCCATCTTTCATAAGGATACTAGGGGACTTGGCTACGACCAAGACCCCGACTTCCGTGTCTACTACGTGGTCAACATCGTAAGCTTGACACAACTAGTCAACGACCAGGCTAAAGTCGAGGCAAAATTTGACAGCTCCGGGGATGAGGAAGAGGAGATCTTGATCGTGATCCCCGTTAAAGCCAGCACTCTATTCAAAGCAGTCGAGGAGTCTTCCTCGCCTCCCTGCGAAGGTATCAGGGCTGAAGAAGCTCCTCCTGCCACCCAGCTCACCAAAGGATTCATTGCGACAAACTCTCCTGACGCGGGAGGTGTCCAGGGCACTAGCCGTGAAGGGTTGATAGCTTTAGCAGGCAACCCCAGGGATGAAAGAAGTGTATGCCCTGCAAACCAATCACTTGTGAAGTGATGGCATCATTTCTTATATATTCTTATTCATATTTATAGCAATTTCTTCATTATGTCTTATTCATTTATGCGTATTACCGTTTGACGTAATGAAGTCCTTGAACGTAGGCTATGAAGGTTGAATCCTAATGAGATTATGATAGAGAGATCAACCTTCTAGATGCGTGTGTTCAAAATGTTCCTGGTCATAGGGTCTTTGAGATAGGACATCAAAGAATTCGGATAGACCGGTGCACATGATATCCTCTCATATGATGAGGGTGACTGATCTCACAGTCACTGGTGTGGAGACACTAAAATATATGTGCAGGTGCACATTACAAGAATAGTGTTCACTGAACTGATCCGATCAAGAATCTCTGGATGGTAATTATATCTAACTGTCAACAAGGAGATTCTTCAGTCACAGTTGCACAATTGTTCCTTTGACATGAGTTGCCAAAGATACCTTACATGAGGACTTCTGTATTTTGATTCATGGTAAAGGGACTTTATCCATAAATCTTGGATGCTAAGGTATTCAGATACAGCGGAATACATGCAAAGGTAATTGAGTGACAATAGTGAATCATTCACTCTCAGATATAGCATGAGAGAGAATGCCCTATTAATGGTACTCGCTTAAGTCCTTAGCCAAGGTAGATAGTTCAATGGAAAAGGAGTTTTCCATTGGGACTTGGAGTACGTTCATCAGGTCATAGATAAGAAGGGTTTGACAGTATGACCATACCCTTAATTATGACCAGGGGCATTGGGTATTGATGAACGACTATAGTTGTATGGTAACTATTGATGGAAAGGTCCTAGTGTGGTTTTATAGACCCCGTTTGTCTTCTGGGGTCACAAAGTGTTGCTTGGTACTTACTGTGGCCTGAAAGCCCCTCAGAGGAATAATCATGAGATGATTAGTTAATTATTTAAGTCATAAGATGATTAAATAATTAATTCCATGTTAATTACTAATTTGGAAAAGCTAAGAAGTTGTTCTTAAGCTTATTGGGACTAAAACCAGACTGACACTGGGCCTAGAGGGTCACACACATTAGGGTCATGGATGGTGGAAGTATATTCGCAATATTAGACTGTTAAGGGTTTTTGTGAAAGATCGAGAAGTCTATAAATAATTGCGATGGGAAAAACCCTGGGCAAAGCATCCATGGTTTCTCGTGCCGCTCTCTCTCTCTCTCCTCCTAGGGAGAGGCGCACCCTTCTCTCTCTTCTCTCTTCTCCCTCTAGTCTCTAGTGTAGAGATCATGGAGATGCCACGGAGGAGTTCGTTCGTGGGGCGCTGCGACGAGGAGATTCCACCATTCGTGACCGTGTGGATATCGCTAGAGGTCGTTCACCTGTGTGGCTAATTATCATCACGAGGGATTGTTTCCACTTCGCTGTGATCTGAGTATCGCAGAGGTAAAATTGAATCCCGTAGTTGTAGATTATCATCGGGAATCATGCAGGAGCGATCAGCTCGGCCGAGTTAAAATTTTAATTTCTATTTTTTGATGCGTTCTTCTGGATCCTGGCCTAGTTCCTTACAATGGTATCAGAGCCAGGTTGATCGCTCGTGATTCTCTCTTTGTTTTAGGAATTTTTCTATAATTTTGTAGCTATTTTTCTAGGATTTTTCGGGGTCAAAGAACGTCCATGAGATGGGGATCGATCCCCATGGAGATGGTGAGATTGATGGAAGTAGGCAAGGGAGTGCTTGGCCGGTTGTTCCTGGAGCACCAGAGGGTCTCTTGGAATGCGGAAATCTTCCCCACGGTGTGAGAGTCACCGGCTGGAACCGCCCTACGCAAAGCGGCCGTTGGCCACGTTGTGAGAATGAACCCAGCATCGTGGCAGGCCTATAGGGGTCACCAGTGACCTCTGCGATGGTCGTGGATGCCTGTTCTGGTTGTTAGGTCATCGACAACCTTCCTGTGAAGCCCGGAGTATTGCCACTGAAGCCTGTGGACGCACTTTTTATTTAATAAAATCGTTGTTTATTTGTTTATTGGCGTTTATTAAGTGTGTGGGCGTGCCAGTCACAAAGTGACGATTTATTGTGCGCTCGATCTGACTAATCAGACAATTGTGTGGTTCGTGTCGGGACTGGAACCCGCCGCACCGTGAAGGCTACGACGTCATTTACATCCCCTCGGAGAGGGGAACACCCTTGATTAATCGCCGGGAAAAGGGGCCTCATGGCCAGGAAAATATATCGAGAAAAACAAGCCGATAGCGGTCTCGAATCAGTCGGAAAGCCCTATGTCTAGGGAAACAAGCATTCGAAATATGTCGGTCACTCAAGAGACCATTTCGATATTCGGACGAGCGTCCGGCTTCAGAGAATCGTGATCATCACGGGGAAAGCTGGAGCATATGTATGCCAGGGTACGACAAATTTATTGTTTGAAGGGATAGAAGACATTCGGTTGAATCCCGATTAGAGCGGTCAGAAATCAGCGAGTTTATTGGCCCGGTGCGAGATCGAGTCAGGACCATTTCGGGGGCACCTCCCGCGGTCCAAACGAGGCTTGCGTTGGCATCATTAATATCTCTGGTGCCGAAGGGCGGCGGGAAAGTGTCCCGGGACTAGATTCCAAAACAAAGACGTATACAGAGATAGCTGGCTATAGGCCTAGATGTGGGTCAGGTAATGACCATGGTCGGGGCGAACCCGAGGTCCGGACGTGACTCACGAAGGTCTTATTGATATTCCCACACGCGTGGTCGGTGAAGGCGAGAGCCGTCTCATTCCATTCAGATTTTGTTGGTCATTCATGGACCATTTTATGCTCGGACAAAGATCCGTATTGAAGACGTAAATGGAAATAAACCCGTATGAATGTCTGCCGTGAGTACGGCAAGTTTTAATGCAAGCACGGGATTCGATCCCGGGATATACGTCGGTCACTAACGGACCATTCAGTTTTCGAACGTAAGCTCATATTCGAAACATCGAAGACCACGACAAAGACATACCGGAGGTACGGCACATTTCCTGTGGGTGCGGGATTGGATCCCGATATATACGTCGGTCACTAACGGACCATTCCTTATTCGAACGGAGGTCCGTATTAGTAGCGTCAAGGACGACGATAAAACCATACGGATGTCTGCCGTAGGTACGACAAGTTTAATGTGGATGCGAGATCGGATCCCGATAAAGATAGGTCGAGCTAACGAACTATCGGCCCGTGATAAGTTCGGATCATGGTCACGTCCGGGCGAGGGCTCCCGAGATCCAAGTCCGATGCCATGGGGCGTCATTGCTTTTCTCTTCACACACAGTCCGGGGAAACGAAGGTTCCAAGGTATGCGGGCATGTCGGTCACGGTCGGACCATTCATTATTCGGATGCGAGTCCACGTTTGAAGCATCGAAGATGATGATAAAACCGTGCAAATGTCTGCCGTAGACACGACAAGTTTAATGTGGGGTTGCGGGATTAGATCCCGGGAGAAGCGGGTCGAGTTAACGAACTATTGGCTCGAGATGTGTTCGGATAATGACCATGTCGGAGGCTCCGAGGTCCACGTCCGATACCATAAGGCATCATTGATTTTCTCTTTGCACCCAGTCCGGGGGTGTGAATTGTTAAGTGTGGAACCCGAACTTGCCATCGTGCGCCCTCGCACGCGGATCGACCTGCGCGGTCAGGTCGCGGGGTTCTTTTATTAGCATGATTGACCTTTTATCATTATTTTTGCTTGTTTATTCCCCCTTTGCGTTAAGCAGGCGCGCCGGATATGGAATGAACAAGAATGGGGCGCGCCGGCTATGGGGTAACGAGATGGAGATGGGCGCGCCGGGTTTGAAGTGGACAAAAGGGGAGGTTAATCCGGCGTGGGACAAGGAGTGAACAGGATGAATAAAGGGGGGGAGGCACGCCGGAATAGGGTGCTAAAGGACCCACGCCGTTTTAAGGGTTAAACAAGGGGGGCGCGTCGGATTAAGTAGAGGTTGGGGGCACGCCGTAATAGGGGCCCAAGGGAGGGCGCGCCGATTTAAGTGTGTTGAGAGGGGGGTGCCATGGGCGCGCTGTTTTAAGGGTGGCAAAGGAGAGGCGCGTCGGAATAGCCTTGCAATGGAAGAGGGGCGCGCCGGTTTTAAGGGCGCCGGGTTAAGGTGTATGGAGGAGTGGGAGTGCGCCGTATTAAGGCCGTTCAAGGGGAGAGGGGCGCGCCGGTTTTAAGGGCGCCGGATTATAATCGAAAGGGGTTTCGAGTGTGGGTTAAAACGGCGTGGGGGAATAGTGACCGCGCCGGATTAGCCCCTCCCGAGGGTTTATTGCTTTTGACTGTGTGTTTTCTTTTCTTTCACCCGTCGGTGGATCTTATGATACGTTTATTCATCCATTTGGTGGATTAGATAGGTAATGAGGTGGGGTTTAAGTGATTTGTTCGAAGGAGTTTATTGTGTAAGATTTTAGGGGTTAATTCACAGAGGGTTCACTGTGTGTTTTCAAAGGGCGTCTTGTTCATTCGTTCTTGAGTGTTCTTAATCCCCTGGTGAAAATTGGGCAGCATCTCCCCCGGATCGGGACTTGCCAGAGAGAAGCGAAGGCCACCAAACAGATTGCTCTGGGGTGACCCTCAAACATCGGAGTGGCCTTACGGCGGTCCGAACCCATGTGTGAGTGTGGAGCGCTCGAGGGCTAGCCTTCAAGAGCGACCACGACTCACGAGCGATGAATCTTTGGCGCGGGACAGATGTTTGCCACAGGGCCATGAATGTTCATCCGGTGATGGGTACCTTTGTGGGTCGTGCCATGGAAAGGCAGCCCTCAAGGGCCAAGGATGATCGGAGAATGAGAAGACGGAGCAGAGAATGGAACAGAGAACACGAGAGTTGCAAAAAGATGGCTTTTCTTCTTTTATTCATCCACGCGACGGGGAAGGAAACTTGATACATATAAAAAAAAAGGGAAGAGAAGGCGTTACAAACGGAAAAAGGAAAATGCGTTCTATGGAGAGAAAGAGAGAAGCATTAGATGGAGGAGGGAGAGGAAAGCAGAAGAACACCATATGTTGCAAAAAAGCTTTTCTTTTATTCATCCACAAGGGGAAAGACAGCAAAGCAAAAAAGGGGGGAATACATCAGAGAGAAAAGAAGAAATACATCGAGGGGGGGGGGGGACGGAGCACAAGCTCCTCCCCCTCCGAGCTCACCTCTCTTCTCTCACACTCAATCTCTCTTCTTCTTCACCTAGCAAGCACAGGGACGGGGGGCTTTTTCTCTTCGGGTGGCCTTTTCTTCTTACTTCAATAGCCCATCTGGGGGGGTGATTCGAGCCTCCTCTTATTTTTCTTCTTCAACAGTGGGGCATGCCATTTATAGAACGGACAGTGGGGGAGAAAACTCCCGCCACCTCTGCCTTGTTCACAACAACGTTGTTGTTGTGCTGGATGATTCTGGTTCGTGGAGTACACTGGCGTTCGTCCGAGGATGGGACATTTGCGGATTTGCCGGAGCCTGCTTCGTCGTTGTCGCTTCTGTGCTGTCGAACGGAGGTAGAGACAGAGCGTCGGGCATTCAATGTTCTCTGCACATCATTAAACAGAGCATCGGCATGCCGACGGGATGGGTTGATTACGCGCCGGGAAAGCACTTCAGAGAATAGAATGAGGGGTTAAAACGGCGCCATATTCAAAGGGGCGCCGTTTTAAACATCAAAGGGGATGCCCCTTTGCGCGCCGTGTAGCCAAAAGGAAGAGGGGCGCACCGTTTTAAGAGGGGGGCGCAAGGCCCCTTCGTGTCGTTTTAAGCACTAAACGGATTATTCTCGAAGTCGCGGCCGTTTATATGAATGTCGGCATTCTCAGAATGTTCCGGTTGCAATGTATGGCCTCTGCAATATTCCGTTTGTAGCCTCTGGGACTCGGTCCCAGATTCTACGTAACTTTCTGTGCACGTCGAGATTGTGCTGGAGTTCCTGACTTCTCTCTGATTCAGCTCTCGGCATGGCCGGTCGGAGCATTGTAGCTGTATCTTCTGCCTGGGGGACTTCCTTAGCAGGTAGTGGACCACCAAGCGAGTTCTCGTCCTGATCGGGCGAGGCATGAGGTTTGTTCGGCATTTCCATCTTTGGCTTGCTCTCGAATGTCGAGACGTGCATGCCGTATGATCCTCATCGACATTTTTTTGGTGTCCACAAAGCCCTATTCGCGCTAATGCTCGGGGTTGAGAAACCCCACTTTGCGGTGGTGTGGGGCGGCGCTCGTCGCCGGTGACCCAACCGGTCGGTCGCCGGCAGTCCAACAACGGCGCCGGCGGTGTCAGGTGGCCAGGCCTGGCCAGGGGGCGGACCCCGACGGCGGCTATGAAGGGTTCGCGGCCGTTAGGGTTTCCTGTGAAGAGGGGAAGGGGGAAGACGATGGCGCAATGCGCCTTGGTCCACAGCCGCCACAGCAGAATCCTGTGTGCCGGTGCGGTGGACCGGCGATAGAGAGTTGTGGACCTTGGCTCAATGCGCCACCGAGCACCATTAACATGTTTAAATATGATTTAAATCTAATTTGCCTCCATTTTTCAGCCCGGGTTGCCTCTTTAAGAAGCGGGAAATTTATGAAATTTCCTATTATCATAATTTCTTGTATTTTCATGTCATGATTAATATAAGACAATTAACTTTTAAATAGAATTGTTCTATTTTATAATTTACAATAGAATTGTTCTATTTTTGCAATTTTAAATAGAATTGTTCTATTTAAGCAATTATAAAATCATAGAAAATTAAGCAAACATTGTAGAATTAAAATTCCACATTGGTAGCCATATTTAATTTGATTAAATCTATTTTCCAAAATAATCAAAATTCTGGTATTAATTGAAACCCATGTTTTAAGGTCAAAATTATTTTATTTTGAGAAAATAAAATTTTGTTTGAGCATGCCATGGGTGCGATGAATGGGTGAATATGGATTGTCACGCCCCGAGTGCGGAAGGAACCCGGTATGCGTGATGAGTTTATATCGATCATGTCAATCAGAGCACGAGAAAATTTGACACAAAGACAGAGTATGCAAATAACAAGATATTAATAATAACAACCAGAAACCAATTCCACAATTTAACCACATATCCATAAGAGCGATAATCCAAAACCATAAAGATGATGATCCATAACCATCCATGTGGCTACAAGCCTTAACATGTTTCCATGACAACTTACATAACTGAAAGGAAGTACTATGACAAGTGACTCCAAAGAAAAGATCAAGACACGACTAGACAGGACTAGGTGACGGAGTGGCATTCGAAAGCTCTACACTCTTCACTCGGTCTCATTCCCCTCTAATTGATTGTCACTATCCGAGTTACCTGAAAAGTGGGGAAAAACTTGGTGAGCGAACGCTCAGTAGGATTTATATCTCAAGAACTAGCAATGCTTTAAGTAGTTACATGCTACGTGCAATGCAGGTAAGGCTATGCATGATGAACGATCATGATGTCAAGAACTTTAAAGATGAATCACTCATGATGTCAAGGTAATAATAAGGAACTATCAAGAGTTTGCACTAATTTTCAAGGGGAGATAGTATCAAGTATTTCAAGCATGTAAATAACAAGTCTTGTCACAAAATTTGGCTATTTAAAGCAAGCAAGTACTCGCCCGTTTCGGGCCAGGCAAGTCAAGCCAAGCACGCGAGTAATAGCAAGTATTATCACGAGAAAGTGAGTGGAATGCCTTATATCTAGAATGACAAGTACTCCGATGTAATGCCACACCGTGGTCAATCAACTCCCATGAGTACAAGTACATTCGGGTGCTCCTCCCAGGACCAGACCGGGCCCTCTACGCACAGGCATTGAGTCATGTAAGGTTTCTAGACATCCACTAGTTATAACCAATAGAATTTTCAAGGAATAAGCTCATGTAGACGATAAGGTGGATTCACGGAAGTTAAGAAGTTCAAGGATAGAACTTTACGTAAAGCTGGACCATGATAAAAATCTCATGAAACTCGTGACAAGCTGAAAAAACAGGGTGGAATTGACGCCCTCCTGGGACCCATCTCTTTCAGAATTGGCACCCTGGAAAGGGGCGCCCATTCTGTGAAACAAAAGAATTGGCACATACTCAAGGGGGCTCCCATTCAATTAGCACCCTCTGGAATGGTCACCCATTCCAGAGACACATGAACTACTCACAAGGGCCGGGGACGGCACCATGTGAGGGATGGATCGCCACGTTTCTCCAGAGGGACGTGACATTCAATTGGGTTCCAGGGTTTTTAGGGTACAACCTGCTCGGCAGCCTTGAAGGAATCCATGGCTTCACGTAGACTTACGGAGGTCCTAATGATGATATCGCCAGTCCGAAGGAAGGAATATTCCGCAGAGGGCTCAATCATCACTGAGAGTTAGGGGCTATGTGAAAAACAACGTGAAACATGGGACTGCATCAACGGACTGACACACAATGCCATAGACCCGCGGTATGGGCCGAGAAAAATGTGATAAATTTGTGAGAGAGGAAACTGTGCCTAATCAGAGGTCGCCATTTAATGAAATAGCGGCTTTCTGAGTAGTCGCTCAATCATATTCATAACTGAATTTTCTTGAAAATAATAAGAATTAACGACACTACGCACGGGCGTTAATTCTAACAATTTCCAATAAATCAATATAATTAATTACAATTAGAGACTTTGTAAAAGGGCGCTTATTCATTAATTAACGTCTACTGTGAGGTCGCAAAATCTTAATTTCCAGATATTTTGCTTTTTACTAATATTTTTGCAAATAACGCCACTGTATAGGGGCACTTGTTATTTAAATAGCGACAATGAGATTGTCGCACATTATTTGTCTAATGCTACGCATTGGGCAGGTACAATCATAGACACATGGTATTTTCATTTTATCAAATGAGGAAAGTAAAGACATGCACAGGTAGAGAAAAATATACAGGTTCCAAAAACATGTTCGTGCATTAAATTTAGCATCAGGTTACATAGTTATTTAATTTATAAGCATGTGTATTTATTAAATCATGTTAAAAGATATGGCGACATGGCTATGGTCGCAGATTAATGGATGACCTAGGGTCTGTCGTAGAATTTCAATTCGCGACTCAGTGCACGGTCGTTCATCAATTGACGCCCAGAGGCTGGTTGCTATTTACAAAACTCACTAAAACAATGCTAAAACTCATGGAAAACATTATTGCATGACCTATATGCATGTATCTCTCTTGTTTACTAGTTGGGCTTCATTTGCTTGAGAACACCTACCTTTAATGGTGAATAACGATGATCGGGGACGTGAAGGAGGCAGAGGATGAAGAACACATTCCCTTCTTGCAGGAGGGAGAAGATAGTAGAGGAAGAAGACCCCTAAGCCTTGTTCAAACACAACTAGAAGAAGAAGAATGGGAGCAAAAGGATCGAGCTCCCCTCAACGCTGCCACAGAGTCTTCCCTTGAACGCAATGGCAATAGCCCATGCATGTTCGACAAAGGGAACGTTATATAAAGGTGGGGTTTCTAGAGGGTTCGAAGCTCAAGGATGGCAGGGCTTTAAAAACTTCCTGACGTTAATCGTCCCTTCCCTATTTACAGCTGCTAGCCATATATTATTTATAAAACCCTAAAGCTAAACCTCGTGCTACGTCGCTCACGTATGTGGGTTGGGCTATTGCTAGGTTCGAATGGGCATTTGGGTTGGTCATCATGGGTTTTTGGGTTTAAAGCTTATATCTACTACGTGGGCTTTGCTTTGGTGGATATACATACATACATACATACATACATACATACATACATACATATATATATATATATATATATATATATATATATACATATATATATACACACACACACATATATATATATATATAATTACCAAGGGCTAGCTTCCAATAGGTGGATGGGTGAGAGCCCATATATGATATTAACCCATGCATATTCATGGGTTTAATCTGTGGACTAAGGCTTATGTGTTTTAAAGAATTAATGGTTCTCCTTATGTGTGGGTCATGGCCCATTTAAGGTATATAGGTTGGTCGAGTTTTCAAACATTTAATTATAGTGCTTTATTTATTTAGTGAAAGGTTTAATTTTTTCATTATTTTTCTCCAGGGTGCTACACCCTCCCCCACTTAAAGAATTTGGTCCCCAAATTTAATTGCATGTATGGACACATGGAGGGTGCAGAGTATTTACAGTCTAAAATAGCTCCGAATATCTCCTTATCATAGACTTCTCGATTTCTCATGTAGCTTCTTGTTCTAAGCATCGATTCCATTGGATTTTCAGCATAGGGATCATCTTGTTCCTCAAAACTCGGACTTCTTGATCGAGGATCTTCATTGGCTTTTGCTCATAGGTAAGGTCTTTTTGCATCACCAAGTTGTTATGATCAATGATGTGGAAAGGATCGTGCACATATTTCTTCAACATCGAAACATGGAATACATTGTGTACTTCAGATAGTTGTGGAGGCAAGGCAATGCAATAGGCTACCTCGCCAACTCTTTCCATCACTTCGAACGGACCTATAAACCTTGGTGTAAGCTTACCCTTAACACTGAAACTTCTAATGCCTCGACCAGGAGACACTTTAAGGAAAACATGGTCTCCAACTTGGAACTCTGGATCTCTTCTTCTATTGTCAGCAGCCTAGACTGAGCTATCTTGAGTCTATCCCTGATGAGTTGGACCTTCTCAGTTGTGTCACTTACCATATCCGGGCCTAATATTTATCTTTTTCTGACTTCATCCGAGCATATAGGAGATCGACAACTCCTGCCATAAAGTGCTTCGAATGGAGCCATCTGAATACTGGCCTGATAGCTGTTGTTATAAGCAAATTCAGCCAGTGTCAAGTGGTCATGTCAGCTTCCTCCAAAATTGATGACACATGCCCTTAACATATCTTCAACAACCTGATTGGTTCTCTCGGTCTGACCATCTGTTTGGGGATGGAATGCAGTGCTAAAGTTGAGTTTCGTCCCCAGGGAGTTTTGTAGACCCTTCCAAAAATGGGAAGTGAAGCGCAGGTTTCGGTCAGACACGATCGACACAGGTACACCATGCAATCTTACAATCTCCTTGATGTATATTATGGCTAGGACATCAACCGACCAATGGCTCTTGATAGGTAGAAAATGGGTCGATTTGGTCAAACGGTCGATGATTACCCAGATGCCATCATGTCCGCCCTTAGACTTAGGCAAGCCTATGATAAAGTCCATGCCAATGCCTTCCAACTTCCATTTGGGAATATCTAGAGGATACAGTTTTTCGGCGGGTTTTTGGTGTTCCGCCTTCACTTGTTGACACGTGAGACAGCGGGACACGAAATCTGCCACCTCCCTTTTTATATTGGGCCACCAGAAGATTCGCTTCAAGTCTTGGTACATTTTAGTGGCTCCAGGGTGAATAGTGTACCTCGAGCGGTGAGCTTCCTCTAGAATTTTCTTCTTCGGTTCCCGGTCGTCCGGTACACATGTCCTTTTGTAATATCTACGGTCTTTCGGATCTTTATCGGAGAGCTTTCGGATCGCTTTTGTGGGTCTTGAGTTGTGTTTTACGATCCACGCGGGTTTTTCTCTCGTACAAGTTACGGAACCCAGTGGTGAGTTTATTATTGAATTCATCGACTCGAGGATGCTACAGTTGCGTTGTGCTCCTTCCGAGGATTGTTTAGACTATTTTTCCATATTTTTCTGGATTAGTGAATTTTTGGGCTAAAAATAAGATTTTATGAAAATTAGAAAATTCTTAATTTCCCTTTTTCTATTTCTTTTCTCTCCTTCCTCTCTCCTCACCGTCGATCACTTCCTCTCTCACATTCTCTCTCCTCTCTTCGCGGGGCGTGCGACCGTGGCGAGGTGGGCGGGGCAGGAACGTCGTGGAGTTGATCTGGGGCGTGATGGGGCGACGAATGGAGCGTGGCGTTGGCGCGATCCCTCGATGGATTCAGAGCCGACTTGACGGGCTCGTTTGATGGTTTTCAGCATGGCTTAGTCGTTTTGGCACGCGAGAACTTCGGTGGACGTAGGGAGATGGACTAGTTACTCTTCTTTTGCATTTCCTCGTGATTTGGAGCCGAACCATTCAAAGAACAAGTAGGTTTCACCTTATTTTGGGTGAAAGCATGCTTCGGGGGTGTGAGCTGAGTTCGCCTTCCCAGGCGACGATTTTCAGTTTAGTTGGTCTCATTTGAACCCCTGGCATGTTGGGAGTTCATTCCCGCTGGTTTCATCGTGTTTGGTTGAGAATCGGAGTCGGTATGAGCCTGACTATCCCCGTGACTCATTTTGGGTCGATTCATGGGAATCGCTCGTTTCTTGTCATTTTGATGTCAAATTGATCCCTTCTAGTCTGTGGAAGGTTTATTTCATCCTTAGGGTTATTTCCCCTTCGTTTTAGGGCGAAAGGGGCGTGGAAAGGCCGGGTTCGGCCATTCTTCTATTTTACCTGTCGTGACACCTTAGCGGTCGTTCCAGCGACCATTTGGGTCCCTTTAGCGGTCCTTGGGTGACCTCTAGGCTGTGTTTGGCGTTAAGTCAGTTCTATGTTGGTTTAGGTCTTCGCGGTCATGCGATAGACCGTTTTCATTGGCAAGCGGCCCATCGGAGGACCGTTAACCCATGTGGTACGGTCCTATGGAGACCGTCGAACACTGAACAACATGTCGGTTTGGCCAAGCGGTCACGTGATAGACCGCAAGGCTGACCTTGGCGGCCCTGTGTGCGACCGCTAGGTAATGTTTATGTCGGCTCAATGGTTTTTAAGTTTGTTCTGGTTAGCGGTCCTAGCTCCGACCGCTTAGTGTCCTTGGCCGCCCTTTGGGAGACCGCCAGGCTTTGTGAAACGGTGCAATGATAAACCATTTATCTGTTTGACCGGTTAAGTCGGTTGGGGGTTGACTGTGTCTGGCGGCCATGTCCATGACCGCTAGAGTCATCTGGCGGCCCTTCGATAGACCGCATGCCCCTCATGTTTTGTAGTTTTGTTCGCTTGAGTCTCTGAGCATAGCGGCCATGTCCTTGACCGCTTATCTCAGTATGACGGCCTACATATAGACCGTTTTTATCTTGGTGTGGCCCTTTCATGATCGCCCAGTGTCTGTATTATCTATATGAGGGTAGCGGACCTTTGGCTGACCGCTTGGTTCACCTGGCGGACAGGTAGGTGACCATGTCCTACCTGGAGTTCTATTTTCCCTTTGTTTTGGCCTTCAATTGTCTTGGCTTGACCTAGTGGTTTGCCCGTTGTCCCGTGTGAAGTCCCGCGATCAATGACACCCAAGAGGGGGGTGAATTGGGTGTTTACCAATTTTAAGAAAACTTTTGGCTTTTTACAAAATATGTGATAAACAATAATTAGCAATTGAAAACTAATTAACCAATTCTCTCAAACTCACTGTTCCCACACTACCATACAACGAAAATAATCAAACCACACAAATAACACACAATGCACAACGGTTTTTAAGGTGGTTTGGATGCAACGACGGCAATCCTACGTCCACCCCTCACCAAACCCGGTGAGGCTTCACTCGGGGATAAATCCCCAAACGGAGACAACGCTCCAACCACACACGCAGGACGACGCCTGCACACACACACACACACGGGGACGCACCCCAACCCACACACGGAGACAAGCTCCAACACACACACACACACACACGGAGATGAACTCCAACACGATCCGACAACCGGATCACAACCACACACACAAGATCGAACAGATCTAAAAAGACCCTCACACACACAAACGCAGATCTAGGAAGATCCACGTACACACACGAATCAATTACAACACACACACAAACAACCACGGATCCAACACGATCCATACACACACAAGTTATTGCGGTTTATGATGAAACACAAATATGAGACTTAAAGCACAAGACACCAAAGTAAATAGACCACAGTTTAGAATGCTCCTGATTTAGGCTCCCCCTGAGTGTATGCTCTGGATGTTCGCGTTGATTCCTTCTTCACCTGAATGGCTTGAGACTCAGCTTGAATGGCATTGTATTGGATGTAGGTTTCCTTGCACGGATCAAAATAGATCTTGGATCTTCAACTATGATGAGGCTTTGATCTTCGAATCACTGTTCATGGCTATAGTGATATTCCTCCTCTTCCTTGAGCCAACTTGATCTCTCTTGTTCTCTTGGAGCCTCTTGTAAAACCAGCATATACAACCAGTATAAACAACAAGATGAATGAACACAAACATCAAGAACATGTGTAATCAACCAAGTTTAGTTATCATCACGTAAACACAAATTAAGTTTAGTTATCATCAAAATCATAACTTAACAATTACAACAATCATCAAAACCATAACTCAACACCGTGGATGTCTTAGATATCCTATGAGGGCTATGACCAGGTTGTAGGGTGGCCGGGAGTACCATTATATCGAGTAGTATTCCGTACTACTTCGGAGTCATGATTGGTTTCCGGTCAACCCGGTGTGATACAGTGGTTGACATGTGACCTTGTGAATGTCTTGTCAGTCCTGTATGGATCGAGAGATGATTTTGGACGCCTTGAGATACCGTCTTACCTCAGTTTGTATGTCCATGTGCTTTGAGGGTCTTAGTGATTCCTCAGGTCTCCGTGATTCGTGTTATGGTGTGGATCCGGTAATCCTGTGTCGTTTCCTTTATCGGTGTTTTACAGCGACTTTGGCTTAGGGATTAGGCTGATTGGCAGCGTATTACCACTTTTGTGCGACGATCTTGACCCCGAGTCTTGTGAGACTCAAGGATCGTTGTGTCAGCAGGTCTAGTTGTCTGTCCTGAGTGTAATGTGCTACCTTGTGCTTATGCTTCGTAGTACGTGTGATAGTACATGTTCAGCCTGTCCGTACTTCAGCACTAGTGTTTTGGAGTCTTTGTGTCTAGTGAGCCTCCACTAGTCGTAGTCTGACGACACTTTTATGTGTGTCGTCCCACCTGGGAGTGGTGGCGGGGCGAGTTCTCGATATACGGTTTTTAGGCTAGTTTTCGTGGGCCCCCTTGCCTTGCGGTAGCGTCCTACTGGGGGGGAAAACTAGCTAGAGGCCTGGCTCAAGGCATTGAGCTTGTGTGTGCACACGTGGTTAGGGGCGTTTGGACGAGCGCCGACGGGCGTGACCCTGACTAGTCACTTGTTACTGTTGTTCCTTGTACTTGGTTCTTTGTGAGTGTCTCAATTATCGCTGTTTGGGTGAGTACGAGATACCTGAGGCGCAGCGTAAGACGTCAGTGGATGCATCTGGCTGTTCTTCTAGTGAGGAGATGCTTCTGTCACTTGACGCATGACTCTTGTGACTTGTGTTTTCGTCATTGATTTCTGAGTAGCCTGTGCGTGGCTTCACTCGAGGTCTAGTCTTGTGTAGCGTACATGATGGTGAGCTCATGCATGTTCGTGCCTTTGACTGTGTAGGTCTTTGGTAGGCTTTTGCCTGTTTTGGTAGGGTTAAGCTTTTCACGATAGTGTTTCATGATTTGACGATGGATCGGTAACGCCTGACTTTATGAGATCGGGGTTTGCCTTTCTGTTGTAGTTTGGAGTAGTTTAGAGAGCCTTGGTTTGATCGGCTGCCGTGTTTCCTTGTTACGGCTTTACTCTTTCCTTTAGCTATTCTTACTACTACTTTGTTACTGCTTTGCTTTAGCGTAGCACTGCTGCTTTTGCGTTGTTTCCGGTAGGGTTCTGCGGGATCCCTACTGAGCCAGTGACAGGAGGCTCACCCCTGACTTTTTAGGAGTAGCTGTGCTTCCTCGTGCTGTGAGTTCCGCTGTGCGGTAGTTCTATTGCCAACGTTGCCAGTGTCGAGCTTCCCCCGACTTGAGGGTACGTTTCCCTTTCTATTTGACTGTACTTGTCTTTCTTTGGACTGGACCCTGTTAATTTTAATTTGTTAATTAAAAAAGAAATTTCATTTCTGCTAGTTTAGCAATCATGATCATTGAAATTTAATTGCTTATTGTTACATCTGGAAGTTTAATGTACTCTCACACACCTTTCTATCCCTTCGGAGCTTTTTTGCTCTTGGGAGACCTCGCAGGTTCCAAGTGGTATCGGGTTTACCCGGTATCCGGAGTCTGGGTTGTCACAGTTGGTATCAGAGCGAGAGTTCAATTTTGTTCGGAATTTTTCTGAGCTAGCTGAGCTTTTATTTGTGAAGTACATGGGAATTCGAGATATTGTAGTGTTCAGAGTCCTTAAGGTCTAGTACAGTCGACAACTGGTGTAGGTTTTGTGATTGTTTATCGCTTTGTTTTCGTGTGAGGTCTTGTGCGTGCTGTGTTGGCACTATGCGAGATGGTTTCGCTCTCGTCAGGATGTGACAGCGTGCCCTTCTTTTGTCATGGTGTTTGTCTCGGTTATGCTGTACTTGGCAGATTTCGTCGGCAGGCGTGAATCTGGGGTGCGGTGCTCGAACCTTTTTCCATGATTTGTTCAGGTGGCTGGTGACTATATCGTTGGTGTGATGGCCGTGCACATTCCTATGTTGCTTTAGTCGTCCCAATTTGATATTTGTTCAGCCCCTGAGGTGTTAAGTTTGTGTTGAGGTGGTCGATTAGATGCCTTGTTTGAGAGAATGCTCAGGCGAACCGAGGATTTTCCTTCCTAGTGAGCTATTGTTGGTCGAGCTTCATTCTTATCATCTTGTTTAGTGGCGTCTTTTCAAGGTAAGCCTTGGAAGTGTTGTCTTGGTGAAGCCTTTGTCCTGTGTCTGCTTAAGTGTGGACAGTGTTAATTCTGAACCTAATCTGCTCTTGTTCGACGGTTGCTTGGCTTTAGATTTAGCTTTTTGTGTTTGGGGGCCATTGTGCACCGTGTTTGGCATGCCGTGTTTGGCGGCTAATGTGTTGTGAAGGTTCAATGATCATTTTAGGACGTGAGGATAAGCTGAAACATGTGTTCTTTGTGCTTTGTGCTGAAGCTGGTGCTCTTCCTGGTTTGCACTATGGCGACTTGTGATCGACTGTTCGCAGGATCGGTACTCGAGGCGTGGTATATTGCAGTTTGCGAATTGCGATGGCGTCGAGTGTGTGCTTAGATGCGGATGCCGAGTTGTTCTTGATGCTTGTGTGCATTGTATGAGTGCGCAGCGGAAGCGTGTGGGCTCATAACCCACTGTTCGAGGATTGTCGGCTGGAAGATTCTGACCGGTTGAGAGGTTTGTTTTCCTCGATGTGACTTCGCCTTGGCTATGTGTGCCCTGATGTTGTTGGTTGTTGTGCCATTGTTCGGAGATATTCTGGTGTTTGGCACTGGCGTGAGTGAGAATTGGGGAATGTGTCGGCATATATGCTGGTCGAGTACCCTTTGTTCCTCTGTGACTTTTTCTTGGGGGTTGTGCTCTCAGGACGTGATCGTGGTCCTCGAGATGCGTTCTCTGAGATTATTCTTGTTGTTGTTGTTGTGGGTCCTTGTTGGTAAGCTGTGTACGTGGCTAGTATGTGTGAGCCGTGTGTTCAGTTGTAATTGTGCCTTGATGTGACCCAGCTTGCAGTTGTGTCCTGTGGTTCTGTGTTGAGAATGGAGCCGACATTCTACATGTGTTGTTGTTGTTGTTGTTGCTGTTGTTGGTGATTGTGTTCAGCATGGGAGGAGTTCCCTGTGAGTCTGATTTGGCATCGTGTGGATCAAGGTCTTGTCGGTTAGTTTTTCTGTACTCTTCTATCATGGTAGAGTTGACATGGGACTCGAATCAGATGTAATATCTGAGTGAGGACTGACTTGATTGTACTCGTGGTCCAGTGCTGTCGTTGGCATTCTACGTGCCAGATTTGTTATTCTTAGCACAAAAGCTGATGGTTTCGAGCTATCAGCTAAGAGGACTATATTTTCTTGTTTAAGATGATGCTTGTTGCGTCTGCCGTGTGTCTTATCGGTAGCTGTTTCGCGGCATGGGTCGTGTCTCCTTTCCCTGTGAGACGGAAGCGACGTTGCCTTTTTTCGGAGGTGTCGGACTTGTGTTAACTTGGGTGTCATGCTCGTTCTGTGGATCGGTGTATCTTGAGATCCAGAGCGTGTGCCTGTGATTATGGTCTGACAATGTCCCTCTGAATTGTGTTTTTCGAGAATTGTGTTATCATGTTTTATGTTTTGTAGTTCGGCTGATGCTTGGAGAGCGTAGCTAGTGTTTCGTTTGTTCTTCCCGTGTTCACTTGTTAGATCCTTGAATTTCAAGGATGAAATTCCTGTAAGGGGGGAGGACTGTAATATCTAGGGTCTTTTGGATCTTTATCGGAGAGCTTTCGGATCGCTTTTGTGGGTCCTGAGTTCTGTTTTACGATCCACGCAGGTTTTTCTCTTGTACAACTTACGGAACCCTATGGTGAGTTTATTATTGAATTCATCGACTCGAGGAAGCTACAATTGCGTTGTGCTCCTTCCGAGGATCGTTTAGACTATTTTTCCGTATTTTTCTGAATTAGTGAATTGTTGAGTCAAAAATTAGATTTTACGAAAATTAAGAAATTCCTAATTTTCCTTTTTCTATTTCTTCTTTTCTCTCCTTCCTCTCTCCTCACCGTCGATCACTTCCTCTCTCACGTTCTCTCTCCTCTCTTCTCCTCTCTCTGCGGGGCGCGCGACAATGGTGAGGTGCGCAAGGTAGGAACGTCACGGAGTTGATCTGGGACGTGATGGGGTGACGAATGGAGCGTGGCGTTGGCGCGATCCCTCGGTGGATTCAAAGCCGACGTGATGGGCTCGTTTGATGGTTTTTGACATGGTTTAGTCGTTTCGGCGCGCGAGAACTTCGGTGGAGGTAGGGAGATGGATGCCCTACTCTTCTTCTGTATTTCCTCACGATTTGGAGCCGAACCGTGCAAGAACGAGTGGGTTTCACCTCGTTTTGGGTGAAAGCATGCTTCGGGGGGTGTGAGCCGAGTTTCCCTTTTCAGGCGACGGTTTTCAATTTAATTGGTCTTATTTGAACCCCTGGCATGTTGTGAATTCATTCCCGTCGATTTCATCACGTTTGGTTGAGAATCGGAGTCGGTATGAGCCCGATTATCCCCGTGACTCATTTTGGGTCAATTCATGGGAATAGCCTGTTTCCTGTCATTTTGATGTCAAATTGATCCCTTCCGGTCTGTGGAAGGTTTATTTCATCCTTAGGGTTGTTTCCCCTTCATTTGAGGGCGAAAGGGGCGTGGAAAGGCCGGGTTTGGCCATTCCTCTATTTTACCTGCCATGACGCCTTAGCGGTCGTTCCAGTGACCGTTTGGGTCCCTTTAGCGGTCCTTGGGTGACCGCTAGGCTGTGTTTGGCGTTAAGTCGGTTTAGGTCTCCGCGGTCATGCAATAGACCATTTTTTTTGGCTAGCGGCCCATCGGAGGACCGCTAAGCCCTGTGGTACGGTCCTATGGAGACCGTCGAACACTGAACAGTATGTCGGTTTGGCCAAGAGGTCACGCGATAGACCGCAAGGCTGACCTTGGCGGCCCTGTGTGCGACCGCTAGGTCCTATTTATGTCGGTTCAATGGTTTTTAAGTCAGTTCGGGTTAGCGGTCCTAGCTCCGACCGCTTAGTGTCCTTGGCGGCCCTTTGGGAGACCGCCAGGCTTTGTGAAACGGTGCAATGATAAACCGTTTATCTGTTTGACCGATTAAGTCGGTTGGGGGTTGACTGGGTCTGGCGGCCATGTCCATGACCGCTAGAGTCATCTGGCGACCCTTCGATAGACCGCATGCCCCTCATGTTTTGTAGTTTTGTTTGCTTGAGTCTCTGAGCATAGCGGCCATGTCCTAGACCGCTTATCTTAGTAAGACAGCCTACGTATAGACCATTTTTATCTTGGTGCGGCCCTTTCATGACCACCTAGTGTCTGTATTATCTATATGAGGGTAGCGGACCTTTGGCTGACCGCTTGGTTCACCAGGCGGACAGGTAGGTGACCGTTTCCTTCCTGGAGTTCTATTTTCCCTTTGTTTTGGCCTCCAATTGTCTTGTCTTGACCTAGTGGTTTTCCCGTTGTCCCGTGGATATCTTGGATATCCTATGAGGGCTATGACCAGGTTGTAGGGTGGCCAAGAGTGACATTATATCGAGTAGTATTCCATACTACTTTGGAGTTATGAATGGTTTCCGGTCAACCCGGTGTGATACAGTGGTTGACATGTGACCTTGTGAATGTCTCGTCAGTCCTGTATGGATCGAGACATGATTTTAGACGCCTTGAGGTCTTAGTGATTCCTTGGGTCTCCGTGATTCATGTTATGGTGTGGATCCGGTAATCCTATGCCGTTTGCTTTATCGGGGTTTTACCGCAACTTTGGCTTAGGGATTAGGCTGATTGGTGGCGTATTACCACTTTTGTGCGACGATCTTGACCCCGAGTCTTGTGGGACTCAAGGATCGTTGTGCCAGCATGTCTAGTTGTCTGTCTTGAGTCTTGTTGCGATCTGGAGTGCTACCTTGTGCTTGTGCTTCGTAGTACGTGTGACAGTTCAAGATCAGCATGTCCGTACTTCAGCACTGGTGTTTTAGAGTCTCTGTGTCTAGTGATCCTCCACTAGTCGTAGCCTGATGACACTTTCCTGTGTGTCGGCCTAACTGGGAGTGGTGGTGGGGCGAGTTCCCGATATATGATTTTTAGGCTAGTTTCCGTGGGCCCCCTTGCCTTGCGGTAGCGTCCTACTATGGAGGAAAACTAGCTAGAGGCCTAGCTCAAGGCTTGAGCTTGTGTGTGCACACGTGGTCAGGGGCGTTTGGATGAGCGCCGACGGGCGTGACCCTAACTAGTCACTCATTACTATTGTTCCTTGTACTTGGTTCTTTGTGAGTGTCTCAGTTACTGCCATTTGGGCGAGTACGAGATACCTGAGGCGCAGTGTAAGACGTCAGTAGATGCATCTGGCTATTCTTCTAGTGAGGAGGTGCTTCTGTCACTTGATGCATGACTCTTATGACTTGTGTTTTCGTCATTGATTTTTGAGTAGCCTATGTGTGGCTTCACTCGAGGTCTAGTCTTGTGTAGCGTACACGACGGTGAGCTCGTGTATGTTCGTGCCTTTGACTGTGTAGGTCTTTGGTAGGCTTTTGCCTGTTTTGGTAGGCTTAGGCTTTTCACGATAGGGTTTCGTGATTTGACGATGGATCGGTAACGCCCGACTTTATGAGATCAGGGTTCACCTTTCTATTGTAGTTTAGAGTAGTTTAGAGAGCCGTGGTTCGATAGGCTGTCGTGTTTTCTTGTTACGTCTTTACTCTTTCCTTTAGCTGTTCTTACTCTTGCTTTGTTACTGCTTTGCTTTAGCGTAGCACTACTGCTTTTGCGTTGTTTCCGGTAGGGTTCTGCGGGATCCCTACTGAGCCACTGACAGGAGGCTCACCCCTGACTTTTCAGGTGTAGCTATGCTTCCTCGTGCTGTGAGTTCTGTTGTGCGGTAGTTTTGTTGCCACCGTTGCCAGTGTCGGGCTTCCCCCAACTTGAGGGTATGTTTCCCTTTCTATTGGACTATACTTGTCTTTCTTTGGACTGGACTCTGTTAGTTTTAATTTGTTAATTGAAAATATAATTTTATTTCTACTATTTTAGCAATCCTGATCATTGAAATTTAATTGCTTACTGTTATATCTGGAAGTTCAATGTACTCTCACACACCTTTCTATCCCTTTGGAGCTTTTTCGCTCTTGGGAGGCCTCGCAAGTTCCAAGTGGTATCGGGTTTACCCGGTATCCGGAGTATGGGTCATCACAGCTTTCATGAAACAGCAATCTACCATCCGCCGCCATCTTGTAATCTGTTCTCTCGTTCGGCTTGTCTTTTACCTCTACTAGTACATGATCTTCTTCTTGTAGCTTCTTAATCTCGGACAGTAAATCCGGATGAACACTCATGTGAGATAGAATAATACACCCCTTCTTGTCTGTGCTTATATCAAGCTCAGAGAACTTCTCCAATAACTTCCATTCTTGTATCATACAGTTGGCCAATATTACTCTCGATTTTTGACTCAAAGCATCCGCTATGAAATTTTCCTTACCAGGGTGGTATTGTATCATGAAGTCGAAATCCTTGAGGTATTCATGCTAATGCCTCTGCCTCATGTTGAGTTCCCTTTGGGAAAATAGATACTTAAGACTTTTGTGATCGGAGTACACAGTGAATTGTTCTCCGTAGAGATAGTGTCTCCAGATTTTTAAGGCGAACACTACCGCGGCTAGCTCCAAGTCGTACACTGGGTAGTTTTTTTCATGTTTCTTCAATTGTCGAGAAGAGTATGCAATGACTCTCCCTTGTTGCATTAAGACACACCCGAGGCCAATACCAGAAGCATCGATATATACCTCGTACTTCTCTCTTTCCATTGGTAATGATAAGACTGGAGCAGTAGTTAAGAGATCCTTCAATGCTTGGAAACTCTTCTCACAGTCTTCATTCCACTCATAAGGCACCTCCTTGCGAGTCAGCCTAGTGAGAGGAATTGCAATCTTCCAGAAGTCCTTAATGAAATGCCGATAATAACCAGCCAGCCCCAAGAAACTCTAAATCTCTGTTGCATTTGTTGGTCATTCCCAATTCTTCACGGCCTCAACCTTTGAAGGGTTGACAGAAATTTCATCCTTCGAGACTACATGGCCCAAGAAGGATACTTCCTCGAGCCAGAACTCACACTTGCTAAGTTTGGCATATAATTTATTTTCCCTCAATATTTGCAATGCCTTCTTCAAATGTACTCCGTGATCTTCTTCGGTCTTTGAATAGATCAGTATATCATCAATAAAGACCACAATAAATTGGTCTAAGTGGGGCTTGAAGATGTTGTTCATTAACTACATAAAAGCGACAGGGGTATTTGTTAGTCCAAAACGCATAACAGTGAATTCGTAATGCCCATACCTGCTTCGGAATACAGTTTTGTGAATGTCCTCTTCTTTGATACTCAGTTGGTGATAACCTGATCGAAGATCAATCTTTTAGAAGCATTTTGCTCCATAGATTTGATCAAATAACTCATCGATCCTCGGCAGCGGGTACTTGTTCTTGATTGTGAGGTGGTTTAGCTGTTGATAATCGATGCAGAGTCTCATCGATCCATCCTTCTTCTTGATGAATAATACAGGTGCTCCCCACGGGGAAGTGCTTGGTCTGATGAAACCCCTTTTCAACAATTCCATTAGTTGCTCCTTTAGTTCTTTCAACTCAGCGGGGGACATTCTGTCTGGTGCCTTAGAAACAGGGCCGGCACCAGGGGCAAGGTCGATTGTGAACGACACTTACCGCTCCCGGGGTAAGCCGAGCAAATCTTCCGGAAAGACATCGGGAAATTCCTGAACTATACGGATGTCTTCCAGCCTACACACCTTAGCTTCAGTGGTAGTCACAGATGCTAGGAACGCTACACATCCTTTGTTTATAAGCTTGCAAGCTCGGAGGGCCGAAATAGGTGACTTGTTCTGAGTTTGAGGCCTAGTGTAAACTAGTTTCGGGTATCTTTCAAAGGTTACCATACCATTCCGACAATCAATAATTGCCTTATGGGTGGACAACCAGTCGGCACCTAAAATGACATCATATTCTTTCATATCTAGGAAAACCAGGTTGGCAGGTAGATTTTGGCCTTTAACCATAACCTTACAATTTGGGTAATGATGTGTGATATCAGACTAATTCCCGAGAGGAGTAGATATGACTAAGTCTAACCATTCGGGTTCTGCGGAAAAAGAAGCAGCAAATTTATTGGACACAAATGAATGGGTTGTGCCGGTATCAAATAAAATTTGTGCAGACTTAGAACAAACAGTTAATGTACCTTCCACAATTCCACCTTCTGTAGGTTTCGTCTCTTGGAGTGCTTGCAACCGTCCTTGCTTCTTAGCTGGACGCTTCTCATCCTTGGTAGTTTGTTCGTTCATCAACGGGCAATCAGGGATCCGATGTTCTAGACTCCCGCATCGGAGGCATGCTCCTAGTCTTCTCCAACATTCCTCAGCCTTATGACTAGCCTTGTCATAATGTTTGCACACCTCTTTAGAAGGTTTGGTGATGGAGAAAGGCTTGTAATTTTTTATGAATTTCCTCCCTTTGGAGGATTCCCCTCCATTATTGGACCGCTTCTTGTTAGATGATGATTTGAAATTTTCGGGACTCGTGGCATGTTCCTTCTTGTCCCTTCCTCGGATCTTGTTGGACAGTTCCGTGGCGTCTTCCAACAATTGAGCTCTCCGTACCATTTCCGAGTAGACTTGGATGTCTAAAGGTACTAATTGTGTAATACATTGAGGCCAAAGCCCATTGAGAAATCTCTTCGCCTTCATTTCTCGGTGCACACCAAGTGAGGTGCTTACCTAGATAGTCTTGAAAATTGGGCCTCATACTCGACCACTGTTAGGGTCCGTTGCTTCAATGCGGCAAACTCCACAGCCTTCTTTTCTTGGATGCGGTCAGAGAAGTATTTGTTGTTGAAATCCTGAACAAAGTCAGCCCACGAGACTTGTTCTTCCAGCAATGTAGCTCCAACAGCTTCCCACCAGGAACGTGCATCCCTCTCCAATTGGAACGAGGCTAGTAAGACCTTTTTGTCATCCGTGCACTGCATTACACAGAATATCCTTTCGATTTCCTTCAGCCAATTCTCGGCATCGTCTCCAATTGGGTCGGATGAGCTGGTGAATTTAGGTGGGTTCATGTTCTGAAAACCTCTGTGGAGATCACCAGCTCCACGGTTAGCACCGCCTTGCGCCACTTGCCGTAGCACCTGCATAAGACCTTGCACTGTGCGCTGCATCTCGCGCCATTGTGCTCTTTCAACGGCCATAATCCTACAAGAGATTTTACTCTAATTAGTGTCACATTTTCAATTATAAAGTTGGACGTCAACATAGGGCTTAACCTGTGGTTCTACCCATCTCACCTGGTGTAAGGAGTATACCTATCCTTGGACTTGGGTTTCCTAAGAATTTGAAATCTTAGGCTCTGATACCACAAAAACTGTCACGCCCCGAGCGCGGAAAGAACTTGATACGCGTGACGAGTTTATATCGATCATGTCAATCAGAGCACGAGAAAGTTCGACACAAAGACAGAGTACGCAAATAACAAGATATTAATAATAAAAACCAGAAACCAATTCCATAATTTAACCACATATCCATAATAGTAATAATCCAAAACCATAAAGATGATGATCCATAACCATCTATGTGGCTACAAGCCTTAACATGTTTCCATGATGACTCACATAACTGAAAGGAAGTACTATGACAAGGGACACCAAAGAAAAGATCAAGACATGACTAGACACGACTAGGTGACGCCTTGGCGTTTTGAAGCTCTACACTCTTCACTCATTCTCATTCCCCTCTGATTGGTTGTCGCTATCCGAGTTACCTAAAAAGTGGGGAAAAACTTGGTGAGGGAACGCTCAGTAGGATTTATACCTCAAGAACTAGCAATGCTTTAAGTAGTTACATGTTACGTGCAATGCAAGTAAGGCTATGCATGATGAACGATCATGATGTCAAGAACTTTAAAGATGAATCACTCATGATGTCAAGGTAATAATAAGGAACTATCAAGAGTTTGCCCTAATTTTCCAGGGGAGATAGCATCAAGTATTTCAAGCATGTAAATAACAAGTCTTGTCACGAAATTTAGCTATTTAAAGCAAGCAAGTACTCGCCCGTTTTGGGCCACGCAAGTCAAGTCAAGCACGCGAGTAATAGCAAATATTATCACAAGAGAGTGAGTGGAATGCCTTATATCTAGAATGACAAGTACTCCGGTGTAATGTGACACCGTGGTCAATTAACTCCCATGAGTACAAGTACATTCGGGTGCTCCTCCCAAGACCAGACCGGGCCCTATACGCACAGGCATTGAGTCATGTAAGGTTTCTAGACATTCACTAGTTATAACCAATAGAATTTTCAAGGAATAAGCTCATGTAGGACGATAAGGTGGATTCACGGAAGTTAAGAAGTTCAAGGATAGAACTTTACGTAAAGCTGGACCATGATAAAAATCTCATGAAACTCGTGACAAGCCGAAAAAATAGGGTGGAATTGACTCCCTCCTGGGACCCATCTCTTTCAGAATTCGCGCCCTGGAAAGGGGCACCCATTCTGTGAAACAGAAGAATTGGCGCATACTCAAGGGGGCGCCCATTCAATTAGCTCCCTCTGGAATGGTCGCTCATTCCAGAGACACAAGAACTACTCACAAGGGCCGAGGACGGCACCATGTGAGGGGTGGATCGCCATGTTTCTCTAGAGGGACGTGACATTCAATTGGGTTCTAGGGTTTTTTGGGTACAACCTGCTCGGCGGCCTGGAGAGAATCCAAGGCTTCGCATAGACTTACGGAGGTCCCAATGATGAAATCGCCAGTCCGAAGGAAGGAATATCTCGTGGAGGGCTCAATCATCACCGAGAGTTTGGGGCTATGCAGAAAACAATGTGAAACGTGGGACTGCATCTATGGACTGAGGCAAAGTGCCATAGACCCGCGGTATGGGCTGGGAAAAATACGATAAATCTATGAGAGAGGAAACTGCACCTAATCAGAGGTCGCCATTTTATGAAATAGTGGCTTTCTGAGTAGTCGCTCAATCATATTCATAACTGAATTTTCTTGAAAATAATAAGAATTAACGACACTATGCACGGGCGTTAATTCAAACAATTTCTAGTAAATCAATATAATTATTTACAATTAGCGACCTTGTAAAAGGGCGCTTATTCATTAAGAGATAGTAACGGCAACATCATCCTTGCCTATTCTCATTCCTATGGCATTGCTAATAGTATAATTGCTGAAGCTCGAGCTTTGCTTGATGGTATCAAGTATCTACACACTATTGATACCAACCCTGCTCTTATTGAACGTGATTCCAATTCTTTAGTTCGCATTATCAAAAAGGAAATTCAATGCCCCTGGTCTATTCTTTCTTATGCTAGAGAAATTTGGACCCATCTATCTAAGAAGGACTCTATTGCCCATGTCTACAGGGAAGGAAACAAAGTTGCTGATTCTCTAGCTTCCTTAGCTTGCTCATCCAAATGTAATTCCTTTTATTCTTTTGATGAGCTCCCTATAACTATAAAGGGAATTGCTCATTTGGACAAACTGGGTATGCCCAGTATTCGTATGATGTAATTGTAATCTTTGAGTTTCTAATAAAATTCACCTCCTAGGTGATGAACGATGGAGTATGCACTCTCTCATTCATCACTAGGTAAGGCTTTTTGGAAAAAAAAAACGTCTACTGTCAGGTCACAAAATCTTAATTTCCATATATTTTACTTTTTACTAATATTTTTGCAAATAACACCACTGTATAGGGGTGCTTATTATTTAAATAGCGACTATGAGACTATCACCCATTATTTGTCTGATGCTACGCATCGGGCAGGTACAATCATAGACACATGGTATTTTCAGTTTATCAAATGAGGAAAGTAAAGGCATGCACAGGTAGAGAAAAATATACAGGTTCCAAAAACATGTCTGTGCATTAAATTTAGCATCAGGTTACATAGTTATTTAATTTCTAAGCATGTGTATTTATTAAATCAAGTTAAAAGATATGGCGACATGGCTATGGTCACAGATTAATGGACGACCTAGGGTCTGTCACAGAATTTTCAATTCACGACTCAGTGCACGGTCGTTCATCAATTGACGCCCAGAGGTTGGTCGCTATTTACAAAACTCACTAAATTAATGCTAAAACTCATGAAAAACATTACTACATGACCTATACGCACGTATCTCACTTGTTGACATGTTGGGCTTCATTTGCTTGAGAAGACCTACCTTTCAGGGTGAATAACGATGATCGGGGACGTGAAAGAGGTAGAGGATGAAGAACATGTTCCCTTCTTGCAAGAGGAAGAAGATAGCAGAGGAAGAAGACCCCAAAGCCTTGTTCAAACACAACGGGAAGAAGAAGAATGGAAGTAGAAGGATCAAGCTCCCCTCGACGCTGCCGTAGAGTCTTCCCTTGAATGCAATGGCAATAGCCCATGCACGTTTGACAGAGGGAACGTTATATAGAGGTGGGGTTTCTAGAGGGTTCGAAGCTCAAGGATGGCAGGGCTTTAAAACCTTCCCGACGTTACTCATCCCTTCCCTGTTTAAAGCCGCTAGCCATATATTGTTTATAAGACCCTAAAGCTTAACCTCGTGATACGTCGTTAACGTATGTGGGTTGGGCTTTTGCTAGGTTCGAATGGGCATTTGGGTTGGTCATCATGGGTTTTTGGGTTTAAAGCTTATATCTACTACGTGGGCTTTGCTTTGGTGGATATATATATATATATATATATATATACCAAGGGTTAGCTTCCAATAGGTGGATGGGTGAGAGCCCATATATGATATTAACCCATGCATATTCGTGGGTTTAATCTGTGGACTAAGGCTTGTGTGTTTTAAGGAATTAATGGTTCTCCTTATGAGTGGGTCATGGCCCATTTAAGATATATAGGTTGGTCGAGTTTTTAAACATTTAATTGTAGTGCTTTATTTATTTAGTGAAAGGTTTAATTTTCTCATTATTTTTCTCTGGGGTGCTACATGGACTGTGCTTAGATGTGATTGTTTCATTCATGTGATGAATGGTGAATGGTTAATTTATGTTGATGGATTTTTTTATGGGGCCTACGTGCCTCCCTCCTCTCTCTAAATTTCGTGTTGTAAATTCTACCTCCCTCTCGGTTATGTACTCGCCATATGGCATCTTCTTTTATATTAAATTTAAAATTTGGCTAGTTGGCATTAGTTTTGTACATATATATATTTGAAGATTTTGCGGAGGCGTGTACATGAGGATGAGGATGATCCATCAACAGGAGGTGCCATTTGATCGGGCTACAAGTTGTATGCCGTCAAGATCCAATGAAGTGATGATATGCATGTGATGTGTATGGTTTGTCATGTGATGATTTTTAGGGTTAGTGACTGATTATCTGGCTCTAGTCAGGTCACGATAAGCTATCCACACTCACCTATATCATGTGTTTCTTATTTGCCTGTTTTAGATTAGATTTTGAATCTAATTCTATAAGGTATGATAAATATATATAAGTGATATATATATAATATATCACTATTTGATGAGACCAAATAAAATTCTTAAATCCCCCCCTTCGATCAATATTAGGTTGTAAACGTGAGACATTAAGAATGACCCACGTGGCCTTCCGTTATTATAGTTTGGGAGAGCTGGTCTTAAACCTAGGAAGGTTTGTTATGCTGCCACAAGGCCGACCTAGTAAGGGGTCAGTGACCTAAACTACGGCATGCTTATGCCAAGTGTGGGGTGGAGGACTGGTGTAGCTTTGTTGTGTTACCACAAGGGTTGCATCACAAATCCATGCTCACCACGTAATAATGGGTGTAACCTAACCAGACTTTGTGGTTTGTTGTGCTACCACAAGCTCACAAGTGTTCTGGAGGCCGAATAAGACTAGAAATTGTAAAACATTGCAATTGGCAAGAGTTGCCTACTCATTAAGTATGGGGTGGTTTGTTATGCTACTACAAGATCACTATTTTAATGTTAATGGGATTCTTGTCCCCACTAGGAAACTAGCGGAGTTCCCGTCTTTACATAATGGGGGTTATGTAAAGTCGCCAAAAATTAGTGGGAGCTCTAAATTAAAATAAAAGATAATATCTTAATTGAATGTCTATAATGTTATTAGTGCTTTCAGATTGTTAGTTGTTGTGTCCCTGTGATTTTGATGATAGCAATAACTATAAGTCAATTGAATGCATACAATTCTGTTTGTGGTACAGATGAATGTTTCATTGAAAATCTTATCTGAATTATTGTTGCATTTAAATATGGCTGTGTGGTGTGTGCTTTGGTGCATTTCATAATTCCATTTATCTAGATTCTTTGATGTCATATGTGTTTACTTCATTCAGAACTGCTCATTCAGAACTTGGTACATTGCTTAACTGTGAGCATGGCATTGACTGTACACTCATCTATCTGCATGAGTCACCAAGTCCACACATTGCATCGTGTGCTTTTCATGAAGTCTATACATTGGCATGCAGCGTCTCATGAAGTATGTACATCCTCTTCAAGCATTTCAAAGTCTATACATCGCTTGGAGTTCTTTCAAGTCTATACATTGCTGAGCGTCTCAATGACTGTCTCATGCAAGTATATACAGTGGCATATGCATTCACTGTAAAGCCTATACATCCTGCACCGTCTCATGCTGCATCTCAAGCCAAGTCCACACATAGTCCATCAGCATTTAGAAGTCTGTACAGCGTCCGTCTCAGCCAGCGTCTCATGCTGCGTCTTAGGCAAGTCTGTACATCGCCTTCAGACTTTCAAGTCTATACACTCCATGCTCATTCAAGTCTATACATCCATAGTGTATCTTCAAAGTCTGAACATTGTCTCACTCCATCAAAGTCCATACATTTGTCTTCTCTTTAAAGTTAGTACATTGGCGTTGGGCATCCAAGTATATACATCACCTTCAAGGCATCAAGTCTATACACTAGACTGTGCTCATAAAGTCTGTACAACGTGCGTTTCGGTTCTTAAAGTCTAGACTTTCTCCCGTTCAAATCCTTCAAAGTCTATACATCAGTTTGATTGAGTAAGTCTGTACAGCATGCATTGTTGTTCACAGCCTTTAAAGTCTGTATATCGGCTTCGCATCTGCAAGTCTGTACATTGGCTTCATATCATAAAGTCTGTACATTGGCTTCGCATCTGCAAGTCTGTACATCAGTTTGATATCAACAAGTCTGTACATTGGCTTCAACTCTCCAAGTTTGTACAGCCACATTTAATAGGTAAAGTATATACATTCTTCAGCTGGAACTATGCAAGTCTGTACATCGTTGCTTGCCAAAGTTTGTACATTGGCATCTATTCCTACGTTGCACTTCCAAGTCTGCACATTGGGTTCTTTACCTACGTTCAGCTTTGAAAGTCTGCACAATGGTAGTTTTACCAACGTTGCCTTGCCAATGTCTATACACTGTGTTTGTCCAAGTCTATATAGACTTAGCCTTGTTCTAGTCTGTACATCGACCAGCTATAATTGGCAAGTCTACACATCGTGATTTCATCATGTCTGTACAGCCTCTTCATTGAAAGTCCACTCATCACTCAAGTCTATACTATGCACACTTGCTTTCTTGCATAAAGTCCATACATCGGACTGTTCATGATTTCATTGGTAGAGTCTGTACATCGCCTTCAAAGCCTTCTGTTGAAACCTCAAGTCTGTACAGCGAGCAGTGTCCTTGTGTCTCAAGCTGTTCTCCAAGTTTGTACACTGGTCGTGCATTCAAGTCTTTCACAAGTCTGTACATCAGACGCGCATGCTCGCCTGTCCCTCCGGATGCTCTGCTGGGACCGAGTATGCTCTCCAGTGATTGTTAATGCTCCGATTGGCCAGCATCTCTCTTGATCAAGTCTATACACTCATTCACTGTTCATGCATTCACAGTGAAGTCTGTACATTCGTTTGGCTATGCATCACTATCCACCAAGTCTATACATTGGTAGAGTCTGTACATCAGACGCGCATGCTCGCCTGTCCCCCCGGATGCTCTCCTGGGACCGAGTATGCTCTCCAGTGACTGCTAATGCTTCCCTAACTTTGAGGATGCTCCCCTGGAGCAGCGATTGCTCCCCAGAGACAGCATGTGCTCCACATGCTCCCCTGACACTGGTGATGCTGTCCAGAGGCCATAGATGCTCCCCTGAGACTTCATATGCTCCCGTACGAGAACGCACTAGTCTCTGGGTATTTAAAAGAATTGTATTACATGCATTCCCTTTCACTAAGTCTGTACAATGCATGCACTTTTACAAGTCTATACAGAGCTCTTCACTTAACCTGATAATCCGATACTCTGTCTGACAGGTGCTCTGCTCGTGAAGCTTAATGAAGGGCACGTGATCCGAGGCTGGAAGGCCTGACCAGATGATGACACATGGACTGACTTCCTGCTGGATGCTGCCACGTGGTCCGAATACTTAGGGCTGGAAATGTGGAGGTCACACGCCGGGGCTGCTGCTGCTGCTATATATATATGCCCTCTTCCACAGAAGAAGACTGATCGAATTGGCGAGAGGTGAAGTCCATACAAAGAGCCACGATCCAGACAGAAAGGAGAAAAGAAGAGAAAAGCAGAAGAAGAGTAAGAGCAGAAGAAAAAAAAAAGAGAGAGATAGTGCTCGTGAGAAGTGAGAAGAAAGAGAGAAGAAAGAGAAGCAGAAAGAAGAGGAAGAAAAGAAGAGGAGTAGAGAGTCTATTGCAGATCAGTTCAGTCTGTTCGTAGATCAAATCCAGAACGACTATACTCATTGAGAGCTACATCTCTTGTGTTTCATTTCTAGCTTTTGTTGATGTGCTTTTTATGTTTCTTTATTTTTTCCTTTGTTTCTTTGGTTAGCCCTGTTCTTCCGATTGCCCTGCTGGGGATCGGGTTCTTCCTGTGGATTCAGGAGAAGGGAGACTTGTCTCCGGTTCTGGGCTTGTGGCTTGCAAGTCTAGGGGTCCCTCCGGTTGGAGGAAGAGAGGTCTGCGACCTCTGGTTGCTGGTGACTGGGAGTCACTAGCGGGTTCCCTCCTGGTCTGGAGGAAGAGAGACTTCGGTCTCTCGTTTCCAAGTGGTTGGGAGTCACTTGGGGTGTCCCTCCGGTTGGGAGGAAGAGGGGAGGCTATTCCCCTGGTCAAGCTGTATGGCAGCACCTTGTTCGCAGATTGAGTCTGCTTGGTTCTAGCGTTTGCTAGTGAAGCCTCACTCCGGTTGGGAGTGAGGGGTGGATGTAGGTCTGGAGGACCGAACCACCTAAAAATCTATTGAGCAGTGGTTTGCTTTGTGTGTTTGCTTCCGCTAGATGCTTGGATAGGCGCGCTCCATGTGCTTGCTCATAAGTTTAATTGAATTAGTTTTATTCTGTGATTGCGTCTAGCATCTGAGTTTTTATTTGGGCATTATTCGTAGAAGGATACATTCACCCCCCTCTGTATCCGGGCCTGGCACCCTAACAATTGGTATCAGAGCGGTGTCTGCTTAGAAGGTCCAGTGACCTACAGATCCGATCCTGCTGTCTTCGGTGCTAATTTGTTTTTAGTGCATCAATATTCCTGTTGCATTAATCTGATTTATTTTTAATGGCTAGTTGTCCACCCATCTTTAGTGGTTCTGATTTCAGTCAGTGGCACAATGCTTTACGTGCTTATGTTAAATCTGTTGATCCAGATCTGTGAAAATTAATTTCACAAGGTCCTCACACATTACCAACGAAAGTATCCAAATGGACCGACAGACACAGATCAGAGGATGGAGAAAATCAGAAAGCCTTTAATCTGATGAAAGCAGCTACTGACAGAGCCTTATGGTCTTGCCTTCATGATTGCAGGTCTGCTAAAGACATTCTGTATATACTGAAGCGAACTCAGATAAAAAATGAGGACAGCTGCATGATGGCTGACAGAAAGAATCAAGGCAGCAGTCAAGATGAAGATGATGATGATGATGAGGTAAATCCCTTTGAAAACTATACTTTAGATGATTGGGAAATGCATATGCTGAATTGTTAGAGTCACATGAGAGCTTAAGAAGTCAGTATAAAAAATTGAAGAAGAGTAGTAGGTCAGACAATTTAAATGTCGATTGTAGAAATTGTGCTGAACTGAAAAATGTTCTTGATGCTAGTATGTCTGATACTCAAATGTTGAAGAAACAAATTCCATTGCTAAAAATTGAAAATCAAGATCATGTAATAGAAATCTCTGAACTTGAAAAGAAACTTAGCCTAGCTAGTCATGATTCTGTTCAGAGTAAGGATTGGCTGAAAGAATTTGAATGTGTTAAGTCTGAATTGAACAAGCTGAAATCTGAAAATGATTCTCTCAGAAAACTCTCCAAAGAAGATGAAGAAAAATTAGAGACACTTAAACAGGAGAACACATTGCTGACTGAAAAATTTGAAGCCATCAAATCTATAAATGTGGAATTACAGAAAAATATTGAAAAGAAGGAAAATGATTTGAAGGAATTTAAGGCTGGAAGAAAACTTGAAACTAACTAAGAAGATCAGACTTTAATAAATGAGTTAATTCAAAATGATAAGCTTAAGGAAGAAAATGAGAAGTTAAAAATGCTGAACTCCACTATGTCTGAGAGACTGCTAGCCTTAGAAAGATGAAAAAGTGTTTGTATTGAAGACCCTGAGAAACTGAGCAATCTGGAACAAGAAATTGAAAAATACAAAACAGCTAATAAAGTTTTGAATGAAGCTATGAATTGCAGTGAGCAAGAGATTGCCAGTTATGAGCTACACATTTCCTCTCAAGAAAAAGAAATTCAGGATTTAAAAAACTCCTTGTCTAAATTTGTGAGTGGGCAAGATAATCTGAACAAACTGTTGGGAGTAAAAGTCAATTTTCAGAATGAGGGGTTAGGTTATAATCCTGTAAATAAAAAGAATTTTGAAAATAAAATTCATACATCTTTTGTTGCTAGCTCAACTTTTCACACTTCTCAGAAGCCCACTGTTCAAAAAAGCTGGGAACAAAGATTAATTTTAAGAAAGAAGGACTGGGTTACAGTCCAGTCATGAGGAAGGTTGATGGAGCCAACCTGAAAACTGTTTTTGTTAAATCTTCTGAACAGGAAGAGCCTTCTACTTCATCTCCAACTCAGTACAAGGCTAAGAAAACAGGAAAACAAGATAAAAATCAGAAAAGGACTGTAAATCAGGAAATAAACAAACAGGGTTCATCACTGCATGTTAATTACAGTCCTCACACACATTCACATGCATCCAAAAAGAAAATGATCTGTCATTACTGTCATAAATTTGGACATCTGATGCATGAGTGTAAGTTGATGGAGAAGGATGATAAGAATGCTAGGAGATCTCATGATAAAAATCCTTCACCTCAGAAAAGGAGTGTCACATGTTCTAATTGTGGCAAATTAGGACACTCAATTGCTCATTGTTGGTTTGCTAGTGGTAAGAAAACCTTTTATTCATATCATGCTAAATTCCCTGCAAACCAACATGTTTTTAATAAAAACAAATCTGTTTCTATGAACCAGCACATCATCTATTTTAACTGCAACAAAATTGGTCACAAGACATCTGAATGCTGGTCAGGTTCTTTTAGAAGAAATTCTCTAAATTGCTCTCACTGTAGAAAGCATGGCCATACAGTCAAGGACTGTTGGCATATTCAGGGTAGAAATGTGAATCTCAAACATGCTAAATTCCATGTAAAATAATTTGCAAAACTTTCATGTTATAACTGTGAAAAGCCAGGTCACAGGGCTGCAACCTATTGGCTGGCAGGATACCAAAGCAAGACTGGTTTTGGTAAACATAATTTTAATTCTGTCAACAACAAAAAGTTTCATGCATATGCACATGGATTTCATGCTAACAAGAATGTGCATAGATCAAATCTGAAACCTGATGCATCTTACCATCATTATAGTAAACAGAACTCTCTCTCTGCCAATAAACTTCATGACAACAGTAATGTGCATAAGAGGAATTTGAAATCTGCTAATTCATGCCATTGCTGTGGACAAATTGGTCATTCAATGAATAATTGCTACTTGATGAAATCTGATGACCAAGCAGCTAGAAAATTATTTAGAAAACCTGCTACGAATGTCATTGTCAATACAGGACCCAAGACTTCTTGGGTACCTATTTGTGTAAAATAACTTTGCCTTGCAGGTGTGCCTTGGAATGGAATAAAAAGGGGTATTAATCCAAGGCACTCAAGAGTGAAAACCCCTTCTGAACTTTACAGGTAAATGCTCTGTATTTCCTACTTTTGAAACTCATTGCATATGTGATTTGATGTAATCTTGCATATCTGCCATTTGTAGTTGTTTGATAATTGTTGAAATGCATAAACTCTGAAAACAAATTGCATTCTGAAAAATCTGGACTGCATATGAATGTTGTTTGAAATTTCTCTGTTGCATAGTTCATTGAAAACCTGAATTGCATATAGGACTGTTGGTTTTACTTTGTTATTCATGACCTCTATGGTATATCAAATGGTAAGCTACCAAAAGGCAGGGAAATCTGTCTGGAGGTCCTTACTATGTGAGAGCTGGTCTTTTAGACCAAGTGCTCCGCCTAGTACCATGGGTCATTTTGCTTGATAGGGCAGTCTGAATGTGCATGAATCAAAATCATATGTTCAGTTTTTCAGTGCAAACATTGCATGTTTTCAGAAGGAGTAAATGGCATATCTTTGCATAGCAATCAATGTTGAGTAAATTGCATGTCCTTGCATACATATAGTGCATTGCATTTCCTTATATTGAAAATGCCAAAAAGAGAGTATGAATGCATATTGTGAGGGGGAGTCAATGCATTGCATATAGGTTGTCAAATGCATACATTTGTCAGAATTCATTGCATATCCTTTCTTATTGATTTTGTTGACAAACCTTGATCATATTCTGAAAACTTTGAGCTTCATAATCTCTCTTGACAATTGGTATTTCTCCTATCATTTGGTATCATTTGGTATCAGTCTCTCATGAAGATTTCAATGGGCTATCTCGATCATAAATCTGAAAACTCTTGAACTAGAAATCTTCTATTATATGTTTTTATGAATGTCTGAAATAACTCATGTGGTTTAAGTTTAATGTTCATGGAGTTTGACTTTAAAATCTCTTAAAAATATATGAAGCATGTTTAATAAACCTTAACCATCTGTTTCATGCTGTGTCTTGTGAAAATTTCTGAAATCTGCACTTTTGAATACATGACTTTAATTGGTTAAGTACATGAAATTATTATTGATTTGAAGCAAATGAATTTTTTTGAAATGTCTAAAAGGTAATATCTGTCAGAGCAATGACATTGGTCACTGAGAAACCATGTCCAAAGGACTGTGTCATGAGGTGCCTTAGTTAACTCTGCAAAATAAAATTCATTGAAAATCAGGCAGAGCAATGGCATGCACACTGAGAAATACAACTCACTCATTAAAAAATGATTTGTAGTGTGTCATGATGTGTAAATGCTAACTCTGTTCACATAAAGCATGATAGTTAGTCACACTAAGGGCTTAGGGATATTGGCCTCTAATCAAGGTATATCCTCTAGTTACAATGTGTGCACTGAACTAGAGTGCTCGTAAAATTTGTAGCATGAAAAATTGTTGAACATATCTCAATATCTGAATATTGATGCTAAAATCAAATTGCTACAACCCTCGACAAAATCATATGACTTCAAAATTGTTTGATTTCAATACTAGTGCATGTAATTCTGAAAGAAGTCAATAGATTTGATTGTGTAAGAGAAAGGGAGATTAATCAAGATAAATATGAGGGCTTGGTTCATTTTTATTAAACCATGATTTTAGATATCAATACAGAATTTTATTGATAAACTCTGTATACATTATGTTTAAACCATGATGAACAATAAAGTTCATTCATAAGCCCTTATAATAGAAGACTTTGAAAACTTATGTTTTGGATTTATGAGATTGATATCTCTCTGAAAATCTGACTGAATTTCCTGTGATTGGAGCTTCTTTAAAAATCCGGTACTTGAAACTCTTCTGCTCAATGTCATTGATTCTTTGACCTGAACCTCTCCTTGTTATCCATCTCATAAGATTCCACTTATTGAGGGGGAGCTTCCATGTCATATGCATCATGCTGCATAGAAACTCTTAAAGGGGGGGGCTCTTGCACTTTGGTATCTCCTTCTACATCTACATTCATATTGATTATATCAAAGCGGGAGACTTTTGCCAAAGGGAGAGTATTTGTTGCATATGCATGACTGCATCAGTTGTTTGACTAAGGGGGAGAAATGATTTAAATGATTCTGATATTATTTATCAAAGTATTTTTTTTGATGAAGTCAAAGGGAGAGAATACTTTGATGAGTCTAGTCTGAATACTCCATTTATTTCATTCATAAGACTCATAGTATTGCCATCATCAAAAAGGGGGAGATTGTTGTGTCCCTGTGATTTTGATGATAGCAATCACTATAAGTCAATTGAATGCATACAATTCTGTTTGTGGTACAGATGAATGTTTCATTGAAAATCTTATCTGAATTACTGCTGCATTTAAATATGGCTGCGTGGTGTGTGCTTTGGTGCATTTCATAATTACATTTATCTGGATTCTTTGATGTCATATGTGTTTACTTCATTCAGAATTGCTCATTCAGAACTTGGTACATTGCTTAACTGTGAGCATGGCATTGACTATACACTCGTCCGTCTGCATGAGTCACCAAGTCCACACATTGCATCGTGTGCTTTTCATGAAGTCTATACATTGGCATGCAGCTTCTCATGAAGTATGTACATCCTCTTCAAGCATTTCAAAGTCTATACATCGCTTGGAGTTCTTTCAAGTCTATACATTGCTGAGCGTCTCACTGACTGTCTCATGCAAGTATATACAGTGGCATATGCATTCACTGTAAAGCCTATACATCCTGCACCGTCTCATGCTGCATCTCAAGCCAAGTCCACACATAGTCCATCATCATTTAGAAGTCTGTACAGCGTCCGTCTCAGCCAGCGTCTCATGCTGCGTCTTAGGCAAGTCTGTACATCACCTTCAGACTTTCAAGTCTATACACTCCATGCTCATTCAAGTCTATACATCCACAGTGTATCTTCAAAGTCTGAACATTGTCTCACTCCGTCAAAGTCCATACATTTGTCTTCTCTTCAAAGTCAGTACATTGACGTTGGGCATCCAAGTATATACATCACCTTCAAGGCATCAAGTCTATACACTGGACTGTGCTCATAAAGTTTGTACAACGTGAGTTTCGGTTCTTAAAGTCTAGACTTTCTCCCGTTCAAATCCTTCAAAGTCTATACATCAGTTTGATTGAGTAAGTCTGTACAGCATGCATTGTTGTTCACAACCTTTAAAGTCTGTACATCGGCTTCGCATCTGCAAGTCTGTACATTGGCTTCATATCATAAAGTCTGTACATTGGCTTCGCATCTGCAAGTCTGTACATCGGTTTGATATCAACAAGTCTGTACATTAGCTTCAACTCTCCAAGTCTGTACAGCCACATTTAATAGGTAAAGTCTATACATTCTTCAGTTGGAACTGTGCAAGTCTGTACATCGTTGCTTGCCAAAGTTTGTACATTGGCATCTGTTCCTATGTTGTGTAGATATATATATATATGTTTCAATCTAGCGACGTCCCCTAACTAAATAATGTAAGCATACTGATAGACATGAACTTTCATGAAACACAGAGGGGGACGAGGAGTAGAGAACTGACCGTGATCGCCACCAAAACTAATACCTCTGGAAGATCGAGCTACAAGCCTTGGAAAGGAGAAGGATAGCGGCACTCGCAAGCGGGATGCTGAAAGGTGAAGGCGGTTTGTCACACGTCCGCTACCTGATGAAGGCGGTTCGTCCCAGACCGCTACCATCACCCAAAAACGTGGGCTGTGGGTCGATCCTCCCTCTCTCTCAGCCGACCAAGAGAGTGGGGCCTCGTGCTGAATGTGCTGTAAACCTGCAAGGAAGGATGAAGACACAAAGAAAACAAACCCAATTAGAACTACAAGTAGTGCAATATCTATCAAACTATAATAATTAAAACGCATAACAAGGGGGGGCAAGTACCTGGGGGTTGGTGATTTTTAACCCCTGTAGGGCGTGACAAACAGTGGGAGGGATGTTTAAACATGCAACGAATGACTAGATCATGATAGAACAACACGAGACAATGCAAGAATAGTGATGCAATGCGAAGAAAAGGAATGAACGAAGGAGGGTTTGAACACTAGGGTCTAGATACTCCCTGGATCGGAGGATGCTTAGAACGTGAACAGCATGGTCCCTTGCCAGAAGATCGCTCCTCGGACCGGCAGAGTTTCGGCGTGAATCCCCAAAAGTCCCCCCGAAGTGAGGAAGAAGCCAACCCTTATATATCGATCCCTTAGAAACCCTAGGTCGAGTTGGGGTCCCCCGGGGCAAATTCCAGAGTTTTCCAAAGGACAAACTCATGAAAAATCGAAGAATAATCCTCCAAGAGAGTCCACCCCCCGTCCGGGGCTGTAACTCTCTCGAAGATAGAGTCCTAAGACACCCCCGGGCGAAGAAAACGGAGCTTCGAACGGAACTGGGCTTGGGCGGTGAACGCGGTCTATCGCACGACCACTACCAATGGAAATGGTTGGGTCAAAACTGCTACCAGGCATGAGGATAAGGTTTGACCGGGTCAGCTTCAAAGGAATGGGTCGCAGGATGAAAGCGGTCCTCCTAGGACCGCTACCAGGTGATAGCGGTCTAGAGAGAACCGCTATCATCAGGGTGTATGCCAAGGGAAAACTGACTCCAAACAAACCCCGTCCAGGGAGTAAGAAGCTTGGTAATGAGTAGATATACTCAAAACACCATCAAGGAAATACCTCAAAGTAATGGATAACTCGGGACATTATCAAGGGGATAAGAAAAGGACTCAACTTGTAGGCATAAAACGGGTGTCAACAGATGCCCCTCCTTGGTGTCCTCTTTGCAAGGGAGCGAGCGGAGGCGACATGGAGGCGAAGTGGAAAGGAGATGGGGTGAAGGTAACCGCGACGTGAAATGGAGATGACGTGGAGATGAAGCAGAGAGAACTGATAAGCGGGCAGCAAGGCAAAAGACACTCGTTATAACCAACAAGCGACAGGAACTCTCCCTGAAAATGCCGAACTAACCACCAGGGCTGGATGACGCGGACGAGACCTGTCCGGATAACTAAACTAACAGGAAAAAAGGAAGCATGACCAGGCCCATCGGGGACACAATCCACAGACGATGAGGGGGTCGGAAAGGAACATAACGTAAAAAGTAGGAAAAGTATAACTGAGATAAAATCCAGACAAGAATCACACTGGCCAACCAGACCAAGTGAAAAGATCAGAGAAATCGTTCAAATTCAGAGCGGAAAAAGAATCTCTTATCCAAGTGAATTGAATGAGAAATCGTTCCTCCGGCCGTCGGAGGAATGAGGATGAGGAGAGGCGCCGACGCCGAGAGGAGGGTAGCACAGCCATGGGTCCTCCGGAGAAGAGACGAGAGCGCGGGGGTGAGAGTGAGGGACCTGGCGAGGGCCAGGCTTGATTATGCCTTGTTGTTTCTCTTTTGATTTTGTTTGCACCACACATGTACATGGAGAAATGACACATATATATATAATGCCATGAGTTTTGTTTTAAATGAATGTGAATGTTCGTTCTACCAATCTATAAATGCTTTACACAATCGACTCAAAAAGAAGAGAGAAAGTGGTGCGAGGACGAGACACGACTAAAATGGAAAGTAGTATGCAGGCTCAGCCAAAACAGTCGCGGTTCCATGACAACCGCGACAAAAGGTAGAGGTTGTGCGACCAACCGCGTCCTGAAGAACGTAAGAGTGCCCAACCAAGGCAGACGCAATGTCATACAACAGGGGGCCCATGCGCGACCAACATATTCGTGGGACAAAATAACTCATGCAGGATAAAGATGTGACAAATACACTCCTCAATCGAAACTTAAGATCAGCATGAAGTGGAACCGCCAGGTTCATGATCGTGAGGTAAAGCCGTCTCGTGTAGAAGTGATTAGAGGAAGCAAGAATTTGAGGAGGACATAAGCTTCAGAACAGATCGAGAGACATGAGTTGAATGAGAGAATAGGCCCAAAGATGTGGATAGGAGATGAAGCGAAAAGATATAGCGAGGAATGCCTGGGTACTTGCAACCTGCACACTTAGCAAACGGATTACGTATCTGTCGTTAAAACAAATGCAAATGCATGAAAGAGACACATTTTTTTTTGGATTTTCGTAATCTTTTTGATGATTTTTTTTTTGATGACAATATTTGATTTTTTTGAAGTTTTGAAATATTTGATTTGTCTGAAGTTTTGATAATATTTGATTTTTTTTTTGGTTTTAGAATTTTGTCATAGAAATCCGCAGCACCTAAAGGCGGGTTCAAACTACTGGCAAGGGACCGTCGTTCCGACCCCTTTCACTAAAGGCTTCCCTTAAGCAGGGTGTGCATGCGAGGGTGGCTTACCACAACCAACTGCTTCTAAAGAACGGTGCCCCTACTAAGGCCATACCCGGGATACAACCCGGTCTAAAAGGGAGGAGCAGAAGATAAATTGGAGACAAGCTTCGTGCAGGATGGGAGATATCAAGGCTCGAATTCCTTCAAGGGCACTACTCCTCAAAGAGTAGGTCTGTTGCGCCGGGGCTTGTGTCTTTGATATTTAGACCCATATTTATCAGGCACGCGTGCGATCGGGCTCATGACGTCCCACGGGGAACTATACTGCCACTCTTGCCATGCCTTTGATTCATAATTTTGCATTGATTCATTTTCTTCATTTTGGTAGCCCTTATTGGCCAGATATAGCTTGAAAGCTCATTTTTGAGGGTCAAGACTACCCCTATTTGAGACCTCTCTCGTATTGGGGAGCGCCTAAGTTGGTCATCTTATCCATCCATCTCTTGCCCCTGCACTTGGCCGAGCAGAGAAAAGAAAAGACTTTTGTGCATACCCAAAGTATGGCCAAAGCAGCAACGGTGCGCCTCAGAGGAATCGGCTATGGCTTGCCGTGTAGTGTGTGAAAAACCCATGCCTAAAGGTCACCCTCAACAATCGGGGAAAGAAACTAGACTCCCAGCGCGGAGCTATCACCGGCCTAAGGGTGCTGCAAAAGCTAACTTTTTTATTTGACACAAAGTTAAGATCTAATTAAACAAAGACTCCTAAAGCCACTCAATCATGTTAAGAAATCATGTGCAGAAATAATAGAAATAATGGAAATGAAAGTATTTTTCTTGCCCAAAATAAAGATACCTTCGTAAATCCATGGCGTGAAAACCAGCATCCTGAAGCGATCTCGATCATCGAGCTTTGAGGAGCGCGAGCTTTATTTTTCTTGCTTGTCAGGATAAAGGATGAAAGGATAGCAAAGGATTGGATTCCTCGACATAGAGGAGTGGCAGACATTATATTGGACGAAGAAGGGATAAAAAGGAAGAGAGACGAGGGATAGAACTCCCTCGTTAAGGCACTGAGGCCCTGATAACAAGGAACCAGATACAGAATAAATAGGGATTAACTAAGATCAAGGTGGGCTAAAGCCTCGAGAACAGCAAGAAAAAGGGTAATGACCTTGAAAGGGTGAGACAGAAGGAACGGAAAGACGTCGAAAAGATAACTGTGAAGACAAGAAAGAAGGATAATGATCATCCGACGTGGTCAGAGAGGAGGAATAGCGATCACTCGACAGAGGCGGGGAAGAGAATGTATGAACACCCGACAAGGTCGGGGAAAAGAAATGGAAACCACCCGACAAAATCGGGGAAGGATCAGAAAAATCACCCGACAAGGTCTGGGAACGAGCGCGAGGGATCCCAAACAAGGTCGGGGGAAAGAGACGAGCAGTGAAATCTGGACATGTCCGGGAAGAAAAACTAGAAGATGTCCCTGACTCAGGGAAAGAGGAAGACATAGGCCGAGGCCTAGAATGGTGAGGATAGGAAAAGATGGTGGAAATATGGTCAGGTGGTGGAAGGTACACCACCCACGGATAAGAACTGAGCAATAGAAAAGACGAATGGACGGAAGAAGGAGATGAGGCAGTGGACTCCTGAGTGCCCAACTGACGGCCCTTGAACTTACGTCGCCGCCTCTTCCTAGCCGCAATCTTCTTGAAATAACGCCGCCTGGCACGGGCTCGGCTTCCCGGGCTCCTCAATCTGTAATGTCTTCTCAAATAGTGGGCCCACCTGGCAGATGGCCTGGCCCGATCATGAATATGCAGCTTTATTGGGGCGGCTGCCCCTAGACCCCCAGTGCTAACAAGATGCAGACATTCTTGGGCAAACAACTTCTCAATTGAATGAATATCATGGAGCCATGGAGTTTTGTCTCTTGGCACTAGAACATAGAGGTTCGGCAACTCCACTCGACAATTAGGCTTGAAGCATAACTCCCGTACTAGAAGAGCAGGACAAAGTTGAGAGAGATCAATACGCGGCGTTGACATGGCCGGCATGCTAATAAATTGAGGGAGGTTGCACAGCAAGTGCAGAATGTCCTTGGAAAGTGCAGAAGATGCAGCCAATTGCCCCTTGAATAGGGAATAAATCAGGCTCCGGGCGGCCGTATGGGTTAGCATAATCTGAGTAGAGAACCCCTCTCGGCCAGTAAACTGAACATCAATCGAGCGAGGAGAAATAACGGCATCAATAGTGAATCCCCCGGCGAGTGATGAAATTGCCATCAGCCTCGCTCGTGAAGAAACTGGCACTAGTGCGAGTGAACTCTTCTTTGCAACCATTTCTGAAAATGCAGGCTCATTATCCCGAAAATAGCCAGGGACCAGGACCCAGATTGGCATGCGGTAAATGGCAAATTGAGTCTTGAAATGCACAATCGAAACCTGGCTCGGCTCATTATCTCCCTGGGGACCAGACCCAAGGGGCACCAAAGGTAGCGTGTACCTGCTCTGCGAAGTGGGAAGTGGTAGAGGAAGGTTAGAAGGAGGGGGTTTGAAGGGAGCGGGTGGCGATGGTGCAAGTGATGGGGGAATAACGATGATGACGGGCATGGGTGGAGGTAAAGGCAAAAGTGGAGGTGTGGGTTTGTGCTCGGCCTGCTCGGGCTCAGAGGATGATGGTGAAAGGGGGAGTGAAGGAAGTGGTGGCGGCGGTGGCAAAGGTGATGAGGGTGGCAAAGGGAGTGATGTGGTTGATGAAGACGGTGAAGTTGAAGGGGATGGAGGTGAAGGTAAGGGTGGGGAAGAAAGAGGAGAGGAAGGTAGTGGCATAGTGGGGGAAGAGGCAGGTGGTGGCACTCTTCGACGTATCTTCACGACTCGTCGAGAGGCGTTGGGGATAGGTGTGGTGGTGGAAACGGAGGGTGAAAGAGAGGTTGCCCAAGCGGAGGCTGGGGTAAGTAAAGGTTTTGGAGGAGATGGGATGGAGGAAGAAGTAGGTAACGGAGTAGGTATCTTATTAACTAAAGAAACACCAGGGTGCCCCTGGTCTTGAAGTGGGGACGGTTGCCTAGGCGGCACGGCTTGCTGCTGCTGCTGCTTGCTGCTGAGATCCAAAATAACTTGGCGTATGACAGCCCAATCAATCATCCTCTTGTCTTCCAAGCTGTAAATAACCTCCCGGAACTCGGGACAGTCCTCAATCAAATGCCCCTGCTGACGGTGGAATTCACAGAACTGGAGCAAATTCCCGACCGTGGGCCGGCAAGGCACAACCGGAGGGAGCTATAACGCATGAGTGGCCATCAAAGCCCTGAAAATGTTTGTGAAAGATTCTGGCAACGGCGGAGAAGGAGCCCGCTTCGGGTACGGTGGGTGTCGAGGGATATGGGAAGGTGATAGAAAAGGTTACGGGGGTGGAAGCGGAGGTTGCGTAGGTAATGGCGCATGGATAAGGGAGGGATTCAGTGAAGGCATATACGGAGCAGAAGGAGGGGGGATACAGACGGCATCCACCTGCTCGGGATGTGGCGTTTCCTTGACCGGAGGTGGGGGTTCTTGCAGGTATGAGGAGGCACAAGGCTGTCTTGTGGAGGGTCGGTATATGGAGGGGTAGGGATATGTGGAGACACACGGGTGCGAGGGAGTCGCAAGCCGATTCATGAAAGGATATGTAGTAGAGGGCTGACTTACGGAGGGTGACGGATAGGAAGCGGGCATGGAAGGTGGAGGGAATTCGGGGTCAAGGGAACTTGGGAGTTGTTGGCTAATAAAGCGGGCTCGGCTGTAAAGCTGCTGCCAGGAGGTGATATCATTCAGGGCTAAGATGCATCTGAGCTTGGGCGTTGTATTAAAAATGACCATCTTGATCTGCTCGCCCTCCGGAATATACCCCGGGACTTGCGCGGCTAGGCGATGCCAGCGGTCGGCAAAGGTCAAGAATTCCTCGTCAGACTTCATCTTCTCTTGGGCCAAGTCAACCATGGAATACCTGGGCCCAACCTGATCCTGATACTGCTGAATGAATCTTGCTTGAACGGCTTGAAAATTCACCATCTGCTCTTGCGGTAACATGAAGAACCAATCCTTGGCCGGGCCCTCTAAAGTTAGGCCGAATAAATAGGCCATCAAGTGTTGATCATGTTGGAACTGGGCCGACTCATACAGGAACTCCTTCAAATGCACATAGGGGTCACCAATTCCACCATAGCGACGATAAGCCGGAATCTGTGAACGTGGTGGAAGCTGAAGACCTTGAAATGCAAGTGGGATATCCAAAGAAGTTTGAGGACTGATTTGCCGTTGCAATTTATCAAGTTGGCGTTGGGCCTGAGCGATCATCTCCTCGGTAGGAAGAGTCCGAGAAGGATATGGGCCATCTTGAGCAAGAGATGATGAATTTAGACCAGGATAATGTTGATGGTCCGGATAAGGGGATCCGGTCTGAGAAGAAGGAAAGCACGCTCCGAGAATTGAGGAATACATGGGCCTGGAAGAATTACGAAGGTGGGAACGGGAATTGATTAGGCCAACAGTAGCACGGGCAGGGCAAGAATGCCCGTTAGAAGAATAGGGTCCAACGGGGGAATAAGGAGATGGGCCCGCATGGGAAGAGGAGTCCACACGGGGGTAAAAGGGTGGTGAAGTATAGGAATAAGGTATGGGGGAGAAATGCTCCATGGGGATGGAGACTTTATACAGTGAATTTCAAATAAATAAAAGGAGGGACATGGGCCTAGGACGGATGCGACTAGATGGAGATAGACCGGGGTGAACTAGACCAGATGGACCTAATCTACCAAAATAATGCAAATGATAATACCGCAACATACAAAGGAGGGGAGAGATGAGAAAAGAATTAGCCAATTATCCAATCAAGTTTCAGATGATGCGCAAGAATTTTTATAAGTTCCCTTTTAGGACCTTAGCGGATTAATTAAAATGTGAATTCACTCAACACAAGGTACCTAAACCGGGTGAGAATGGAGAACTGACAGACTCTAAAGGACTCTCTCTCTCATGAATGCAGACCCTTGACTGGGGATGACAACGGTACAACCTGCCCGGCGTCCGCGTGGGAATCCATGGCTCACGGGGGCTTACGGAGGCCCTCAGCAAGGTCCCTAGTCGGCTCCAAGGAATATGGAGATGAGAGGAAACACTACCTCGGTAGGAATGCAACTACTATGGAAACAAATGGATGCCCCTATGCGCACCGGAGTGCATGCAAATTCTGACCTAAAAGACTAGTAATCAAGATGAAAACAATAACATAAACAGTTACTTCAACAGAGAGAGGAACAAACAGCACTCAGGACCCTTAAACGCAGTGAAACAATGGGCTACAGAAAGGGACCTCGGGTGCGTACTTGGGTGAACAGTAGCGGTCCTGTGATGACCGCTAACACATGTAAGCGGTCGGCGTAGGACCGCGTTATGTCAGAAAGTAGAAAGTAGCCAAACAGGAGCAGAAACCCCGGAGGGAGGCCCGAGCAATAAACCAGATGTCATAGGAAATAACCATAACAATAATGAGGACAACGTGCAGATGCACGGACAGCATAAAATAACACTCTAGAACGTAACACATAATGATCTATGGCAGAAGGTTTTGGAGTGCACACCTGAGTAATAGGTAGCGGTCCTCTGATGACCGCTACAAAACGTAAGCGGCTGTCAGCAGACCGCTTCTACGCCAGAGCACAGAAAACACCCAGAACAGGAACGGGAAACCCCACAGAGGTTCTCAACAATAGTAAAAAGCAGGTGATACAGTACACAGCACGATTGGCAGTGGGGTCCCACCGTGATCGCCAAAAAAGGTGTAGATATATATATGTGTTTAAATCAAGCGACGTTCCCTAACTAAATAATGTAAGCATACTGATAGACATGAACTTTCATGAAACACAGAGGGGGACGAGGAGTAGAGAACTGACCGTGATAGCCACCAAGACTAATACCTCTGGAAGACCGAGCTACAAGCCTTGGAAAGGAGAAGGATAGCGGCACTCGCAAGCGGGATGCTGAAAGGTGAAGGCAGTTTGTCGCACGTCCGCTACCTGATGAAGGCAGTTCGTCCCAGACCGCTACCATCACCCAAAAATGTGGGTTGTGGGTCGATCCTCCCTCTCTCTCAGCCGGCCAAGAGAGAGGGGCCTCGTGCTGAATGTGCTGTAAACCTGCAAGGAAGGATGAAGACACAAAGAAAACAAACCCAATTAGAACTACAAGTAGTGCAATATCTATCAAACTATAATAATTAAAATGCATAACAAGGGGGGGCAAGTACCTGGGGGTTGGTGATTTTTAACCCCTGTGGGGCGTGACAAACAGTGGGAGGGATGTTTAAACATGCAACGAATGACTAGAACATGATAGAACAACACGAGACAATGCAAGAATTGTGATGCAATGCGAAGAAAAGGAATGAATGAAGGAGGGTTTGAACACTAGGGTCTAGATACTCCCTGGACTGGAGGATGCTTAGAACGTGAACAGCATGGTCTCTTAGCAGAAGATCGCTCCCCGGACCGGCAGAGTAATCCCCAAAAGTCCCCCCGAAGTGAGGAAGAAGCCAACCCTTATATATCGATCCCTTAGAAACCCTAGGTCGAGTTGGGGTCCCCCGGGATGAATTCCAGAGTTTTCCAAAGGACAAACTCATGAAAAATTGAAGAATAATCCTCCAAGAGAGTCCACCCCCCGTCCGGGGCCGTAACTCTCTCGAAGATAGAGTCCTAAGACACCCCCGGGCGAAGAAAACGGAGCTTCGGACGGAACTGGGCTTGGGCGGTGAACGCGGTTGTTGACGCCTAAAATAAAAATAATAATAATAGCAGCGATGAAACAATAATAATAACCCTAAAATACCTTTATTTCTGACAAAATGTCTTATTTCTGTTATCTTGTTTTCAGGAATAGAAGAAGAAAAGAAGAGACGGTCGGCTCTAATAGAGAACCACTGAAACGAGACACAAGATCTCGGAAGATACTCGGGGCCATCCCCGAACGAGCAAGAAAGAAGCCCAGCCGACAAGATATGTCAGCCGATGAGTCAGCCCTCGTCAGTGCTGATGCAATCAAAGGAATTAACAAGGCCAAAGAAAGGAATGGGCCTGTTAATGTGCTATTAAGGATGGGCTTGATGCCCCTCGCGTTGAGAACCTCCCCATGGCAGCGGGCGCGCCGGGAAGCTCCTCTAAGGGAGTGCGCCGGGAAGCCCCTCCAAAGGATGTCGCGCCGAGATGCCCCTCGCGCCGGGAAGCTCCCCCAAGGGAGTGCGCCGGGAAGCTCCTCCAAGGGAGTGCGCCGGGAAGCCCCTCCAAGGGAGGCGCGCCGGGAACTAATGATGTAGGCACGCCGAGTGCCATTGATGTGAACAGGGTCTATATAAACCCACTCCTTCGATGAAACGAAGAGGGGGATCGGAGGAGAGGATAGAACAGAGCAAGAAAAAAAGGAGGGAGAGCCTCCCCCACTGAAAAAAAGAGAAAAGAAGAGACCAAAACAGAGAGAGAGAGACTCTTCCGCTGAGAAAAGAAAGAAGAAGAGAAAGAAGGAGAGGAAGCTCCAGGTGGGCAGCCAGGGAGGGAGAGGAGTCAATGCTCCGCCCTCCCCCATGGTTTTGTTTTCTTCTTCATGTAATCCTATCGAGTTTATCTCGATTTTCTTTTGGATGTAACCGGGATATCCTGATGTATATTCATCTCCCTTTCCCTCACTCCCTCCTTGTGTTCGGTGTTGGAATGATGTTATGAAATGAAATACTACCATGGCCCATTTGGGTGTTGATTGATTGAGATATCTGCTCTCTGTCTTTCTATGTATATCTTTTATCAGGAATGTCCGATAGTTTAGACGCTCCCGGTTTCAGAATCTTTCTACGAGTCTGTTCCTCGAACAGGGATGAGAATAGGACCCCCACCCCTATCTAATGGGTGATTGGGCTCTATTTCCTTCTCCCCTCCTGTCTCAATGGCAGATTCTCCCCATATAGTCCGAGTTTTCCCTTGAGCCCTTCATGCAGTTCAGGAACCAGAGACATCAATCTCTTGGTTCCCTGAACTGCCGAGCTCTGATAAACGATAATATCGATCCCTGGGTCCTCCATTCTAAGCCTTGAATGCTTAGGGCCTGGCGTTTCGGTGCTGAAAGTCCCTCCGTCGCCAGTTTTCGACGCCATTGGGTTCGTCCAGGGGATCAGAGACAGTCATCTCTTGATCCCCCAGACGGCTGACGGTAAACAGAGAAGGATTCTCAGGGTTCAGATGATGATCTCTTTTTTCCTCCTGCTGATTTGGCCTCTCGGCTCCCTTGGCATCCCCCTAGCAGAAGCATCCATGAAACCCCCTCCTGTACTACAAATCCGGTCTCAATCCGAGCTAGAATCTGAGAAAACTCCCGGACAGAGTACCGTAATCAAACCCTGAAATCCTTCCGTAAAACCACCTTCTCGGCGTGCAAAATTCCCCGCCGAGAGCTGTCCCGCCGAGATGCCCTCTCCCCCAGCTAAACGACAAACCCTGCCATTTAAACCTTTTTCACGTGAGCCTCCATGCAAGCCTCTCGGCGCCAGGCTCCAGGCGCGGCCATGAGCGCGCCGGGAAGCTCCACGCCGAGACCCCCTCCCCTATAGGCCTATTCAAACCCCTCCATGCAAGCCTCTCGGCGCCACCTTCTCGGCGCGGCCAGAAGCGAGGCGGGAAGCCGCCGCCGAGACCCCCCTTTTTGAACCAATAAGCCCCCGTCGAGAGGCCCTTTGGCCAGCCAAGAAACCACCGCCGAGACCCCCCTTTGGCCAACCAATAAACCTCCGCCGAGACCCTCCTCTGGCCGATAGAAAGCCATGCCGAGACCCACCTTCTTGGCCAATTGAAGTCCAGTCAGAGGCTCTTCTCTGCACTGCCATCTGTCAACCTTCTGATTTCTTCAGACATATGCCCCGGGGATGTTCAGAGATCGTCATGGATGCCTTGAGAAGACACAGTAATGGGGAAGACCTCCCCTACAGTCCTCATTCCCGATCCGGATTTCACCCTTATGAACCCAAAGGGCCATGTCATTACATGAGTTCCGAGGGATTTCAAGGGGATATTAAACGATGGCATAAATGCAAGCGATATCCCGGGGCCCGGTGCCCATCCTCGTTCGGTCGTCATCCTGGCATTCTGTGGATGATGACCTATTCTCTCTTGGCATAATCCAAGTTGAGAGGACATGCTGCCGAAATTTATGCATATCCTATTGGGTGACTGTGATGTTCTCCCTCTCAACCCCGTCGGCCCACGGAGTTATGCCTTTGCATGCGCTCCGATGGTCCCTCCAAGGGGGATATAGATGTGCCATCGCACCCACATGGAGCGTGCCATGTCACGCCGGTCCCCATTTGGACTCCGGGTCAATTATGCCCGATCTTTTCCGGATCCTACTCTGCCACCGCATGGGTAGTTTCCTATTCCCCACTTGGCATAGTTCAAGCTGGTGGGAATATTCCGTCGGAGCTATCCCCTAAGATAACGAACCCCTGCTTCGTCTAATCCATTTAGCGTCTTGCAAACGAATGAATTCCGTTTCTTTTGAGCATGTGGCTTTACCGATGTCCTCCTCCTATTTTTGGCATTTAATCAAGGGTTGTCCTTCCTTGGAAGGGCGTAATTAACGTCATAGCCTTTATAGTATGACGGACTTCTGGTCCCGACTCGGACTTCACAATCGACTGACCAAGTCAGATCGAGCGCACAATGAAATCGTTACTCCGGTGACTGGCACGCCAATAAATAAACAAAACAAATAAAAAAGAATAATAAAGCGCGTCCACAAGTCTGGCACGCCCGGTGGGACAAAGTCTCCCTTCATCTCTACGCCAAAAATAGGAGGCCCAACGGGCCCCCCTCAAATTTCTGATTCTGTGCCCTTTCTTTATTTCCAGGAAGCTACAATGACGGATGGAATCGTGTCTGTATGCTTTGACCAGCAACCGGTCGATGCGCATGTTCAAGAAAGCTACCTGGCGGTACCTCTGTCATTCGGATCGATGCCGCCTGCTGTCGGGATGCCTAACTGCCTGGGCCTCATCTTCACCGACCTGCTCGAGATCGACAACCAGGAGCCGAAAACTGTTGTCGAGACTTCGCCGCAAGCTACCGGCCCCAAGATAGGCCAGATGATGAAGGATGCTCCGGAGGTCGTGCCCTACTTCGTCCATCACGAGGCGAAAAGAAGCGCATCCTCTGCTTCGCCCACCACTTTTGGTGACTTTCCTCCGGTCGTTGGCTGCCCCAACTTCCTGGGAGTTGTGTCCGTGGATATTCTGAGCAAAGAAAGTCCGAAGCCTGTAGAGCTGAAGGATGATAGAGCTGCTTCTTGTCAAAGCGAGGATAAGATCAGGAAATCCCTGCTCAAGAATCCAGTGACCGTGAGCTGTTATGTTCACCATGCTACCAGCCCGATTGAAGCACATGAGAAGGGGCCCACTGGGGGCAACAAAAAGAACTTCAGAAGAGGAAGAGCCTCTGCCGCTTCCCAATGTCGACTTTCTACATCTGGGAAGTCCATGATGATTGGGGGCGTCCGGATCTTCTTCAACGGCCGCAATGCCAGAGCTCTGCTAGATCAGGTCATCCCGACCATTCCTACCCATAATGCTTTCCAAGTGCTGGCTAGCCGGAGGGCAAACAATGATGATAGCAAGCAAGAGAAGCCAACCTCAAAATTGCCAAGACACAAGCAAATGTGGGTTCCCAAGAAGACCCGGAGTGTCATGTCAACCCTACAAGATTATAACAGTTTTGCTGATGCCCCCAAGAGAAGGGATAATAAAGTCATGAATGAGGAAGAAGTCACAGCCACAACTCCTCCACTCGCTGCCAGGGTCTGTGCAAGACAGGCTAATATTTCCAAGAACTCAAAGAATCTCAACCAAGTTGCCAAGCTGACACGATTAGCATACATGCCACCCGCCCAAGACTGGACGCTGCCTCCAGCTATCTCTTCAGAATACAGTCGAAAGGAGATGGTTAAGAGGGTCTGGGAATACTTCCATGGCCTTGGAAGTCCTGTCATAGGCCGACAAAGGTCACTCCATGCTGTCAAGGCTGAAGGAGAAGGAAAAAATAAGATATCACCTGTTGGGATAGATAAAGAGAAAAAGCAAGTTGAGTTCAGAAGTTTTGAAAGTCTTTCACAGAGGGAAGAAATGAAAAGAGTTCTGACAAATGAAGGGCCAACTTTCCCTCGCCAGTCGCGAAGGAGAGTTAAAAAGCATGAGAGAAGAATGCAAGTTCTCGCGTGTAATATGACAGGAGTGATGGGCAGGCATGACACCCTGCTAAATGGGCAAGAAGAACTAGCCAAGGTTACCGAAAGAGAAGACCCTGTAACAGGACAAAGCAAAAATGAAGCTGGGTTACTACAGACCGCTAAGGGCAAGCAGGCTACTAATGAAAACAACACTACTCTCAGCACCAAAATAATGGCATCTGAAGAAGAAAGGGTGCCCCTGTCCGGATGCGGCTTTGGTGAAACACTTGAGACCATTACCAGCAAAATAGCTATGGACCCTACCATCCTAATAGCCATGCGAAGATATCAGCGGGAGGTAGAACTGCTGAAGAAGCAACTAAAAGAGAAGACTGAACATGATGTGGCACCCAAGCAACCGGGGGCACAAACTGACCTATCACTGGGAGGGTTTAACCCCTCAACTGCTCTTTCACAGACTGTTCTGCAAACTGACGGTCAGAGTTGGGTTGTTCCCCAGGATCATTTCCAGTCGCTCCAGCCAGCACAACTGAAGCTTCTTCAAATGCAACGGCAGGTTCCCTTGTCAAAACCTCCGCCGTCTCATGTTGCAACTCCAGCCACACAAGAAATGCAGCCCACCCACATCTGTCCTGAATCAGCACTGTCAGTCGTGGTGAATAAATCAATGGTGGAAAAGATGGTTGAAGTGAGGCTAGCAAAAAGGGGTAGTGCTAATTACGCCCCCTTCGACATGTATAGAGTGCCATATCCGGCCTACCATGTTACTAAGAGATTGCCACCTAGCATCAATAAAATTCCTAAGTTTGACAAATTCAATGGGCAGGGCTCCCCGAAGGAACACATTGCACACTATGTAACAGTCCTGGGTGACTTGGCGACATATGAGTCATACCTATTGAAGCTCTTTGGGTGTTCTCTAACGGGACATGCTTTTGAATGGTATGATAGCTTGCCGGTTGGATCTGTCAACAACTAGCCGGATATGCAGCGAAAATTCATAGAAAGATTCCATGTCACACAGGCAAGGGTGACCATGGCTGAGCTGTTGGCAACCAAGCAAGAAGATAATGAAGCTGCTGCAGACTATATCAAAAGATGGAGGGATCTTAGTATGAGATGCCGGTACTCTCCACATCTAGAAGATGCAGTACAGATGTGTAAACAAAATCTGAAGAAAGAAGTCCTGGAAAAGTTAATTGGAACGAAAGTCTGGTCTTTTGACCGATTGATTAATATTGCAACAGAGATTGAAGACTTCTGTGCAAGATATCCATTAGATTCTATCAACTCAAACCATCAGGCTAAACAAATTAATAAGAGGCCGATGTTGAAAGCTGTACACGCTATTAGCGTCGCGACAAAAAGGCAGAAATGGGTACACCATTCTCCTCTCAATGGGCCTGCTGAATGTCAAGAAATGCCTCCACACCGGAATAAAGAAAAGAAGTCCTATGCCTTCCCAAGAGACAAGACTCGAACATTGTTCGAGTGGGCTGTCAAACATGACAAGGTCATCCTACCAAAGCCAAAGAGGCCTGATGATGCCAGGAGAAGATATCATCCAAATTTCTGCCCTTACCACCAGATCCTCGGACATCCTATTGAAGACTGTCAAATATTCAAGGACATCGTCCAAGGCTTAATAAAAAGGGGTAAGCTACAAATAGGGGAATACAAAGTTGATTCCCCACACCCGCATGAAATGTCTGTGCCAAGGGCGTCAGTCAATATGATATCTATATGTCAACAATTGCTTGAAGAAATGCCAGAGGCTTGTAGCCGGCACACCTATGAAGACAATATTCCTAAGCATGAAAAAGAACAAAGAAATTGGCAAGCCATGTCAACGGGAAGGAAAATAAGACTGGTACCTCGCTTACCTCCAAAAGCCCAGGTTTGCGGAGTTATGGCCCATCCCACTCTACCAACAATCATTAAAAGGCCAATGGACAGCAAGAAGAGACAGACCCCATTGTGGGCACATGAAGGAGTTAGCCCACAGCTACAAGCCATTACAAATGAGCCTGGTAACCATGAGTAGCCAAAGAATCAGCCTATGCTGCTCGAGAAGCCTGCCCCTCAAATAGGCAACGAGTCTCACCAATTAACAGAAAGAGCTGAAGAAAAGGTAGAAAAGCTGAATGCATCAAATAACCCACTGTGGGGGCAGGGGCTGACTATGAAGGGAAAGAGAAAGAAGAATACAAATACTGAAAGGAAGAATATTATCTTCTCCTGCAACACATTGTCAGCATCCTCTAGTAAGGCACAACCCGTTGATGAAAAAGATGAAGAAATTTACTTTGTGCCGAAGGAAGTAGTTCCAGCCAATGCTTCTACTTCTCTTCAGTATATCAGGTCTGGGAGGATGCCAAAGCAACACTCACCAGCTAATAAGGAGGCTCAGTGCCATATTCCTCCTCCGCCCAGAGGCATAGAACAGAGGGGGTTTATCCCAAAGAAGCTACCTATGGCCAGCAATGATGGCGAGATGAAACCCATTCTGCACGAATCAGAGGCAGGGGGCAGTAGAACTCCCAGTCCCTTCCTACAAAACCCTACAATGATGGCACTACTCCACCAGAAGCAGCAGGAGATTGAAATGCTACAAGGGCAACTGAATGAAATGAACATAAAGCCACATACGTCACAACTGCCGAGGCATCAATGCGAGGCATCCCAAGATAGTTCTATCTCATCTGAAGCTTCAGCACGGTCAGCAATGCCCCGAACAACACATGATCATTCAGGGGGCATCCTCCCTCAATCATCCCAACACACACTCCCTTGGGCAAGTCAGGGGGCAACTAAAGTGTATCCGACAAAGACATCGACGAGGCCTCATATGCAGCCGACTACCCTACATTCAAGATCAGTGGGTCGGGCCACAAGGGATAAGACCAAAGCGGAGCAAACAATGGATACAAAGATGGCCAAAGAAGAAGTCACTGAGGCCGAGCTGCAAATGACCAAACAAAATGATAATGAGTCCGTCGGGGACTACATAAGCAGATGGAGGAGCCTGCGTGAAAGGTGTAGGCACCCACCAAGTTACAGTGAATCTGTCCAGATCTGTAAAGAGAATCTGAAACTAGAGATTCTACGATGGATCATTGACTTCGAAGTCACGACCTTTGAAAGTCTAAATGACTTCGCAACTGAAGCTGAAGCAGTCATTGCAAGGATTTACCCATCCTCCACGAGCTTGGGTCAAAACTACAAACCAGTCGACAAGCAGTCGGCACAAGAAGTTTGCATTCCAAGCTTTGAAGCCTTCGAGCGACAGAAGAAGGAAAAGGCAGAGACTGCTTGTATCACTTCTACCAAGCCGGACACACAAGGGTCCTCGTTAAGGGGTAAAATGATGAAGCCCTATTCATTTACAAAAGATATGACCTCAGCTCTCTTTGAGTGGGCCCTAGAATGCGGTAAAGTGGTGCTTCTAGAGCCAAAGAGATCAAGCAACTCCGCAAGAAAAGATAACTCGTGCTTTTGTCCGTATCACCAAGTAGCAGGACATCCTATCGAGGATTGCTACGTGTTCAAGGACATCATCGAAGGCACGATCAAGAAAGGTGAACTGCAAATGGGCGAATATAAGGTGGATCCGCCACGCCCTCACCAAAAACCCATCTTCAGGCAAGCAGTCTCGCGTGGCGTCACTGGCCTTGCTATCCCCCGCAAACTCGGCTAAAAGCCAGCATTTGAGCGTTATCTCACAGCTCGAAGGGTTGTAAAAAAAATATAGAAAAAAAATAAAATAAGAAGAGAAGAAGAGAGAGCCTGTTCTGGGGGCAGGCACACACAAAAAAGAGAGAGAAATGAAAAGATCATGATGGCCGTATCTATTGAGGGAACCGACACTCCCTCTATATCCTAATTTGTACTAGATACAACTACCATTGTGGGGCTTATGAGGTGGAGCGAGCTACTCATCCCCTCCCTGAGGAGGTGGGCGCTCTCCTACATCCCCGCCTTGGTCAATAAAAAAAAGAGAAGGGGGACGAGCCCCGAGGTAACAAGGGAGAACAAAATGTCCGTCCCGTTTATGGAGACTGGGATGATTTTATTATTATTAACATAAAATGGCCCACTGGGATGCATGGCGCATCGTCATCTTCCCATCCTATAGGGATATCTCCCATTTGTCCCACCGGGATTGACCATCTACCCTTGATACGGGTCCTGGGCCCCGGTCAACACATCTTCATTAGCTTCTGGCATTCAGCCAACAATTACACCAAATATCTCAACACCCGCTGCATTGGCCCAACGAGGCTTTCCACTATTGTTGTCTCAATCCCCCTGCCCAACTTGGGCTCATACAAACCGGTCCCTTGACACGAGGTACTCCGCCCTTGTCGAGCTCTAAAAATAATCCCACCAGTCTCACCGGACTATCCCCATAAAGCCCTTTTCATTGGCTTGAGACACTCCGTCCTAGCCAAGCTAGTTTATCTCACCCGTCTGGGTCTATAAAACCCTTTTGTCCCACTGGGCCAAGTTAAAAAAAAATAAATAAAAAAAATTAAAATTAAAATTAAAAAAATTAATTAAAAAAATCAAATAAATAAAAAAATAAACAAAATAAACAAAAAATAATAAAATAATAATAATCAATCCAATGAGCTCGACAAACATCATCAAACCAAATAAATCCTGATGAATTCAGTCGACTAATGAGCTCAATAAACCAAACAAACCTAATAAACTCAATAAAAAAAATAAATAAACCTAATGAACTCAAAAAAAAAATCTCTAACAAACCTCAGTAAACTCAACAAAATAAACCCTAATGAACTCAACAAACCCAAGAGGCCCAATAAAAATGATGAATAAACAAACATCTCAACGAACTCAATAAACTTAATAAACTCAAATAAATAAACCAACAAAAGATTCCTTCACTTGGCATTAGACCTTCTATCTGAGCAAGGTTTGTCGACCCCGATACCTCCATGGGTCAAAATCCATATTCTATCTCAGCTTGGACCTCACGTCTATGCTAGGTTGGTCAACTTCGACATGATGTCGGGCTGACATCCTTATCTGCACATTCTACCCCTGTTGTAGACCTTCCGTCTGAGCAAGGTTCATTGAATCTGACTTTTCGTCAGATCAACATCAATACTTAGCCCTGGGTCTGGGCCTCTAGTGCGTTCATCATCTTATTTACCCTTACCTTAAACCTTCTATCAGGGTAAGGGCTCGTTGACCTTGACATGACGTCGAGTCAACACCTTTTCTATATTCTGCCCTTGGCTTAGGCCTCACGCCTCTGCCAAGTTCGTTGACTTCGACAAGACGTCGAGTTAACACCTTTTCTATATTCTGCCCTTGGCTTAGGCCTCACGCCTCTGTCAAGTTCGTTGGTTTCGACAGGATGTCGAGTCAACACCTATCCTATATTCCTCCCTTGGCTTATGGCCTCACGCCCTTGCCGAGCTGGTTGACTTCGACAAGACGTCGAGTCAACACTTTTTCTATATTCTGCCCTTGGCTTAGGCCTCACGCCTCTGCCAAGTTCGTTGGTTTCGACAGGATGTCGAGTCAACACCTATCCTATATTCCTCCCTTGGCTTATGGCCTCACGCCCTTGCCGAGCTGGTTGACTTCGACAAGACGTCGAGTTAACACCTTTTCTATATTCTGCCCTTGGCTTAGGCCTCACGCCTCTGTCAAGTTCGTTGGTTTCGATAGGATGTCGAGTCAACACCTATCCTATATTCCTCCCTTGGCTTATGGCCTCACGCCCTTGCCGAGCTGGTTGACTTCGACAAGACGTCGAGTCAACACCTTTTCTATATTCTGCCCTTGGCTTAGGCCTCACGCCTCTGCCAAGTTCGTTGGTTTCGACAGGATGTCGAGTCAACACCTATCCTATATTCCTCCCTTGGCTTATGGCCTCACGCCCTTGCTAAGTTGGTGGACTTTGACAAGTCTGTCAAGTCAACAGCTACCTCTGTCCTGGCCCAGACCCTTTGTCTCTTCCAGGTTAGCCATTTTGACATGGCATCAATACGACAATGATGTTTTACGTCTGCCCTTGTTCTGAACATACCGTCCAAGCAAGGTTTGTTGACTCTGATGTCCCGTCGGGTCGACATTAATATTCTACCTCTGGCTCGGACCTTTTCGTCTAGTCAGTCAAAAAAAAAAAGAGAAACCCTTCTGCCTCTGGCTCGGACCTTTCGTCCAGTCAGTCAACAAGAAACTTTCACCTTTGACCCAGACCATCAGTCTGGACTGGCGATGAAACCTATCTGGAATATACCTTATGTCTATCCTCACAAAACCCGCATATTTCTATATGTGCCACCGACGATGAAACCCTCCCATTGATTGACCGGTGCATTGCCTGTTCAACTATGAAACCTGTCCAGGGTAAACCTTACATCTTTTCTAATGAAACTCATGTGTTTCCTTAAGTCCCATTGATGATGAAACCCTTATATATCCTCATGTCCCCCCTGTGATAAGAAAAAATGATGAAATTTACCCAGATTAGACCTTACGTCTACTCTGATGAAACTTATGGACTTCTTTACATCAGTATAAATCCAGTAGCGATGATGAAACCTACTGTTCTGTCTTGGCGTCATGGCCTTCCGCCTGAGCCAAGATGTACGGCGTCATGACCATACGTCTAAGCCGTTAAATATCCTACCTTGGCGTCATGGCCTTCCGCCTAAGCCAAGATGTACGGCGTCATGACCATACGTCTAAGCCGTTAAATATCCTACCTTGGCGTCATGGCCTTCCGCCTAAGCCAAGATGTACGGCGTCACGACCATACGTCTAAGCCGTTAAATATCCTACATTGGCGTCATCTGCCTAAGCCAAGATGTACGGCGTCATGACCACACATCTAAGCCGTTAAATATCCCACCTTGGCGTCATGGCCTTTCGCCTAAGCCAAGCTGTACGGCATCATGACCATACGTCTAAGCCGTTAAATATCATACCTTGGCGTCATAGCCTTCCGCTTAAGCCAAGATGTACGGCATCACGACCATACGTCTAAGCCGTTAAATATCCTACATTGGCGTCATTTGCCTAAGCCAAGATGTACGGCGCCACGACCATACATCTAAGCAATTAAATATCCTACCTTGGCGTCATGGCCTTCCGCCTAAGCCAAGCTATACGGCGTCACGACCATACGTCTAAGCCGTTAAATATCCTACCTTGGCGTCATGGCCTTCCGCCTAAGCCAAGCTATACGGCGTCACGACCATACGTCTAAGCCGTTAAATATCCTACATTGGCGTCATCTGCCTAAGCCAAGATGTACGGCGTCACGACCATACGTCTAAGACGTTAAATATCCTACCTTGGCGTCATGGCCTTCCGCCTAAGCCAAGCTATACGGCGTCACGACCATACGTCTAAGCCGTTAAATATCCTACCTTGGCGTCATGGCCTTCCGCCTAAGCCAAGCTATACGGCGTCACGACCATACGTCTAAGCCGTTAAATATCCTACCTTGGCGTCATGGCCTTTCGCCTAAGCCAAGCTGTATTGCGTCACGACCATACGTCTAAGCCGTTAAATATCCTACCTTGGCGTCATGGCCTTCCGCCTAAGCCAAGATGTACGGCGTCACGACCATACGTCTAAGCCGTTAAATATCCTACCTTGGCGTCATGGCCTTCCGCCTAAGCCAAGATGTACGGCGTCACGACCATACGTCTAAGCCATTTAAATATCCTACCTTGGCGTCATGGCCTTCCGCCTAAGCCAAGCTGTATAGCGTCATGGCAATTTGCCTAAGCCGTTTAAAAATTCTACTTGGTGTCACGACCATATGTCTAAGCCAAGCCATCCAACATCATAACCTTCAGGCTAAGACAACAAATATCCTACCATTGGCTTGGAATTGTTATCCTAACCAATGAACAAAAAGGACCCTTGGTTCCACGCCAGCCCTTGGTCCCTCCAGGGATTCGTCACAACATGTGACAACTTCTCCTTGTCACCATGGCATCGGTCGTCCACTTACAAGAAAGTCGACCTAAGGATGTATTCACTGAGTTCTAAAGATAAAAAAAAAGAAAAAAGAGAAAAAAGGAAGAAGAAGATGACAAAAGAAAAAAAAAGAGATGAGAAAAAAAAGGAGAAAAAAGAGAAAAGAAGAATAGAAAAAAAAAGAGAGAGAAAAAAAGAAGAAGAAAGGAGATAAAAAAAAGAAGAAGAAAAGGGGAGATGAGAAAACAAGAAAAAAAAAGAGAAAGAAACAAAAAAAAAGAAAAGAAAGAAAACACAACACAAAAAAAAAGATAAACAAAATAAACAAAACAAACAAAATAATAATAATAATAATAATAATAAAATAATAAAAGAGAAAAATAATAATAATAACATGGTTTGCTTGCTTGCATGTTTTGCGTGTGTGTCTGCCTGAAGTATAGTATTAATACACCTTCCTTCAAATTTCTATGACCGCATTCCCTTGCTAAAATAACGCCATCCAGATTCTACGACTGTGTGCGCCACGTCACATACTAAGAAATGAAAAGCCAATTCCCGGTGAGTGCATGCGGCCAGGGGAAAGAGTCGTGGTTACGTTGCGTACGCAATTCGCAGAATACACCATAGACGAAACTCCCACACTTCACACACGGTATGAGCTATGGTCCTTAGTCATAGGGACATCTTAAATTCTTCTTAACACTTCTTGGATGCTTAAATCTCTACACTCGCGTAAAGGATGACCATGAGGGAAAAGCCACCTACCCACCCCCCCAAAAAAAAAGAGAAAAAAAAGAGAGAGAAGGAAACGAAAGAAGAAGAAAAAATATATGAACAAAAGGACTAATCCTAGTAGCCGGGAATCCCCATTGAGACATATGAGGAGACTCGCGCCGAACGATGAAATCCATTATACCACTATGAACAAAAGGACTAATCCTAGTAGCCGGGAATCCCCATTGAGACACATGAGGAGACTCGCGTCGAACGGCGAAATCCATGATAATACTCTGAATAATATTAGGATGAATCCAAGTAGCCGGGAATCCCCATTGAGACATATGAGGAGACTCACGCCGAACGGTGAAATCCATTATGTCACTGTGAATAATACTAGGACGAATCCTAGTAGCCGGGAATCCCCATTGAGACATATGAGGAGACTCGCGTCGAACGGTGAAATCCATTATGCCACTATGAACAAAAGGACTAATCCTAGTAGCCGGGAATCCCCATTGAGACACATGAGGAGACTCGTGCCGAATGGTGAAGTCTATATAAAAAAAAAACTGCCAATAAAGGGACGAATCTTAGTAGCCGGGAATCCCCATTGAGACACATGAGGAAACTCGCGTCGAACAGTAAAATCTCAAATTAAGAATAAACAAGGGGGGTGTGTAAAACTACCAAAAATCGAGATCCCTGAATGTGTGCGTAGGTGATAAACCAATCCTCTAGTGTTACTTAGAGCGTCTGCACATCCCTATGACTAGGGTTCACTACCTATATGATTACACTTTCACGCTATGGAGGAATAGTCATGGGTGTGGATTGTGATTTATGCTATGCATGCGTTCTACGCGGCATCCCCTTTACGTATGCACATCTCCCTTAGTTGTGCTTCATGAGCTGCTCTCCGTCCATGAATCATGGATGCCATCCTTATCCTATCCCTAAAACAAGGGAGCTATCCTATATACATCTAGATATGCGTGTGAATCAATAAGTGCCTGCATGTTCGCATGAATGAAGAATAAAAAGACGCGTTCTCAGATGGGGGTTGCACCCACAGGTCCCGCTCACTTGTCCCTCATTCGCGCCACCTACGGGTGGGGGGCATTTGTTGACGCCTAAAATAAAAATAATAATAATAGCAGCGATGAAACAATAATAATAACCCTAAAATACCTTTATTTCTGACAAAATGTCTTATTTCTGTTATCTTGTTTTCAGGAATAGAAGAAGAAAAGAAGAAAAGAAGAGACGGTTGGCTCTAATAGAGAACCACTGAAACGAGACACAAGATCTCGGAAGATACTCGGGGCCATCCCCTAACGAGCAAGAAAGAAGCCCAGCCGACAAGATATGTCAGCCGATGAGTCAGCCCTCGTCAGTACTGATGCAATCAAAGGAATTAACAAGGCCAAAGAAAGGAATGGGCCTGTTAATGTGCTATTAAGGATGGGCTTGATGCCCCTCGCGCCGAGAACCTCCCCATGGCAGCGGGCGCGCCGGGAAGCTCCTCTAAGGGAGTGCGCCGGGAAGCCCCTCCAAAGGATGTCGCGCCGAGATGCCCCTCGCGCCGGGAAGCTCCCCCAAGGGAGTGCGCCGGGAAGCTCCTCCAAGGGAGTGCGCCGAGAAGCCCCTCCAAAGGAGGCGCGCCGGGAAGCCCTTCGAATGGGCGCGCCGGGAACTAATGATGTAGGCACGCCGAGTGCCATTGATGTGAACAGGGTCTATATAAACCCACTCCTTCGAAGAAACGAAGAGGGGGATCGGAGGAGAGGATAGAACAGAGCAAGAAAAAAGGAGGGAGAGCCTCCCCCACTGAAAAAACGAGAAAAGAAGAGACCAAAACAGAGAGAGAGAGACTCTTCCGCTGAGAAAAGAAAGAAGGAGAGGAAGCTCCAGGTGGGTAGCCAGGGAGGGAGAGGAGTCAATGCTCCGCCCTCCCCCATGGTTTTGTTTTCTTCTTCATGTAATCCTGCCGAGTTTATCTCGATTTTCTTTTGGATGTAACCGGGATATCCTGATGTATATTCATCTCCCTTTTCCTCACTCCCTCCTTGTGGTCGGTGTTGGAATGATGTTATGAAATGAAATACTACCATGGCCCATTTGGGTGTTGATTGATTGAGATATCTGCTCTCTATCTTTCTATGTATATCTTTTATCAGGAATGTCCGATAGTTTAGACGCTCCCGGTTTCAGAATCTTTCTACGAGTCTGTTCCTCGAACAGGGATGAGAATAGGACCCCCACCCCTATCTAATGGGTGATTGGGCTCTATTTCCTTCTCCCCTCCTGTCTCAATGGCAAATTCTCCCCCATATAGTCCGAGTTTTCCCTTGAGCCCTTCATGCAGTTCAGGAACCAGAGACATCAATCTCTTGGTTCCCTGAACTGCCGAGCTCTGATAAACGATAATATCGATCCCTGGGTCCTCCATTCTAAGCCTTGAATGCTTAGGGCCTAGCGTTTCGGTGCTGAAAGTCCCTCCGTCGCCAGTTTTCGACGCCATTGGGTTCATCCAGGGGATCAGAGACAGTCATCTCTTGATCCCCCAGACGGTTGATGGCAAACAGAGAAGGATTCTCAGGGTTCAGATGATGATCTCTTTTTTCCTTCTGCTGATTTGGCCTCTCGGCTCCCTTGGCATCCCCCTAGCAGAAGCATCCATGAAACCCCCTCCTGTACTCCAAATCTGGTCTCAATTCGAGCTAGAATCTGAGAAAACTCCTGGACAGAGTACCGCAATCAAACCCTGAAATCCTTCCGCAAAACCACCTTCTCGGCGTGCAAAATTCCCCGCCGAGAGCTATCCCGCCGAGATGCCATCTCCCCTAGCTAAACGACAAACCCTGCCATTTAAACCTTTTTCACGTGAGCCTCCATGCAAGCCTCTCGGCGCCAGGCTCCCGGCGCGGCTCCTGGCCGCGCCGGGAAGCTCCACGCCGAGACCCCCTCCCCTATAGGCCTATTCAAACCCCTCCATGCAAGCCTCTCGGCGCCACCTTCTCGGTGCGGCCAGGAGCGCGCCGGGAAGCCACCGCCGAGACCCCCCTTTTTGAACCAATAAGCCCCCGCCGAGAGGCCCTTTGGCCAGCCAAGAAACCACCGCCGAGACCCCCCTTTGGCCAACCAATAAACCTCCGCCGAGACCCTCCTCTGGCCGATAGAAAGCCATGCCGAGACCCACCTTCTTGGCCAATTGAAGTCCAGTCAGAGGCTCTTCTCTGCACTGCCATCTGTCAACCTTCTGATTTCTTCAGACATATGCCCCGGGGATGTTCAGAGATCATCATGGATACCTTGAGAAGACACAGTAATGGGGAAGACCTCCCCTACAGTCCTCATTCCCGATCCGGATTTCACCCTTATGAACCCAAAGGGCCATGTCATTACATGAGTTCCGAGGGATTTCAAGGGGATATTAAACGATGGCATAAATGCAAGCAATGTCCCGGGGCCCGGTGCCCATCCTCGTTCGGTCGTCATCCCGTCATTGCGTGGATGATGACCTATTCTCTCTTGGCATAATCCAAGTTGAGCGGACATGCTGCCGAAATTTATGCATATCCTATTGGGTGACTGTGATGTTCTCCCTCTCAACCCCGTCGGCCCACGGAGTTATGCCTTTGCATGCCCTCCGATGGTCCCTCCAAGGGGGATATAGATGTGCCATCGCACCCACATGGAGCGTGCCATGTCACGCCGGTCCCCATTTGGACTCCGGGTCAATTATGCCCGATCTTTTCCGGATCCTACTCTGCCACCGCATGGGTAGTTTCCTATTCCCCACTTGGCATAGTTCAAGCTGGTGGGAATATGCCGTCGGAGCTATCCCCTAAGATAACGAACCCCTGCTTCGTCTAATCCATTTAGCGTCTTGCAAACGAATGAATTCTGTTTCTTTTGAGCATGTGGCTTTACCGATGTCCTCCTCCTATTTTTGGCGTTTAATCAAGGGTTGTCCTTCCTTGGAAGGGCGTAATTAACGTCATAGCCTTTATGGTATGACGGACTTCTGGTCCCGACTCGGACTTCACAATCGACTGACCAAGTCAGATCGAGCGCACAATGAAATCGTCACTCCGGTGACTGGCACGCCAATAAATTAACAAAACAAATAAAAAAGAATAATAAAGCGCGTCCACAGCGGTCTATCGCACGACCGCTACCAATGGAAACGGTTGGGTCAAAACCGCTACTAGGCATGAGGATAAGGTTTGACCGGGTCAGCTTCAAAGGAATGGGTCGCAGGTTGAAAGCGGTCCTCCTAGGACCGCTACCAGGTGATAGCGGTCTAGAGAGAACCGCTATCATCAGGGTGTACGCCAAGGGAAAATTGACTCCAAACAAACCCCGTCCAGGGAGTAAGAAGCTTGGTAATGAATAGATATACTCAAAACACCATCAAGGAAATACCTCAAAGTAATGGATAACTCGAGACATTATCAAGGGGATAAGAAAAGGACTCAACTTTTAGGCATAAAACGGGTGTCAACAGATGTCCCTCTTTGGTGTCCGCTTTGCAAGGGAGCAAGCGGAGGCGACATGGAGGCGAAGTGGAAAGGAGATGGAGCGAAGGTAACAGCGACGTGAAACGGAGATGACGTGGAGATGAAGCAGAGAGAACTGATAAGCGGGCAGCAAGGCAAAAGACACTCGTTATAACCAACAAGCGACAGGAACTCTCCCTGAAAATGCCGAACTAACCACCAGGGCTGGATGACGCGGACGAGACCTGTCCGGATAACTAAACTAACAGGAAAAAAGGAAGCACGACCAGGCCCATCGGGGACACAATCCACAGACGATGAGGGGGTTGGAAAGGAACATAACGTAAAAAGTAGGAAAAGTATAACTGAGATAAAATCCAGACAGGAATCACACTGGCCAACCAGACCAAGCGAAAAGATCAGAGAAATCGTTCAAATTCAGAGTGGAATGAGAATCTCTTATCCAAGTGAATTGAAGTGCAATTAACCATTACAGAGGAGAAACCCTTGAACGGATCACGAGGCGTGAATGCTCAAAAGATGACATGATGCATGCTGGGCTAAAGTAAAGAAATCGTTAAAACAAATGCAAAGAAATCATAAAATAGCCAATACTCAAGGATAATATTGCTAGCCTGGGGATAACCAAGGTCAAGATACCATTTACAACCACGGCGTGCGGGATGGAACCATCCTCCCCTAGTTTTCCCAACCTAGTGGCCTATCCGGAGGTTAAACGCGTGAACCTAGATCATCATTATTTTTGTTGAAGGGGAACATCAGATCCTGGAACACGCGGGAAACCAACTGGTCCTTGAGATAATATAATGTAATACCATATAGTAATGCAATAAAGAGGAGGGATAGAAAGCCATACCTGACTTACCTGTCAAGCGGAACGGCATTTTTTATCTTTTCACATATTTGAATTTTTATGGCTTTTTTAAGATGAGAAAATCACAAGCAAATAAACATGAATAAAGTAGAACATAATGCCAAAGGCAAACAATATATAATGTAACGAACCAACTTCACCATAATGATGAAACAAACGAAGCATATGTGCGATCATGGAAGAACAAACATCACCGAAGAGAAGCCATATGACCAAGCAGAGACCAGGCAAGTGAATAAACAAGCATAAGGGCCTTATACACATAAGGCGGTCTTCACAAAGTCGCTACCAAATGGTAGCGGTCTTCGACAGACCGCGACCATGTAGCCGGATTTGAAAAAATAACGGCCGCCCCTTCGGCCGCCCCTTCATTCCCTCCGTTTCTATTTCGCAAAAAATCGACCCCAAACTCCTCCCCCAACTCTCCTTTCCTCCCCAGTTCCCCTGCCAACCGGAGAGATGCTGAAGAAGCAACTCACACACCGCTTCCTCCGGAGGATCATGGAGGCGGACGTGGGCGCTTCGTCCTCCACGGAGCCACCGGCGGGAGACGAACAACCACCACCGGTCCCGGAGGAAGAAATCCCTCCCGTCGCTCCCGAAGATCCCGACGAGGCCGCCGAAGAGGCCGACGAAGGAACCGAGGGGGACGGCAAGGAAAAACGAGCCCCGGGAGTGCCACCATCCGAGGTAAGCCCCCACAGCCCAAAACTCCTCTTTTGCCCCCTTTAATTTTAATTTATCTTGTTGCATGCGGTTAGAACGGGATCGAAGATCCCCAAATGATAGAATGTAGGGCTAAAAAGCCCATAAGAACAAGGCTAGAAACGGGGAAGGCTCGGCCCGTCATGGCGAACAGGTCGCGGTCAACCAGTAGCCACGACCTGTAGTAGCGGTTCTTTAAGGACCGCGACCATCCCAGACCCCCATTTGAATTTGAAAATTCAATTTCTTCCTATCTAGAAATGTTTATGTGAATTATGCTGATCCTTAAATGGTGAAATGCCTTTGCAGGGGAAGAGCCGGACCAGGATCTCGTGGTTGCAGGTCAGAGCAGTGTACCTTGCCTTGCCTGAGTTTCAGAGGGTCAGGCTGGCGGCGATGGGGTTTGCGGAGTTCTTGAGCGTGGAGGTACTCCGGACTGATGCCGCGTTGCTGCTAGCACTACAGGACAGATGGGATCCGATCAGCAAGGCCTTCCTATTCCCGTGGGGACACATGATCCCTACACTCGAGGATATAGCACGGATTAAGGGACTCCGAGTGCACGGGGCACCAGTGAGCGGCTTCACCCACTCAGACTACCGGGAGCAGGCACAGCAGTTGCTAGGGCTGGAGCTGGATAGACAGGGACGGCCGTCGTCCCTACTGCCACGAGGCAGACTGCAGGACAGCCTGGGCCTGAGAGGCACCGGGATCTCAGTCGGGGAGTTACCCGAGCAGCACCTGGAGAGACTGAGGGACCGAGCGAGGGGGAGAGTGTCCGCCGAGCCAGGACCCGAGGCAGATAGGGTACTGAGGAGGTTCTTGGTGTTTCTGTTCGAGCGGCTGCTTTTTGCCACGAGAGGGGATGCGGTGAGCTGTCGGTTGCTACCACTACTTGAGGATCTTGAGGGCGTGGGATCATACGCCTGGGGTGCGGCTGTACTAGCTTTTCTGTTCGACTCCCTCGGTACTACTACCCGCCAGACGATGCTTGGCGGCTTTGCTCCATTCCTTCAGGTATGATTCCAATTTGAATGCCCTGAATTTGAACGCTTATGCTTATATGATTATCTGATTAATGCATGTGTGGAATGCAGGTGTGGGCCTACCTCTACTTGCCTCACCTCGGTAGAGGGCTAGAGGCTCATGCAGACCGTCTTCCTATCGCGAGGCGGTGGGTGGCTAGACGGGACACGGGATCGCTCAAACGCCAGGTGCAGGCGATCCAGGATGACATCGATTCTCTTCCCTATGCATCGGTGAGTTCTAGACTTTAAACTTAAGATGCAAATGTTGAAATGCATGCTGACCTTGACTCCTTCTACAGGTTCGTTGGACACCTTACCGAGACGAGGGATTCGAGGGCCAGCCTTGGGTGGAGGTGGCGCTGGCGTACTCAGGCTGAGATATCTGGCTACATTGCATGAACGTGGTGGAGCCACTCCGCTATCACTTGATCATGAGGACCCGGGGAGTGCACCAGCTGGACGTGGCATTCCCGACCCGGGAGAGCGCCGAGGAGGAGCGCATGGGGCGACACTCACGCGGACTGGTTGGCTCGGTGGACTGGATTGCTCGAGCGGAGGAGCAGATCCGGGACTGGGCGCGCCATGGACGCGAGGTACGGGCCAGAGCTGACACGGACGAGGCCTACCTAAGGGCCTATGCACGACGCTACGGGGATCAGGTCTTCCGCGGCACTCGACGACCGGTAAGAATCTCTGAACCTAGTGCCTTATCTATTATGCTGACATGCTGACATGTTAACGCTTCTGAATGCAGCTTGACCCTGAGGGACGCATTGCAGAGCTCCAGGGTCTGCTCCACTCGACTGTGCAGCAGCGGGATGAGCTTCAGCGCTCCCTGGATCTCCTGGTGAGCCTTTACTGCTTTCTAGACTTAGAAATGTGATAATGCTATAAGACTTATGAGATTGACTGACTTCAATGTGCAGCATGCTGAGGGAGCCCAGCGCCATGGCTCAGATGCCCCCTCTTCCTCCACACAGACACCAGCAGACCGGGCCCAGAGGGATGCTGAGTTCGCCAGGGTGACTGCACGGGCTGAGGAGGCCGAGACCGCTCTTGCCGAGAGGGTGAGTGACGCAACCTTCTTTCAAAGATCTCTTTAGAAGCCGGTTATTCAAAAATGAACTGTATAATGCAGGCCAGAGAGTTGGAGGCAGTGATGCAGGAGATGGCCCGGCTACGGGAGGAGGCGGCAGAGGCGGGCCGCTACCGCGAGGAGGCGGAGAAGTCCCGGCAGCAGGTCCACGACCTCAAGATCGAGCTACGGGCCCTGGAGCGGGCATTTCGCATGATGGGGCGAGGCCCTGAGCGGAGCGCGTCCCAGGGTGGCGCACACAGTGGTTCTGTCCGGGACTACTTCACGGGTTCCTCCGGCCGTCGGAGGAATGAGGATGAGGAGAGGCGCCGACGCCGAGAGGAGGGTAGCACATCCATGGGTCCTCCGGAGAAGAGACGAGAGCGCGGGGGTGAGAGTGAGGGACCTGGCGAGGGCCAGGCTTGATTATGCCTTGTTGTTTCTCTTTTGATTTTGTTTGCACCACACATGTACATGGAGAAATGACACATATATATATAATGCCATGAGTTTTGTTTTAAATGAATGTGAATGTTCGTTCTACCAATCTATAAATGCTTTACACAATCGACTCAAGAAGAAGAGAGAAAGTGGTGCGAGGACGAGACACGACTAAAATGGAAAGTAGTATGCAGGCTCAGCCAAAACAGTCGCGGTTCCATGACAACCGCGACAAAAGGTAGAGGTTGTGCAACCAACCGCGTCCTGAAGAACGTAAGAGTGCCCAACCAAGGCAGACGCAATGTCATACAACAGGGGGCCCATGCGCGACCAACATATTCGTGGGACAAAATAACTCATGCAGGATAAAGATGTGACAAATACACTCCTCAATCGAAACTTAAGATCAGCATGAAGTGGAACCGCCAGGTTCATGATCGTGAGGTAAAGCCGTCTCGTGTAGATGTGATCAGAGGAAGCAAGAATTTGAGGAGGACATAAGCTTCAGAACAGATCGAGAGACATGAGTTGAATGAGAGAATAGGCCCAAAGATGTGGATAGGAGATGGAGCGAAAAGATATAGCGAGGAATGCCTGGGTACTTGCAACCTGCACACTTAGCAAACGGATTACGTATCTGTCGTTAAAACAAATGCAAATGCATGAAAGAGACATATTTTTTTTGGATTTTCGTAATCTTTTTGATGATTTTTTTTTATGACAATATTTGATTTTTTTTGAAGTTTTGAAATATTTGATTTGTCTGAAGTTTTGATAATATTTGATTTTTTTTTGGTTTTGGAATTTTATCATAGAAATCCGCAGCACCTAAAGGCGGGTTCAAACTACTGGCAAGGGACCGTCGTTTCGACCCCTTTCACTAAAGGCTTCCCTTAAGCAGGGTGTGCATGCGAGGGTGGCTTACCACAACCAACTGCTTCTAAAGAACGGTGCCCCTACTAAGGCCATACCCGGGATACAACCCGGTCTAAGAGGGAGGAGCAGAAGATAAATTGGAGACAAGCTTCGTGCAGGATGGGAGATATCAAGGCTCGAATTCCTTCAAGGGCACTACTCCTCAAAGAGTAGGTCTGTTGCGCCGGGGCTTGTGTCTTTGATTTTTAGACCCATATTTATCAGGCACGCGTGCGACCGGGCTCATGACGTCCCGCGGGGAACTATACTGCCACTCTTGCCATGCCTTTGATTCATAATTTTACATTGATTAATTTTCTTCATTTTGGTAGCCCTTATTGGCCAGATATAGCATGAAAACTCATTTTTGAGGGTCAAGACTGCCCCTATTTGAGACCTCTCTCGTATTGGGGAGCGCCTAAGTTGGTCATCTTATCCATCCATCTCTTGCCCCTGCACTTGGCCGAGCAGAAAAAAGAAAAGATTTTTGTGCATACCCAAAGTATGGCCAAAGTAGCAACGGTGCGCCTCAGAGGAATCGGCTATGGCTTGCCGTGTAGTGTGTGAAAAACCCATGCCTAAAGGTCACCCTCAACAATCGGGGAAAGAAACTAGACTCCCAGCGCGGAGCTATCACCGGCCTAAGGGTGCTGCAAAAGCTAACTTTTTTATTTGACACAAAGTTAAGATCTAATTAAACAAGGACTCCTAAAGCCACTCAATCATGTTAAGAAATCATGTGCAGAAATAATGGAAATGAAAGCATGTTTCTTGCCCAAAATAAAGATACCTTCGTAAATCCATGGCGTGGAAACCAGCATCCTGAAGCGATCTCGATCATCGAGCTTTGAGGAGCGCAAACTTTATTTTCCTTGCTTGTTAGGATAAAGGATGAAAGGATAGCAAAGGATTGGATTCCTCGACATAGAGGAGTGGCAGACATTATATTGGACGAAGAAGGGATAAAAAGGAAGAGAGACGAGGGCTAGAACTCCCTCATTAAGGCACTGAGGCCCTGATAACAAGGAACCAGATACAGAATAAATAGGGATTAACTGAGATCAAGGTGGGCTAAAGCCTCGAGAACAGCAAGAAAAAGGGTAATGACCTTGAAAGGGTGAGACAGAAGGAACGGAAAGACGTCGAAAAGATAACTGTGAAGACAAGAAAGAAGGATAATGATCATCTGACGTGGTCAGAAAAGAGGAATAGCGATCACTCGACAGAGGCGGGGAAGAGAATGTATGAACACCCGACAAGGTCGGGGAAAAGAAATGGAAACCACCCGACAAAATCGGGGAAGGATCAGAAAAATCACCCGACAAGGTCGGGGAACGAGCGTGAGGGATCCCAAACAAGGTCGGGGGAAAGAGACGAGCAGTGAAATCTGGACATGTCCGGGAAGAAAAACTAGAAGATGCCCCTGACTCAGGGGAAGAGGAAGACATAGGCCGAGGCCTAGAATGGTGAGGATAGGAAAAGATGGTGGAAATATGGTCAGGTGGTGGAAGGTACACCACCCACAGATAAGAACTGAGCAATAGAAAAGACGAATGGACGGAAGAAGGAGATGAGGCAGTGGACTCCTGAGTGCCCAACTGACGGCCCTTGAACTTACATCGCCGCCTCTTCCTAGCCGCAATCTTCTTGAAATAACGCCGCCTGGCGCAGGCTCGGCTTCCCGGGCTCCTCAATCTGTAATGTCTTCTCAAATAGCGGGCCCACCTGGCAGATGGCCTGGCCCGGTCATGAATATGCAGCTTTATTGGGGCGGCTGCCCCTAGACCCCCAGTGCTAACAAGATGCAGACATTCTTGGGCAAACAACTTCTCAATTGAATGAATATCATGGAGCCACGGAGTTTTGTCTCTTGGGACTAGAACATAGAGGTTCGGCAACTCCACTCGGCAATCAGGCTCGAAGCATAACTCCCGTACTAGAAGAGTAGGACAAAGCTGAGAGAGATCAATACGCGGCGTTGACGTGGCCGGCATGCTAATAAATTGAGGGAGGTTGCACAGCAAGTGCAGAATGTCCTTGGAAAGTGCAAAAGATGCAGCCAATTGCCCCTTGAATAGGGAATCCATCAGGCTCCGGGCGGCCGTATGGGTTAGCATAATCCGAGTAGAGAACCCCTCTCGGCCAGTGAACTGAACATCAATCGAGCGAGGAGAAATAACGGCATCGATAGTGAATCCCCCGGCGAGTGATGAAATTGCCATCAGCCTCGCTCGTGAAGAAACTGGCACTAGTGCGAGTGAATTCTTCTTTGCAACCATTTCTGAAAATGCAGGCTCATTATCCCGAAAATAGCCAGGGACCAGGACCCAGATTGGCATGCGGTAAATGGCAACTTGAGTCTTGAAATGCACAATCGAAACCTGGCTCGGCTCATTATCTCCCTGGGGACCAGACCCAAGGGGCACCAAAGGTAGCGTGTACCTGCTCTGTGAAGTGGGAAGTGGTAGAGGAAGGTTAGAAGGAGGGGGTTTGAAGGGAGCGGGTGGTGATGGTGCAAGTGATGGGGGAATAACGATGATGACGGGCATGGGTGAAGGTAAAGGCAAAAGTGGAGGTGTGGGTTTGTGCTCGGCCTGCTCGGGCTCAGAGGATGATGGCGAAAGGGGGAGTGAAGGAAGTGGTGGCGGCGGTGGCAAAGGTGATGAGGGTGGCAAAGGGAGTGATGTGGTTGATGAAGACGGTGAAGGTGAAGGGATGGAGGTGAAGGTAAGGGTGGGGAAGAAAGAGGAGAGGAAGGTAGTGGCATAGTGGGGGAAGAGGCAGGTGGTGGCGCTCTTCGATGTATCTTCACGACTCATCGAGAGGCATTTGGGATAGGTGTGGTGGTGGAAACGGAGGGTGAAAGAGAGGTTGCCCAAGCGGAGGCTGGGGTAAGTAAAGGTTGTGGAGGAGATGGGATGGAGGAAGAAGTAGGTAACGGAGCAGGTATCTTATTAACTAAAGAAACACCAGGGTGCCCCTGGTCTTGAAGTGGGGACGGTTGCCTAGGCGGCACGGCTTGCTGCTGCTGCTGCTTGCTGCTGAGATCCAAAATAACTTGGCGTATGACAGCCCAATCAATCATCCTCTTGTCTTCCAAGCTGTAAATAACCTCCCGAAACTCGGGACAGTCCTCAATCAAATGCCCCTGCTGACGGTGGAATTCACAGAACTGGAGTAAATTCCCGACCGTGGGCCGGCAAGGCACAACCGGAGGGAGCTGCAACGCATGAGTGGCCATCAAAGCCCTGAAAATGTTTGTGAAAGATTCTGGCAACGGCGGAGAAGGAGCCCGCTTCGGGTACGGTGGGTGTCGAGGGATATGGGAAGGTGATAGAAAAGGTTGCGGGGGTGGAAGCGGAGGTTGCGTAGGTAATGACGCATGGCTAAGGGAGGGATTCAGTGAAGGCATATACGGAGCAGAAGGAGGGGGGATACAGACGGCATCCACCTGCTCGGGATGTGGCGTTTGCTTGACCGGAGGTGGGGGTTCATGCAAGTATGAGGAGGCGCAAGGCTGTCTTGTGGAGGGTCGGTATATGGAAGGGTAGGGATATGTGGAGACACACGGGTGCGAGGGAGTCGCAAGCCGATTCATGAAAGGATATGTAGTAGAGGGCTGACTTACGGAGGGTGACGGATAGGAAGCGGGCATGGAAGGTGGAGGGAATTCGGGGTCAAGGGAACTTGGGAGTTGTTGGCTAATAAAGCGGGCTCGGCTGTAAAGCTGCTGCCAGGAGGTGATATCATTCAGGGCTAAGATGCATCTGAGCTTGGGCGTTGTATTAGAAATGACCATCTTGATCTGCTCGCCCTCCGGAATATGCCCCGGGACTTGCGCGGCTAGGTGACGCCAGCGGTCGACAAAGGTCGAGAATTCCTCGTCAGACTTCATCTTCTCTTGGGCCAAGTCAACCATGGAATACTTGGGCCCAACCTGATCCTGATACTGCTGAATGAATCTTGCTTGAACGGCTTGAAAATTCACCATCTTCTCTTGCGGTAACGTGAAGAACCAATCCTTGGCTGGGCCCTCTAAAGTTAGGCCGAATAAATAGGCCATCAAGTGTTGATCATGTTGGAACTGGGCCGACTCATACAGGAACTCCTTCAAATGCACATAGGGGTCACCAATTCCATCATAGCGATGATAAGTCGGAATCTGTGAACGTGGTGGAAGCCGAAGACCTTGAAATGTAAGTGGGATATCCAAAGAAGTTTGAGGACTGATTTGCCGTTGCAATTTATCAAGTTGGTGTTGGGCCTGAGCGATCATCTCCTTGGTAGGAAGAGTCCGAGAAGGATATGGGCCATCTTGAGCAAGAGATGATGAATTTAGACCAGGATAATGTTGATGGTCCGGATAAGGGGATCCGGCCTGAGAAGAAGGAAAGCACGCTCCGAGAATTGAGGAATACATGGGCCTGGAAGAATTACGAAGGTGGGAACGAGAATTGATTGGGCCAACAGCAGCACGGGCGGGGCAAGAATGCCCGTTAGAAGAATAGGGTCCAACGGGGGAATAAGGAGATGGGCCCGCATGGGAAGAGGAGTCCACACGGGGGTAAAAGGGTGGAGAAGTATAGGAATAAGGTATGGGGGAGAAATGCTCCATGGGGATGGAGACTTTATAGAGTGAATTTCAAATAAATACAAGGAGGGACATGGGCCTAGGACGGATGCGACTAGATGGAGACAGACTGGGGTGAACTAGACCAGATGGACCTAATCTGCCAAAATAATGCAAATGATAATACCGCAACATACAAAGAAGGGGAGAGATGAGAAAAGAATTAGCCAATTATCCAATCAAGTTTCAGATGATGCGCGAGAATTTTTATAAGTTCCCTTTTAGGACCTTAGCGGATTAATTAAAATGTGAATTCACTCAACACAAGGTACCAAAACCGGGTGAGAATGGAGAACTGATAGACTCTAAAGGACTCTCTCTCTCATGAATGCAGACCCTAGACTGGGGATGACAACGGTACAACCTGCCCGACGTCCGCGTGGGAATCCAAGGCTCACGGGGGCTTACGGAGGCCCTCATCAAGGTCCCTAGTCGGCTCCAAGGAATATGGAGACGAGAGGAAACCCTACCTCGGTAGGAATGCAACTACTATGGAAACAAATGGATGCCCCTATGCGCACCGGAGTGCATGCAAATTCTGACCTAAAAGACTAGTAATCAAGATGAAAACAATAACATAAACAGTTACTTCAACAGAGAGAGGAACAAACAGCACTCAGGACCCTTAAACGCAGTGAAACAATGGGCTACAGAAAGGGACCTCGGGTGCGTACCTGGGCGAACAGTAGCGGTCCTGTGATGACCGCTAACACATGTAAGCGGTCGGCGTAGGACCGCATTATGTCAGAAAGCAGAAAGTAGCCAAACAGAAGCAGAAACCCCGGAGGGAGGCCCGAGCAATAAACCAGATGCCAGAGGAAATAACCATAACAATAATGAGGACAACGTGCAGATACACGGACAGCATAAAATAACACTCCAGAACGTAACACATAATGATCTATGGCAGAAGGTTTTGGAGTGCGCACCTGAGTAACAGGTAGCGGTCCTCTGATGACCGCTACAAAACGTAAGCGGCTGTCAGCAGACCGCTTCTACGCCAGAGCACAGAAAACACCCAGAACAGGAACGGGAAACCCCACAGAGGTTCTCAACAATAGTAAAAAGTAGGTGATACAGTACACAACACGATTGGCAGTGGGGTCCCACCGTGATCGCCAAAAAAGGTGTAGATATATATATGTGTTTCAATCTAGCGATGTCCCCTAACTAAATAATGTAAGCATACTGATAGACATGAACTTTCATGAAACACAGAGGGGGACGAGGAGTAGAGAACTGACCGTGATCGCCACCAAGACTAATACCTCTGGAAGACCGAGCTACAAGCCTTGGAAAGGAGAAGGATAGCGGCACTCGCAAGCGGGATGCTGAAAGGTGAAGGCGGTTTATCGCACGTCCGCTACCTGATGAAGGCAGTTCGTCCCAGACCGCTATCATCACCCAAAAACGTGGGCTGTGGGTCGATCCTCCCTCTCTCTCAGCCGGCCAAGAGAGAGGGGCCTCGTGCTGAATGTGCTGTAAACCTGCAAGGAAGGATGAAGACACAAAGAAAGCAAACCCAATTAGAACTACAAGTTGTGCAATATCTATCAAACTATAATAATTAAAACGCATAACAAGGGGGGAAAGTACCTGGGGGTTGGTGATTTTTAACCCCTGTGGGGCGTGACAAACAATGGGAGGGATGTTTAAACATTCAACGAATGACTAGAACATGATAGAACAACACGAGACAATGCAAGAATAGTGATGCAATGCGAAGAAAAGGAATGAACGAAGGAGGGTTTGAACACTAGGGTCTAGATACTCCCTGGACTGGAGGATGCTTAGAACGTGAACAGCATGGTCCCTTGGCAGAAGATCGCTCCCCGGACCGGCAGAGTTTCGGCGTGAATCCCCAAAAGTCCCCCGGAAGTGAGGAAGAAGCCAACCCTTATATATCGATCCCTTAGAAATCCTAGGTCGAGTTGGGGTCCCCCGGGGCGAATTCCAGAGTTTTCCAAAGGACAAACTCATGAAAAATCGAAGAATAATCATCCAAGAGAGTCCACCCCCCGTCCGGGGCCGTAACTCTCTCGAAGATAGAGTCCTAAGACACCCCCGGGCGAAGAAAACGGAGCTTCGGACGGAACTGGGCTTGGGCGGTGAACGCAGTCTATCGCACGATCGCTACCAATGGAAACGATTGGGTCAAAACCGCTACCAGGCATGAGGATAAGGTTTGACCGGGTCAGCTTCAAAGGAATGGGTCGCAGGATGAAAGCGGTCCTCCTAGGACCGCTACCAGGTGATAGCGGTCTAGAGAGAACCGCTATCATCAGGGTGTACGCCAAGGGAAAACTGACTCCAAACAAACCCCGTCCAGGGAGTAAGAAGCTTGGTAATGAATAGATATACTCAAAACACCATCAAGGAAATACCTCAAAGTAATGGATAACTCGGGACATTATCAAGGGGATAAGAAAAGGACTCAACTTGTAGGCATAAAACGGGTGTCAACACGTTGCACTTCCAAGTCTGCACATTGGGTTCTTTACCTACGTTCAGCTTTGAAAGTCTGCACATTGGTAGTTTTACCAACGTTGCCTTGCCAATGTCTATACACTGTGTTTGTTCAAGTCTGTATAGACTTAGCCTTGTTCTAGTCTGTACATCGACCAGCTATAATTGGCAAGTCTACACATCATGATTTCATCATGTCTGTACAACCTCTTCATTGAAAGTCCACTCATCACTCAAGTCTATACTATGCACACTTGCTTTCTTGCATAAAGTCCATACATCGGACTGTTCATGATTTCATTGGTAGAGTCTGTACATCGCCTTCAAAGCCTTCTGTTGAAACCTCAAGTCTGTACAGCGAGCAGCGTCCTTGTGTCTCAAGCCGTTCTCCAAGTCTGTACACTGGTCGTGCATTCAAGTCTTTCACAAGTCTGTACATCAGACGCGCATGCTCGCTTGTCCCTCCGGATGCTCTCTTGGGACCGAGTATGCTCTCCAGTGACTGTTAATGCTCCGATTGGCCAGCGTCTCTCTTGATCAAGTCTATACACTCATTCACTGTTCATGCATTCACAGTGAAGTCTGTACATTCGTTTGGCTATGCATCACTATCCACCAAGTCTATACATTGGTAGAGTCTGTACATCAGACGCGCATGCTCGCCTGTCCCCCCGGATGCTCTCTTGAGACCTAGTATGCCCTCCAGTGACTGCTAATGCTTCCCTAACTTTGAGGATGCTCCCCTGGAGTAGCGATTGCTCCCCAGAGACAGCATGTGCTCCACATGCTCCCCTGACGCTGGTGATGCTGTCCAGAGGCCATAGATGCTCCCCTGAGACTTCATATGCTCCCGTGTGAGAACGCACTAGTCTCTGGGTATTTAAAAGAATTGTATTACATGCATTCCCTTTCACTAAGTCTGTACAATGCATGCGCTTTTACAAGTCTATACAGAGCTCTTCACTTAACCTGATAATCCGATACTCTGTCTGACAGGTGCTCTGCTCGTGAAGCTTAATGGAGGGCACGTGATCCGAGGCTGGAAGGCCTGACCAGATGATGACACATGGACTGACATCCTGCTGGATGCTACCACGTGGTCCGAATACTTAGGGCTGGAAATGTGGAGGTCACACACCAGGGCTGCTGCTGCTGTTATATATGTGAGCCCTCTTCCACAGAAGAAGACTGATCGAATTGGCGAGAGGTGAAGTCCATACAGAGAGCCACGATCCAGACAGAGAGGAGAAAAGAAGAGAAGAGCAAAAGAAAAGTGAGAGCAGAAGAAAAAAAAAGAGAGAGATAGTGCTCGTGAGAAGTGAGAAGAAAGGGAGAAGAAAGAGAAGCAGAAAGAAGAGGAAGAAAAGAAGAGGAGAAGAGAGTCTATTGCAGATCAGTTCAGTCTGTTCGTGGATCAAATCCAGAACGACTATGCTCATTGAGAGCTACATCTCTTGTGTTTCATTTCCAGCTTTTGTTGCTGTGCTTTTTATGTTTTTTTATTTTTTCCTTTGTTTCTTTGGTTAGCCCTGTTCTTCCTATTGCCCTGCTGGGGATCGTGTTCCTCCTGTGGATTCAGAAGAAGGGAGACTTGTCTCTGGTTCTGGGCTTGTGGCTTGTAATTCCAGGGGTCCCTCCGATTGGAGGAAGAGAGGTCTGCGACCTCTGGTTGCTGGTGACTGGGAGTCACTAGCGGGTTCCCTCCTGGTCTAGAGGAAGAGAGACTTCGGTCTCTGGTTTTCAAGTGGCTGGGAGTCACTTGGGGTGTCCCTCCGGTTGGGAGGAAGAGGGGAGGCTGTTCCCCTGGTCAAGCTGTGTGGCAGCACCTTGTTCGCAGATTGAGTCTGCTTGGTTCTAACGTTTGCTAGTGAAGCCTCACTCCGGTTGGGAGTGAGGGGTGGATGTAGGTCTGGAGGACCGAACCACCTAAAAATCTATTAAGCAGTGGTTTGCTTTCTGTGTTTGCTTCCGCTAGATGCTTGGATAGGCGCACTCCATGTGCTTGCTCATAAGTTTAATTGAATTAGTTTTATTCTGTGATTGCGTCTAGCATCTGAGTTTTTATTTGGGCATTATTCGTAGAAGGATACATTCACCCCCTCTGTATCCGGGCCTAGCACCCTAACATTAGTGAGCTGTGAAAGTCTAGAAAACATTTCCTTAATGGTTTCATCATGCTTCATTTTAAATCTCTCATATTTAGAGACCAACATATTTACCTTGGTGGCTCTTACCTGGGACGTTCTCTCATATATCAACTCCAATCTGTCCCACATCTCCTTGGCTGATCTGTAAGCTGAAATCCTCGAGTATTTCTCTGGATGAACCATGCACTACATGATATTCATCGCAGTCCAGTTGACGATTGACATGCGTATTTGTTCTCTCGTCCGTGCAGTTTCATCTTCTGGAAGTTGGAATGGACTGTTAGTAACAACTCTCCATAGCTTATGACTCTGAGCTCTCAAAAATACTTCTATCCTATTTTTATAGTATAGATAATTCAAACCATCGAAGAACGGTGGTCTATTAATTGAATGCCCTTCAGCTAAGAAGCTGCGACCATTACCATTTCCAGATCTTCCCTGGTTGTTGGACCACATTGTGGGAAACCTGCTCTGATACTAATTATTGTGTGCACGGACTGGATCTAGAGGGGGGGTGAATAGATCCCCAATTAAAAATAATGCTCAAATAAAAACTTACGCACAATTCAAACTGAACTGAAGATGGTAAAACAAATATCGAACACTTGGAAGGAAATGGAGATGCTGATCAGAAATGAAGCTACACTTAATCCAAATGAGATTTCAGCAATGGTCAACTAGAGACGCTAGTACAAGGCAGAGGGTAGAGTCCAGAAACTCTCCTCACACAAGATGTATGAATACACCTTTTCATATACCAGCTTCTAAAGACTTTCATAGAACCAAGCTGAAAATTCATATAAGACCTATATCGAACACTTAGCACACGGTGAAACACTTAACCGAGTATAATTCACAAACAGCTCACACAACACCCTGTGAAGAGGGGTAGAAGAGAATGATCAAGCTCACAAACAAAACACACGGCACAAGGGATTTTTAGGTGGTTCAGTCTGCACCAAGTAGACCTATGTCCACACCCCACTCAACCAGAGTGAGGCTTCCGCTGACTAGCAGCTTGAACCACTGAGCATCTTAGCTTGCTACACAGCTGAGCCTTATAGCTTGCTATCCGCTGAGTAACACAGCTTGCTTCCGAGGAACAAATCCTCTTACAGCTGAGTCTCACAGCTTGCTCCGCTAACTAACAGCTTGATGAAGGAAACAAAAAACAAGATAGAAAATGAAAGAAGAAAACTAAAACATGTGGCCCTCAAGAAGCGGAGATGGTCTGGATTTGATCCAAAGACAAACAGATCTGAAGTAGACTCTGGCTGCACTCTTTTCTTCACGGGCTCTTTCTTTCTCTTTTTCTCTTCTTCTTCTTGTTCTTCTCACGAGCTCTCTTTTCTTCTTTGTGCTTGGTAGCCTTCACAACATTCTCTTCTTCTTCTTCTTTCTTCTTGTACAAGCACACCCTCCAAGCACCCTTTTTTTCTTTGAAGGAAGACACCCTTTATAGAATAGGGGCACCAGAAATGCTTTTGGATAAAATGATTTAATTCCTTCTTTTTCCCATTGGTCCACATGTGAGGAGATAAAAAAACATTTTTGACATTTTGTCCACATGGCAGGGGATGAGAATGTTCTTCTGTTAAGGTAACCTCAGATCACGTGCCAACTCAAGGGCCTTTGAGCTTGGGCGTGTGACAGACACAAGAAACCTGTAAAAAGGCTTTTCAGGCTATTTGTTAACCTTACCAGTCTATTTATCACCCTTATCGAGCATTTGTCAGACTTACCCAGCCATTTGTCACCCTTATTTGCCATTTGTCCACCTTACTGCCCATCTGTCACCTTTAGCCGCAATAGCTGTCACCGTTTGTCTTTTTCTTCTTGCCTTGAGCCGTCGCCAATATCCATTTGTCCCCATTAGCTAGCTTTTTGTCACTGCTATTGCATATTTGTCACCCTTAGTCGACCATTTGTCACCTTTGTAGCTGGTTGACTGTTGACTCCAGTGTTGACTACTTCAAGTGAAAGGGTGTTGAATTAGCTTGTTGACTATTGACTTGGCTCTATTGACTCTATGGCTTGGCTTCCATGATAACGTTGACTACGTTGACTATGTTGACCATGATTGCTTGGCTGCTTTGTTGAGTTGACCATGTTGACTATGCTGATTTTGTTCACTTGTTGACTTCTGTGAACTGTGTTGACTATGTGAAGCCTTGTTCACTCTTTTGACACTATTGACCATGTTGAAGGCTTGAGTCACCCTTAACAGATATTTTTATTTTTCTTCACAAAAGCTCCCATGGAGTAGACTTGGTTTGCCTCTAGAGTCGACTCGCCTCCTATGCATCTCAAGCCTTTCAGCGCTACTGCACACTTTACACCCTTAGTAGGCTCTTTTACACCCTTACAGCCTATTTTACACCGATGACCAGCTATTTGTCACCACTAATCTGTCGCCATAGATGCTTCTGCTAGCAGGTGACCTTGGCGATCCGGCTGCGTCGACGTTGCTACCTCCTGCATCGACTCTATCAACACAATTCCTTCTCCTTAGCTCTTTTTCTCCTAAGCTAACCATTTGTCACCACAACTGATCTATTTGTCACCCTTAGCAGATATTATACACCTTTGACAGGATATTTGTCAGCGCTATCTTCTTCTGCTGGCGGGTGGCTTTGGAGTCGACTCTAGAGCCAAAAGGAGTCGACTCTACTTCTAACATTTCTTCTTCTTGGCTGAAATGACATAGCCCGAGTATTATGAAGTCGACTCTACTTCTTCTTTGGCATGTTCTTCACACATACACATTGCACACATAGCATTAAAGCATCAAAACATTGTCATAATCAAGTGCATATCAAAATCAAGATTTCTAAATCATGACATCAACAAAAGCATATGACTCATGGTTTTGACATCATCAAAACACAGGGACACAACAAGGTTTGGTGAGTTAATAGCCATGAAAAGATCCCTATTCCATCCTCAGAGCAGTCGAAGTTCTACAGTGGTGATTGCTATATTTTTCAGTATACATATCCTGGAGAAGACAAAGAGGAATATATTATTGGTACTTGGTTTGGAAATAAGGGCGCTCAGGTGGAATCATTACTTCTTTCTGTTCTATCATATCTGCTTATTTGTTTGTTATGGTGAAAAAAATGGTCCTTTCCTGCTGAAAACCTGCAAATCAATCGAATAATTGGAGGTTGAGATAACTACCTTTGAAGCAGAAAGTTTAAGAAAAATTTAATTGGAACATTTTGGACTATTTATATGCACTAGTTATTTCTCCCATGACATGCATGTAGAAAGGGTACTATATTCACAAACAAATTGGCACCTACTATTTGTAGTATACACCTCGCAAATGGCGGAAAAAACAAATTGTGTGTAATGAAAGATTTTTTTTATTTGATATGAAATTTACATTTCTTTTAACTCATGACAGCTTACATATTTGTGGAGGTTGTGGAGATGGGAGACAGTGGGATGTTCTTGGTTAAGTTTCCCTATGGATAATTGTAATTGATGTTAGCATGGGAAGCATGATAGTCCAACATGTTATGTGCAATGCAATCTTATTGGAACCATTTCTCTTTTGTTTATTTTTGATTATTTATTTATTGGAATGTGATTTTGCATTTCATGTGATTGAATTTGAATGTGCCATGTGGAAGGTGATAGTATATCTAGGATATTCAGAATTTGGATCCTCCCCCCCTCACAAGCTGGCATTAATAACATCTTGCTGATGCAAGAACACCCTAACTTCTTACCTTGGTGAAGATGCCTAATGGATACATGCGATACTAAGAGTGAAAGCAGGTTTGATGTAGTTATTTGTCAATGCAACAAGGTGGTTGAGTGGTTGAAGGTTTTAAGTTGATTGTTTGGTTCATTTGTTAGATTGTTGCCTTTGAGGTATTTTATGGCACATGACATCGTGGCCAAATGTGTGGAAGGAGACACATTAAATTTGACTAAGTATTAGATACTTGCTGATGTCATCATTCCACAAAGTGAATTTTGTCAAGTTAGTTTGATCAAATATTCAAATGTTGAATGCTCGGCAAGGAGAGACATGCAAGTTGAGCATGAAATTTAGTTGAGTGCTGCATAGTATGCGCTCCGCTCAAAATTTTGCATGTGTGTTGCATGAATTTTGATTAAGTATTGGACTTCAACATGAAATTTGACAATGTTGGAGTTCAGCCTGAAATTAGATTAAGCGTTGGAGCTCATGTGAAATTTGACCATGTCACATGTGTACAAGAATTCCCTAATGTTCTCTGCGTGAATTTTGATTAAGTCTCCTATGTTCATAGGAGCATGGCTTCTGATTTTGGTTTGATGCTCAAGATTGGCTGACGTAAAGAAGCTACATTCTGCTTGCATGCAATCCACACTGTAGCCAGCATGACTCATTGTTGTGCATGGAAAGCCAAATCTGTAATGTCCTGGATCCTTATTGGATTCTTATTAGGTCTTTATTTATTTCTTCTTCACCCTCTCTCCTCCCTCATTTCTCTCATCTCTTTCTCTCTCTCGTTCTCTCTCGTCTCAGGACCGTTCGACGCGGGGCGCGCGACCGTGGAGAGCTTACCGAGGCGGGGACGCGATGGAGTGATCGGGACGCAGGATGGAGCGACGGTTTGAGCGTGGCGTGGCGTGATCCCTCGGTGGATTTCAAGATCGGCGCGGTTCATGTTTTGGGGTTTTCGGCACGGATTAGTCGCTTTAGTGCACGGTTTCTTCGGTGGAGGTAGGGAGACGAATCACCAACTTCTCCTACACATTTTCCCTGTAGTTTCATGTTGTTCGGTGCTAGAACGGGCGAGTTTGGGCTCGTTTAGGTAAAATCATGGTTTTGGGAGTTCGCAGGGTTCGTCGGAAAATGGCGATGGTTTTTAGATCAGTTAGTGTCAATGGACTCCTTGGAACGTCCACGTTCTATAGTCACTGATTTCGTGTCGATTGGCGGTCATTCGGGACCGTTAGGAGCCTAGGAAGTCCGGTGATTCCATTTGGGTCGATTTGAAGAAATCACCCGTTTCTCGCTGTTTCTTGGCCGATTCGACTCCCGTTGGAGTCTAAGTGTTGTATATCGTCATTATGGATGTATCCCCTTCGTTTCGGAACGAACGGGCTGTGGAAAGGCCACGATCGGGCCGATCCTGTGGTTTGCTCGTCGTGACGCCTACGCGGTTTAACATTAACCACGTTGGGCTTAGGGCGGTTGGTTTTGGACCGTTTAGAGTGAGTCGGTGGGCGTCTACATGGTCACGCGACAGACCGCCCAGTGGATGGCGCTACCAGGTGTGAGCTGCCTAGTCCACTTGAGCGGTTGGTTCCCAGCCGTTCTATTTTTCCCGTTGTGTTGAGCGGCCAGGTCTTTACCACTTAGCACGGTTGACCTTGGGTCAACATTTTAAGGCGGTTCATGGCGCGGTTCTCCCTTAGCCGTCCTGTGTGTTGAGCGGTCTGTCCCTAGACCGTTCTGACCGTCGTCTGAACGAGTACTGTAGTAGGTCGGTTGGCTTGAGTGGCTTTCCCTTAACCGCTCTATGCCTTGGGGCGGTCCAGCCCTAACCGGCCAGTCTTTCAGTACCTTGAGGTCTGTCCCGTTGAGCGGTTCCGTTTAAGCCGTTCTGTTCGATTGAGCGGCCATGTCCGGACCGTTCAACTCATTGAGCGGCCCCTTTGTGACCGCCCAGTGAGTTGAGTCTGTGGTTGTATCTTCTGGCCGTGATGGCCTGATCTGTGTCCGTCTGTCTGTCTGTATGTCATAGGACGGTTAGCTAGTCCGTGTCGCGTGTCTTCTATAGACTGCTGGGTGGTTTATCGGGTAGGTCAGCTAGAGTTGACTGATCCTAGTGGTCATATCCTTGATCGCTACAGTCGTCTTGTGGCCCCACCCACGACTGCCGATATCCTTGTCTCTGTGTGCGTTGCGGCTAATTCCTTGGCTGCTTGGTTCGCCTGGCGGCTGGATAAGGAGTCGTTTATGCCCAGAGGGTTGTTCTTTGTCGTTTCGATTTTCCGTTCGTCTTGGCTTGTCTTTGTGGTCTGTAGACACGCCATTCCTGACGTCTCCCGAGAAAATCTCATATTACTATACAACGCCCCGCAACGGCTTACGCATTTTGAATCGCTTGAGTACTTCCTTTTCTTAAGTCTTCTTCCGCCCTTTTCGGCATCCGGAATCGTCTCGTCACGGTATTCGGACGGCATCAACACCAGTCAGACGCATCAGGAGGTTCCGGAACCAAGAAGGGTGTCTGCCGGGCGGCCGCCAATGCTTGAACTAAGGACCCGGGTGGGTCTTAATGGGGGCGTCCAGGCCCCTGGACGCCCCCATTCTTTTAATTTTATTTTGCAAAACCCAAAACACAAATAAAAAATAATATATAAATGGAGGCGTCCAGGCCCCTAGACGCCTCCATAAAAACAAATATAAAATATATACCAGTTGGCATAAAAAGACAAAACAAAATAAAAAATTATACATTAATGGAGGCGTCCAGGCCCCTGGACGCCTCCATAAAAACAAGCATAAAAAATATATAATGCCAGCTTTGGCATAAAAAGACAAAATAAATAAAAATAATAATATATTAATGGAGGCGTCCAGGCCCCTGGACGCCTCCATCAACTCCCTCACGGGCGCCGCCCACCGAACGATGGTTTGTCGTGTGTGAAAAAAGCTAAATTATGGAGACGTCTAGGCAGCTGGACGCGCCCATTTCTGAATCACGAGGCGCCGCTCACAAAACCACGCGTTGTGCCAAACCGCGTGCGGCAGTCGGTGGTGTTCGGTGGACCTGTTACGGGCGTCCGGGGCCCTGGACGCCTCCACAAAAATATTCTGAAAAAATTAATAAAAATAGAATAAAATATTAGTTCGGCCCTGATGGAGGTGTCCAGGGTCTTGGATGCCTCCACCCTCTGGAGCCCTATAAATAGAGGCCCACCCCCCTCAGTTCACGGAGAGCTTTGAAGATATCCGATAGGCTGCCGGAGCCCAGAGGCTACCGGAGTCATTTTCTAACCCGTGGGGTCTTTTGTAGGTGGAGGTTCTGCCGGCTTCTCGGGTGCCCACGCTCACGAGAGGAAGGTCGTCTTCATCCACCGCGCTTCCACGCCATCCCTACGCTACCGGAGCTCCGCCGGATTTCACCATCGGCACATCCAATAAGCCAATCCTTTCCTTTTCTTCTTAGTTCTTTTGCATTCATCATCTCGCATCATCTATCCCCCTTCATAAGGGCGCCTCTTCTTATATACTTCTTGCATCCATCATCTCATTTTCCTCCTACTCGAGTCTGAGAGGGGTTTAAAAGACAACACCAACCATGTATGTGTCTTGCCATCATTTCGTTATTTTTATCGCAAGGATTTGAATACTACACCTTCATCTTTCTAATCCACTCGTTACTTGTTTGTCGTTGTTTTGCAAGGGTACCCAAGGAAATCCCTCTCCGTCGGCCGGCCGAAGGGGGAGGAAGAAGCAACCCGCCATCTCCCGCTCTTGAGGTAGGCGCGATCACTTTCTTTATTTTGGGGCCTTTCGGCCCCTGGCGATCACATCTTGTTCTCGAGGCCGCGGCGAGTCACTTCCCCAATGGCCGTTTAAATTCCCGTTCTTATATTCTCTTTATATTCTGTTGTATTCTGCTCATATTCTCGAGGCCGCGGCGAGTCACTTCCCCAATGGCCGTTTAAATTCTCGTTCTTATATGTTATATTCTTATCTATTCATATTCTCGAGGCCGTGGCGAGTCACTTCCCCAATGGCCGTTTAAATTCCGGTTCTTATATATTATATTCTTATCTAATCATGTTCTCAAGGCCGCGGCGAGTCACTTCCCCAATGGCCGTTTAAATTCCCGTTCTTATATTCTCCTTATATGTTGTTATATTCTTATCTGCTCATATTCTCGAGGCCGCGGCGAGTCACTTCCCCAATGGACGTTTCAATTCTTGCTATTTAATTTCTGCACCATTCCCGTCCCCCCGAGGTCGCGGCGAGTCACTTCCCGCTATGGCCGTTTAACCCCCATATCTCGCTATATTACATTTGTCCCGCTCGCCCCGCCGGAGCAATCTCCCGTGGTGGCCCCTTCTCTTTTCTCTTATTTCTGTATTGCAGCAAACAAAAAGGAGGAGCCCGCGCGCTCCGCGTCCTCTTCGCACCCCGAACCGCGTGACGTCGCTCACAGATTGGCGATCACGGTGGGACCTCTACTGCTTCCTTTTGGCTACCCTTGCAAGTTCGGCACCATCCGTACCTCTCCACCTTGGCGCCCGCGCGCGCCCCCGTTATGCTCACAGCAGCACTGTCAGTTTTGATTGGTTGTTTATTTATTATATGTCTATTATTTCTGTTGTTTTCCCACTCCATATCTCTGTCAGCATTTCATTGCATGCATCCATCCCTCTTTTCTATCCTTTTTTCATTTTTTTGAGGATCACCCTTTCCCGGTGAAGGAAGGACTCTCCGTTTGAGAATTCCTCTCAACGGACTAGAATCTCCTCCACTGGGACCTCCGTAAGTCCCCGACATCGAAGAATCTCCTCTTCGTTCACTGGGCTGGTTGTACCATTGAAGTTCCCCGAAGTTAGTCATTTCATTCCTGGTGAGACGAGAGACCCTAGCTGACACGGCGGTGAAACAAAAATAAACTAGGGTCCCCATTTTGTGTGAACTTCGGATCTCGCTAAAAACATAAAAAAATCATCAAAATCAAAACACAAAAAAGGCGTAAAGGCATCCACTTGTTTGATAATCTGTGCTACCAGCTTGCTAGTGTATGTTTTTACGTTCTGGGAAAACTGTGAGCATGGCTCACGAGTCTTTTGAGGAAAACCACCCTAGTCGTGGTTTGTCAGCCGACCCGCGAGTCTATGCTATGGACTCGGTTCCTTCTCATGAGCTCTCGCATGAGGTGCAGGTTATTGCCGGGGACACGTCCCCACCACAGGATATCTCTTCCTTATTGGGCGTCCTCGCCAACACGGAGCTTACCTCTGAACAGCTCCGGGCCTTCCAGGCCATTCTGAAGGGGAAATCTGTTTCCCCCACGCCCCAAGAATCAACTCCGGCCATCGCACCTCTCCAAGAGTCCGTGCAGGCCATTCCATCTCCTTCGTTGGCACAAGCCATCCAGTCTCCCTCGCTTCAAGGACAAGTGAGCCAACAACCACCCTCATTCCAGTTCTCGTCACAATCTCAAACTCCCGTTGTTCCCCACACACCGCTTCAGCCAGGGCCAACTGTCGGCGATCCGACAGCTCCCTCTCATTCCGGGTTCCCCCCTCAAGTCTCCGGGAGATAGTTTCTCCCCCAGTGGCAAGTGCCACCTTCACCTCCAGAGGAGCTCGCCCAATCGCTCCTTAATAGGTTCAATCGTATGGACGAGCAGTTTCAAAATCTGAGAAGGATGGTGGACGTGAAAGCCACCCCGGAGGTTGCTTTGCCAATCCTTCCCGTCATTCATCTTCCTCCCTCCGAAATGCCCACGTACCGCAGATACAACGGTACCAGCAACCCCTTCATTCACCTCAAGGATTTCATGTATGAATCCTCCTATTGGCAAAACGATCAGAGGTCCCTGGCATACCTCTTACGGAGATCATTGGACTGTCCCACGCTTGAGTGGTTCTATTCCTTGGAGCCCCGCGAGGCCGAGAATTTTGAAATAGTCCAGAGAAGGTTCTTGCAGAAATATAGGGATAGGGTCGGTCCCTCACTCTCCATTACCGACCTAGTGGCCGAAAAGATGAAGCCCGATGAGGATTTTGTCCGCTATGCTGATAGATGGAGGTCTCTGGCGGAAAGAATAAGGGATACCCTCTCTGAGCCCGAACAAGTGGAGATGATTGTGTCTAATGCAACCCCACAGTTCAGACAGTCCTGGCCATGAATAAACTTACTACAATAGAGGAACTCTATGAAAGGGCCTGATACATCCAAACCCAGTTAAAAGACTCCCCCATTATGAACATGTTTGAGTCGTCGAAGCCCAAAGTGGTCAGAAAGACAGGCGCTGGTGTCCCGGGCAGATCCACAGAAGGGGTCGTGACAAATGAACAAGTGGGTGCGGTCAACGATGCCAACTATGCGGTCAACCCAAGGCCTCCACAAATGCCCCGTCTTCCCCTCCAACCAGGTCCTTTCCCTCTTCGTCCTCCACCCCAAAATAATCCACCCCAGGATAATATGCCTCCATTACGCCAACCCCAGCAACAACAACCACAACCTCAGCAACAACAACCACCGCTTCAATACAACCAAGTTCCACCCCCGGGGAACTATGGTCCCCAACAGCAACAAAGGAGGCCGCTCGGTCCCAAGAGAGCCTACTATCCACCATTGCCAGCAACCTTAGCAGACATTTTTAATGCCCTCATGGCATCAAACCAACTCGCCCTACCCAGAGAAAGGCCCGTGTGGCCCCCAAATGTTGATACCTCCAAATACTGCGTCTACCACAGGCAGCCAGGACACACAGTAGATTACTGCTTCCATTTCAAAGATTACATCCACGATATGAATGATGAACATCAAATAGATTGGGATGAAATGAGATGATACGTCGCCGCTCTTAAGGCTAGGAGACCTCCTCATAGGCCACAGCAGCAGTTACAACAACAGCAGTTACAACAGCAGCAGCAACAGCAACCACAACAACAACAACAGCTTCAACATGCCCCACAACAACAGCCCGATATGGGCATAATCCAGAATCCATTACCAGAGCACCAACAGCCCAATCATCAGGTTAACCCCATCTCCTCCTTCCCGGAAGTCGGGAGAGAGCAGGTGTGGCACTAGGAAAGTACCTCCATTCTTTCTACCACCAATCCTATCATCACGCAACACCCTTGCCTTGCCCGGGTAGCACCTCTCTCTCATCAACCCGCGTCAGTATCACCTTCACCATTTCCACTACCATTACGCCCTCTCATCCGTACCCCGATCTCCTATCAACCGACACTCTCCACTACCCCTTCACACCCTCTCATCTTCTCTCACTCCCCCACTTTACCATCCACCTCTACCACATTTACCCCTACGCCTTCTAAACCCCTTATCATCCGTCAACCATACATAACCCCGTCTTTCTCCACCGTATCACCACTAATGCCTTCAAAACCACTCATTACCCATCACCCACCTCAAAATCATTGCCCGCTTCAAGCCCTACCCACTTCTACTTCGTCTCCACCTCCACCTTTCAGACCCTTTATCCTTCATAATCTGCGTAATATTCCCTCTACCTCCACCATGCCTCCACCTAACAAACCCCTCATCAGAATCCCTGCTCCCGTCATCACCCCTGCTTCATCAACCATTCCTCCACCACTACCCCTCAAACCTCTGTTAAAACCCACTGCTACCCCACAGAGGTACAAAAGCCGCAGGCAATGGTGCTCCGGAGTGGAAGGATTTTTCACAGGGTTTTCCCCCACAACAGTCAGAATCCTGAGCAATCTCAGGCAGAGAAGGATGATGGAGAACAACCAGAAAGAGCTATCCCTGGAACACAGTATGATCTATTGAAACACTTGGACAAGACACATGCTCGGATCTCCATCCTAGAGCTACTTCAAAGATCCACATCCCACCAGGCGACCTTGATGGAATACCTTCAAAAGGTCATGGTTAATGAGGACCTCCCGTGGAGAAAATTTCGACCGTCCTGACCCCAACAGACACACAACTGGCCATCATGTTCCACAACTACGAGCTCGCTCCCGAGGAAGCTCAGAAATATGCATTGTGCATTTCAATAAAAGTTAATGGGATATTCATAAACCCGTGTCTTGTGGACACAGGCGCGTCCATAAATGTGATCTTCATGAGCACTCTTCAGTTGTGTGGGTCGACGAGGAACAAATAAGACCTTCCTCGATCACTGTCACGGCTTATGACAATAGCAAAAGGCCGCCACAGGGGATGATTATTCTGAAGGCAGAACTAGGCCCCATGTCAATTCCCACGGAATTCCATGTCCTCGACATGGACCCCACATTCAAGGCTATACTGGGTCGCCCTTACATCGAAGCCATGGACGCTATGCCTTTCCACCAACCATCAGTGCTTGAAGTTTCCTTACAATGGGAGGATTATTAAAGTAGTCAGTACACCTGTCCTTTACACAGTGGATGCTACCAACACTTCTCTTCCCTCTGTGTGGCCATCTCATCGGCCCATATTGTCATTGCTGGACGTGCGTGATCTATCTCACGTTCCACTAGCACCAAAGGAGCCGGTCAGGACAACCGCAACATCATGTCTCCCTTTTCACTCCAAGGGTGGGAGATTATGAGGAACATCGGCTACCAACAGGGTAAAGGTCCTGGGCACACAGTTACAGGGTAGGCTCAAACCGCCAAAGGAAATTAGGCCGAACCGCAGGTTTGCCTAGGCTTCAAAGGACCGTTCAAGGCGGATTGGAAGCCCCTCACATGGACTCTATCAAACCACTTCAACAGAGGGCCCGTTGTTCAGATGGGAGATCACCCACGAGAAGCATATGGGGGATCACATGTTGTATATTTGGCTGAAAAATGTCTGAGGATCACCAAAAGAGGCAAGATCAAAGATCCGGAATGCGAGTGGAACAAATGGTTCGACATACGGGACATTTCCGTTGGCACTGGAAAGGATGTTCTCGTCTCCGCAGCCTGAAGGACCACCATTGATTTCGGAATACTAGAGAATATTACCACTCTTGCCAAGGTTCCAAACTATCCTCGTCCTCGACAGAAGGACTCTGTCATCGACGGATCTTCATCCGTCCTCAACATTGCCGTCGACGGCTCATTAGCAGCCATCTTCTCCATCCACTCGTCTCAGCCTTTGCTGATATCTTCTTCCTGGGCCAGACAATTGTCTGATGATCTTCCCAGATCCCCTTCTCTTTTTACATACCTACGCGGGCTTTCAACCCGCGCCAGGTCTTCAACCATGATCTGCTCTATGAGCCTCACAATCCTCTCGCCATAACCACTTTTCTATCTCCTCCAATCTCTTTTCACTGCTTTGTCATTAAAAATGAAAATGAAAAAAAAATGTCAATTGTCAAACTCCCCAACAACACATCTGTTGTGCCCCTATGGTTTTGATGATGGTTTTGATGATTGATTGTTGATGTAAGTTAATCAAATGTTCAGTCATCCTGCTGCTCAGTTTAGATTAACATATTTGATGTGAGGTCATGCTACATGTTAAACTGATGCATAAATCATTCATTGCTGTGGTTTTAATGATTGATTTGGTTTTGATGATTGGTGTTTGATGTGAGTCACTGTGAGTCATCCTGTTGAAATGTTCATTCAGGCTTTCATATGCTCAGTCAGTTTATTTGTTTACACTGTGAATCATTGTAATTGAAGTTTCAGACTATTATCTGCTGCATAAAGCTTTCATATGCATTTACAGAGTCTATACATTGATTGGCAGTAAGTCTGCACATTGAGCGTCTCATGGAAGTCCATACATGCATTGCCTTGGCTAAGTGTATACACTGTCAGTCTCATTTTGAGTCAAAGTCCATACATTGGATTGTTACTCACATCACCTTCAGGCCTCCAAGTCTGTACACTGGCCTTCTTTCATGATATACTACACGTCTACTCATTCAACACTGGTCTTCCAAGTTCTGTACAGCGTGAAGTCTCACCTCGTGTTGTTTCCCCTCACTAACACGAAAAGATTTCGTGTCGTCTGAGGTTATAACACTTCGTGTTGATTTCCATGCGTGACAGGATAACTTGTATGAGGTTAGACTTCGTGTCGTTTTCCTTGTCGTGTCTTCGTGTTGGTTTTGTCTTCGTGTCCTCGTGTTGTTTTAGTGTCTTCATCTTCGTGTTGTTTTAGTGTCTACGTCTCCGTGTTGTTTTTATGTTTCTGTCTGAGTGTTGGTCTTTCGTTTTTGACTTAGTGTCTTTCTCGCCTTGACCACACTTCGTGTCGATTCTTGGTTTTCTACACCCCGTGTCATTTCACCTCGTGTTGTTCTCACTGTCGTCGTGTTGTTTTCACCGCGTGTCGATTATTGTTTTTCACTTAGTGTTGTTTTCACTTCGTGTCAACTTCACTTCGTGTCGTCTCTTTGTACTTCGTCTTCGTGTAGTTTTCACCGCGTGTCGATTATTGTTTTTCACTTAGTGTTGTTTTCACTTCGTGTCAACTTCACTTCGTGTCGTCTCTTTGTACTTCGTCTTCATGTTGTTTTCAACCCGTGTCGATTACTGTTTCGACTTCGTGTTGTTTTCAACCCGTGTCGATCACTATTTTTACTTTGTGTCGTTTTTCCTTCTCAGGTCTTCGTGTCGTGTTTTCCACACCACGTGTCATTGTCGCTTTAGTAACCTCACCTCGTGTCGGTTACTGTTGTCTCCATGTCTACGTGTCGTTTTCGTGTCATGTTTCCACACTTCGTGTCGTTCATGTTTCGTAACCACACTTCGTGTTGGTTACTGTCGTTCTTGTGACTTTGTGTCGTGTCTCCCAGACTTCGTGTCGTTTTCACTCCGTGTCAACTTCGTCTTAAGTGTTGTTTTCGTCTTCGTGTCGTTTTTTACTCCGTGTCGTCTTTGTTCCACTGCGTGCAGAACATTGCAGCACTTCGTGTTGCTTTCTGTGCCACCACCTTGTGGTGTCTTTCGTTGTTGAAACCATACTTCATGATTGGTTTCTGTCTTGTCG
>CM040127.1:240962616-241134577 GCA_022559845.1 Amorphophallus konjac
TGTCTTGGAGCCTTGGGAGCTTATCAAGTAATGTAAAACACATTTCCAACACCAAGAATCAATTCACACTTCATAACAAGAGAGTTATATGATAGGTTTAAAACACTAGCTTAAGAGTTCTATGAAGAACATGCATGAACATATGAAGTGAGTAGCACTATGATGGTTTTCGATACCTCAAGAGGAATATGAATGGAATGCATTCAAAACTATATAAAAGACCCATGAAACCTTCATTTCAACATGACCCTTCTTCACAATCTCCACTGTTGTGCCCCTGTGGTTTTGATGATGGTTTTGATGATTGATTTGGTTTTGATGATTGGTTGTTGATGTGAGTTAATCAAACGTTCAGTCATCTTGCTGCTCAGTAGTTTAGATTAACATATTTGATGTTCAGTCATGCTACATGTTAAACTGATGCATAAAGCATTCATTGCTGCGGTTTTGATGATTGATTTGGTTTTGATGATTGGTGTTTGATGTTAATTACTGTGAGTCATTTTGATGTGTAAGTCATTGCATTTGAAGTTCAGACTGTTTATCTCCTGCATAAAGCTTTTACATGCATTACTTGTTCAAGTGTAAACTCTGTCAGCATTGTCTGGACATACACATCGACTGTTCATGTGAAGTCTAGACATTCTGATCAAGTTTGTACATTGGTCTTGGCATATGCATTCATAAAGTATAAATACTCTTCGGTTGACTTCAACTGAAGTCTGTACATCGGCATGCATTACATCAAGTGTGTTCATTGCATAGCATGTTGCGTCTAAGTCTATACATCACTGTAGCATGCATTTCATGAAAGTCTATACAACGCTTCAGCATTTAGAAGTATGTACACCGGCCTTTGCATTAAGCCTCAAAGTCTGTACAGCGTGAAGTCTACACTTTGGCACTGTAGCTCGCTCGTGCAAGTCTGCACATTGGACTCTTGATCAAGTCTACACATTCATTGTCAAGGCAAAGTCTATACAAGGGCTTTAGGTTCTCCAAGTCTATACATTTGCTGCAAAGCTCAAATCTTCAAGTCTGTACAGCCGTTTGCATTGGATTTCATGTCTAGACATTGCACTGTAGCATCCATCGTCTTCGTGTTGTTTTAGTGTTTATGTCTTCGTGTTGTGTTTACGTTTTCGTGTTAAATTTGTGTTTTAAGTCTTCATGATGTTTCTGCATTCGTGTCTTCTGTCCTCGTGTTGACTTAACACACTTCGTGTTAGTCTTACGTCGTGTACTTCTTCTTCTAATCAAGTCGAGTCTGTCTGTGTAACCCGTGTCGTTTTCTTTGTGGTCCCACTGCTTCATCACGTGTTGTGATAGCCGTGGCATCTTCTGTCTTCGTGTCATCCCCTTTATGTTCGCTTTCGTGTCTCCGTGTTGTTTACTGTAGCAGCTCGATTTGTTCTGATGAACTTCGAGTCGTTTCCCAGTGAACCCCGTGTCGCTTCACCTCGTGCTGTTCTCATCGTATTAGTGTTGTTTTCACTTCGTGTCAACTTCACTTCGTGTCGTTGACAGTCCGTGTTGTTTCACCTCGTGTCTTTCTTGTGTTGAAACCATACTTCGTGTTGGTTTCTGTTCTCGTCTTCGTGTCTGTTGTCAGCACGTGTCGTTCTCTTTACTGTGTGTTGTGTCGTGTTTTCTAGACTTCGTGTCTTTCTTGTGCTAAAACCACACTTCGTGTTGGTTTCTATTCTCGACTTCGTGTCGTTGTCAGTCTGTGTCATTTTTACCTCGTGTTGTTTTATAACCTCACTTCCTGTCATTCTCTTCGTTGTGTCTGTTCTGTCACAGTGTATCTCGTGTCGTTCTCTCCTTACTTCGTGCTGTTCTCATCCTACCTCGTGTCGTTCTTTTCGTAGTGATTGTTTTGTTACAGTGACTTCGTGTCGTTCTCATTGTAGTGTTTGTTTTTGTCACTACTGAATGTTGTGTCGTTCTCAGTGCATCTAGAACTGCTACCACATACCTCATGCAGCTTTAGTTATTGTGGCCCTCAGATTTAATGGTTCGTATCTCCTTGCAGGTTCGAGGAAGAACATTCCCAAGTGACTGGGCAGCACGTGATCCGAGGCTGGAATGAAGCCTGCTGAGAGACTGCCATGTGGTCCGAATACTTAGGGCTGGAAATGTGGAGGTCACACGTCGGGGGTGATGCTGCTGCTGCTGCTATATATATGAGCCTTCTTCCACAGAAGAAGATCGATCGAGTTGGCGAGAAGAAAAGCTCATACAGAGAGCCACGATCCAGATAGAAAAAGAAAAGAGAAAGAAGAAGAGCAGAAGGAGAAGAAGAGAGGTAGAGAGCTCGAGAAGAGTGTGAAGAGAAGAAGAAGCAGAGAGTGAGAGAAGAGCAGAAGAAAGAGAAAGAAAGATAGAGAGTGAGCAAGAGAGCTCGTGGAGAAGAAGGAAGATCTTACCTGAAGTTCCGTCTACTGGACCGTGGATCAAATCCAGGCCAGTCAGCTCCGTTGAGAGCCACATTGTGCATTTCGTGTTTCAGCTTTCTGTTTGCTGAAGTTATTTTCGTTTATTATTTTTCCTTTATTTTCTGGTTTGATGTGCTTTCCGATACTCTGTAGAGAGGTCGGGGTTCCTCATGTGGATCAGGAGAAGGGAGATCTGATCTCCGGTTGCAAGTAGCTGGGAGCTACTTGTGGGTTCCCTCCGGTTTGGAGAAAGGGAGACTTGTCTCCGGTTCTGGACTTGTGGATTGCAAGTTCAGGGGTCCCTCCTGTTGGAGGAAGAGAGGTCTTCGACCTCTGGTTTGCTGGTGACTGGAAGTCACCGGTTGGTTCCCTCCTGGTCTGGAGGAAGAGGGGAGGTTGTTCCCCTGGTCAAGCTGTGTGGCAGCACCTGTTGCAGACTGAGTCTGCGGTTTCTAGCGTGAGCTAGTGGAAGCCACACTCGGGTTGAGTGTGGGGTGGATGTAGGTCTGCTGGACCGAACCACCTAAAAACCCCTTGTGTGCTGTGGTTTGATTTGGCTATTTGTGTTTCCGCTAGATGTTTGCATAGGGGCGCTCCTAGTATGTGCTTACAGGTTGAGTAAATGAGTTGATCAGATTTTGTTCTGAGTGTTTTAATCTGTCAAGAGAGCGATCTTCTAGTTGAGCTATCGTTTTATTAGCACTCTAGTGATCTCACCGTGTGTTTATTTAGTTCGGCAACTGCTCATTAGCTTTCAAGTTTGTTTAGTTTGCGAACTAGCATTTTTAGTGAGCACAAGACTTTTAAATTGGGCATTATTCCTAGCAGGATACATTCACCCCCCTCTGTATCCGTGCCTAGCACCCTAACAGTTGGTATCAGAGCGGTGTCTGCATACAAGGTCCAGCGACCTGCAGATCGATCTTGCGGTCTTAGGTGCTAATTTGCTTTTAGTGCATCAATATTCCTGTTGCATTAATCTGTTGTGCTGTCATGGCTCATCCTCCATTATTCAGTAGTTCAAATATTCAATTCTGGCTATATCGTATGCACAAGCATGTTAACTCTATTAATCCACAATCGTGGAAGGTTATCTCTCACAGTCCACATGAACTTCCTAAGGATAAGTCCAAGTGGACTCATGTCCACAAGTTGAAAAATGATGATAATGTGAGAGCTCTAAATTTAATGAAGGCTACAATCGATTCTGATGATTTTTCCTCTTTCTCAGATTGTAGCACTGCAAAGGAAATGTTTGATAGAGTGACTACAACACACGTGGAACAGGGAGAAGAATGTCTCATGGCAAGAAGGAGTGATCAATCAGATGAGTCCTCATCCCAGGTAAACTCTGAGACCGAGGATATTAGTCATGATGATTTAGTTGCCATGCATGAGCATCTACTTAAAAAATATGAAAGAGTTAAGTCAGAAAAGAGAAAATTAAGAAAAGAGAAAAATGCTGAAATCACAAGTCTAAAGGCTGAAAATGAAAATCTAAAATCTGAACTGAAATTGAAAGAAGAATTTGAAAATAAGATGATTGAAGAAAATTCTCATCTAAAAGATCAAAATAAAAGGCTAATGGTTCTTAATACTGTCTTTTCTGAAAAATGGTTGTCATTTGAAAAAGAAAAATCTGCTGATAAGGAAATTCAATCTGAGAATGAATTGAAACTGAAACAGGAACTAGAAATAGTTAAAAATTTGAATGATGTCATGCAGAGACAAATTATCACATGTGAGGAAGACATAACTAATTCAGAACTCAAAATTTGTTCTCTCCAATCTGAAATAAGTAAACTTGTTCGTTCCATGTCTAAATCTATCAAGGGAAAAGAGAAAATGAATATTCCTTTGTGTGATAACGTCAGTAAATCAAGTGGAGAGCAAGGATGCAAATCCCAAATTGAAAAATCTGTTAAGAAAAAGTTGTACACTACTTTTGTTCGCAGCTCTGACATTGCAAGCTGCTCTGGGCCTCCTAAAACAACTACATCATCTGTTTTCCAATTCAAGGCCCAGAAAAATGAAGAACAAATAAAAGTTGTGAACAAGGGTAAACAAATGAGCAAAAATGGTAAGAAAAATAAGGATAAACATGTCCCTACTTGTGTCTTTAAATCTACTACCTATACTGCATCTGATGACTCAATGCATACTGCTCATAGCTCAATTAATTATCCGGATGGATCTGATAAGAGTGTTTCATGCCATTATTGTGGCAAGGTAGGCCATGTAATGGATGACTGCAGATTGTTGATTGAAGATGGACATGCAAGTGAAACAGTGCATTCGAGAAATTCATTTGGTAAAAATCATGCCACTAGGAAGTCTGATACATCTTGTCATTACTGTGGTAGGCATGGTCATTTCATGGATGCCTGTCTCATCATGAAACAAGATGATAAAATGCATGCTAGGTCTTCTGTTCATCATCACCCCAAAAGAAACATGTATGCTTCAAACCAACACATCATTTGTTATAATTGTAACAAACGTGGTCATAAAGCTGTTGAGTGTTGGTTTAGGACTTCATGGGGATATAATGGTTCAAGAGGTAAGCACCCAAGGTGTTTTGAATGTGGCAAGTGTGGGCATGCAGTCAAGGACTGCTGGTATGCTCAGGGAAAACATTTTAATTCCAAATTTGATAAATTCCCTGAAAATAGAAATTGTCTTGGCAGAAATAAATCTATTTTTAAGGAAAAGATTCCTGCATGTATTAACTATGGGAAGCCAGGTCACAGGGCTACAACCTGTTGGCTGGCAGGATACCAAAGCCAAACTGATTTTGGTAAACAGAATTTTTATTCTGTTAACAGAAAATCTCATGTGTATGCACATAGAATTCATGCTAACAAGTATGTGCATAAATCAGATTTGAAAACTGCTGTCTCTTGCCATCATTATGGCAAATATGGACATTTGATGGATAGTCATCCTCTGATGAAATTTAATGGCTATCAAGTTAAAAATGTGCTGAGAAAACCTGCTAGGTGTGATAATGTCATGTCAGGACCCAAGACTTCTTGGGTACCTGTTTGTGCAAAATAAACTTTGTTTTGCAGGTGTGCCTTGGGACTGGAATAAAAGGGGTAATGATCCAAGGCACTCAAGAATGAAAGCCCCACTCCCACACTGTTCAGGTAATCTCTCTGCATTTCTCATTTTGAAATTAATTGCATATCTGATTTGATGTATTCTTGCAAATCTGCCACTTGTAGTTGTTTGGTAATTGTTGAAATGCATAAACTCTGAAAACAAATTGCATTCTAAAAAATCAAAACTGCATATGTATGAGGCTTGAAATTTGTCTGATGTATTGCTCATTGAAAATCTGTCCATTGCATTCTAAAAATCTGATTAGCTGAAATTCGATCCATGCATGTTGCCCATGTTGAATTATCATGGTTGACCACAATGGTATATAAATGGTAAGGTATCAAAAGGCAGGGAAGTCTGTCTGGAGGTTCTTACTATGTGTGAGATGGTCTTTTAGACCAAGTGCTCCGCCTAGTACCATGGGTCACCTTGCTGGTTAGGACAGTCTGAATATGCATGAATCAAAATCATATGTTCAGTTTTCAGTGCAAACATTGCATGCTTTCAGGGGGAGTTAATTGCATGTCCTTTCATAGCATTCAGTGTTGAGTCTTTGCATTCATATAGTTAATTGCATTGCATTTTACTGCATTGAAAATACCAAAAAGGATAATTGAATGCATAGTGTCAGGAGGAGTCGATACAATGCATGAAAGCAGTCATGTGCATACATTTATGTCAGAGTTCATTGCATGTAAACTTTGAACATCCTGGAACTTGCCTGACCTCCTGATATCTTGCCTTGTGTGTATATCCCTTTCATTGATTCTATTTGACCAAACCGTGATCATAATTTGAAAATGCTGAGCTTCAAAATCTCTCCTATCAATTGGTAACAATTGGTATCATTTGATATCAGAATTATTTCAGTCCTTCATGAAGATTTCAATGGGCTATCTCGATCATAAATCCAAAAAAAAAATCTTGAACTAGAAATCTTCTATTATACGCTTTTATGAATGTCTGAAATAACTCATGTGGTTTAAGCTTAATGTATTCATGGAGTTTAACTTCAAAATCTCTTAACATATCTGAATCATGTTTAATAAATCTTAACCAACTGTTTCATGCTATGTCTTGCAAAAACTTCTGAAATCTGCACTTTTGAATACATGACTTTATTTGGTTAAGTACATGAGATTAATATTATTTTGAAGCAAATGAATGTTTCTGAATTGTCTAAAGGGTAAAGTAATTGTCAGAGCAATGACCTTGGTCACTGAGAAACACATGTCCTAAGGATTGTGTCATGAGGTGCCTTAGTTAACTCTGTAAGAATTCATTGAAAATCAGGCAGAGTAATGGCATGCACATTGAGAAATACAATTCACTCATTAAAAATTGAGTTGTTGTGTGTCATGATGTGTAAATGCTAACTCTGTTCACATAAGGCATGACAGTTAGTCACACTAAGGGCTTAGGGATATTGGCCTCTGATCAAGATATATCCTCTAGTTACAAGGTGTGTACTGAACTAGAGTGCACGTAAAATTTGTAGCAAGGAAAATTGTTGAATAAATTGAAATATCTGAATATTGATGTTAAAATCAAATTGCTACAACCCTAGACAAAATCATATGACTTCATAATTGCTTGATTTCAATACAGATGCATGTAATTGCGAAAGAAGTCAATAAGTTTGATTGTGTAAGAGAAAGGGAGATTTATCAAGATAAATATGAGGGCTTGGTTCATATTTATTAAACCATGGTTTTAGATATCAATACAGAATTTTATTGATAAACTCTACATACATCATGTTTAAACCATGCTGCTCAATAAATGTCATTCATAAGCCCTTATGATAGAAGACTTTGAAAACTTATGCTTTAGATTTATGAGATTGATATCTCTTTGAAAATCAGGCTGAACTTCTTGTGTTTGGAACATCCTTGAAAAATCTGTTAATTGAAACTCTTCTGCTCATGGTATTGACTCATTAACCTGAACTTCTTCTTGTTTGCCCCTGTGGTCTCCTTCTCATAAGAGTCCACTTATTGAGGGGGAGCTTCCATGTCATGCATCACTTGCATATCAATTGGCATCTCTTCAGGGGGAGCATTCCTTGTCATGCTGAATCATGTTCATATCATTTGTGACCTTGCATTCATATACTCAGGGGGGGAGTATTGCATTTCTTGTTGCATCTACATTTTTGCATTTAACCCTTCCCATGGTTTATTTTGATTACACCAAAGGAGGAGATTGTTTGCCAAAGAGAGAGAATATCATTCAATCAGTGCATGCAGATTTCTTTTGATCTTCTCTAATTCATGCTTTTGCTGAAACTATTAAAGGGGGAGAATCATGTTCTTGCAAGGGGGAGAATTTGACTGAACTTTTATACATGCTTTAATTTCTCAAATTATTTTCTTTTTGATGAAGTCAAAGGGGGAGAATAATTTGAGTCTTCAGAATGCCTCACATCATCAGAATGACTCAATATATTGAAAGTGTTGCCATCATCAAAAAGGGGGAGATTGTTGTGCCCCTGTGGTTTTGATGATTGATTTGGTTTTGATGATTGGTTGTTGATGTGAGTTAATCAAACGTTCAGTCATCTTGCTGCTCAGTAGTTTAGATTAACATATTTGATGTTCAGTCATACTACATGTTAAACTGATGCATAAAGCATTCATTGCTGTGGTTTTGATGATTGATTTGGTTTTGATGATTGGTGTTTGATGTTAATTACTGTGAGTCATTTTGATGTGTAAGTCATTGCATTTGAAGTTCAGACTGTTTATCTCCTGCATAAAGCTTTCACATGCATTACTTGTTCAAGTGTAAACTCTGTCAGCATTGTCTGGACATACACATCGACTGTTCATGCGAAGTCTAGACATTCTGATCAAGTTTGTACATTGGTCTTGGCATATGCATTCATAAAGTATAAACACTCTTCGGTTGACTTCAACTGAAGTCTGTACATCGGCATGCATTACATCAAGTGTGTTCATCGCATAGCATGTTGCGTCTAAGTCTATACATCACTGTAGCATGCATTTCATGAAAGTCTATACAACGCTTCAGCATTTAGAAGTCTGTACACCAACCTTTGCATTAAGCCTCAAAGTCTGTACAGCGTGAAGTCTACACTTTGGCACTGTAGCTCGCTCGTGCAAGTCTGCACATTGGACTCTTGATCAAGTCTACACATTCATTGTCAAGACAAAGTCTATACAAGGGCTTTAGGTTCTCCAAGTCTATACATTTGCTGCAAAGCTCAAATCTTCAAGTCTGTACAGCCGTTTGCATTGGATTTCATGTCTAGACATTGCACTGTAGCATCCATCGTCTTCGTGTTGTTTTAGTGTTTATGTCTTCGTGTTGTGTTTACGTTTTCGTGTTAAATTTGTGTTTTAAGTCTTCATGATGTTTCTGCATTCGTGTCTTCTGTCCTCGTGTTGACTTAACACACTTCGTGTTAGTCTTACGTCGTGTACTTCTTCTTCTAATCAAGTCGAGTCTGTCTGTGTAACCCGTGTCGTTTTCTTTGTGGTCCCACTGCTTCATCACGTGTTGTGATAGCCGTGGCATCTTCTGTCTTCGTGTCATCCTCTTTATGTTCGCTTTCGTGTCTCCGTGTTGTTTACTGTAGCAGCTCGATTTGTTCTGATGAACTTCGAGTCGTTTCCCAGTGAACCCCGTGTCGCTTCACCTCGTGCTGTTCTCATCGTATTAGTGTTGTTTTCACTTCGTGTCAACTTCACTTCGTGTCGTTGACAGTCCGTGTTGTTTCACCTCGTGTCTTTCTTGTGTTGAAACCATACTTCGTGTTGGTTTCTGTTCTCGTCTTCGTGTCTGTTGTCAGCACGTGTCGTTCTCTTTACTGTGTGTTGTGTCGTGTTTTCTAGACTTCGTGTCTTTCTTGTGCTAAAACCACACTTCGTGTTGGTTTCTATTCTCGACTTCGTGTCGTTGTCAGTCTGTGTCGTTTTTACCTCGTGTTGTTTTATAACCTCACTTCGTGTCATTCTCTTCGTTGTGTCTGTTCTGTCACAGTGTATCTCGTGTCGTTCTCTCCTTACTTCGTGTTGTTCTCATCCTACCTCGTGTCGTTCTTTTCGTAGTGATTGTTTTGTTACAGTGACTTCGTGTCGTTCTCATTGTAGTGTTTGTTTTTGTCACTACTGAATGTTGTGTCGTTCTCAGTGCATCTAGAACTGCTACCACATACCTCGTGCAGCTTTAGTTATTGTGGCCCTCAGTTTTAATGGTTCGTATCTCCTTGCAGGTTCGAGGAAGAACATTCCCAAGTGACTGGGCAGCACGTGATCCGAGACTGGAATGAAGCCTACTGAGAGACTGCCACGTGGTCCGAATACTTAGGGCTGGAAATGTGGAGGTCACACGTCGGGGGTGATGCTGCTGCTGCTGCTATATATATGAGCCTTCTTCCACAGAAGAAGATCGATCGAGTTGGCTAGAAGAAAAGCTCATACAGAGAGCCGCGATCCAGATAGAAAAAGAAAAGAGAAAGAAGAAGAGCAAAAGGAGAAGAAGAGAGGTAGAGAGCTCGAGAAGAGTGTGAAGAGAAGAAGAAGCAGAGAGTGAGAGGAGAGCAGAAGAAAGAGAAAGAAAGATAGAGAGTGAGCGAGAGAGCTCGTGGAGAAGAAGGAAGATCTTACCTGAAGATCCGTCTACTAGACCGTGGATCAAATCCAGGCCAGTCAGCTCCGTTGAGAGCCACATTGTGCATTTCGTGTTTCAGCTTTCTGTTTGCTAAAGTTATTTTCATTTATTGTTTTTCCTTTGTTTTCTGGTTTGATGTGCTTTCCGATACTCTGTAGAGAGGTCGGGGTTCCTCCTGTGGATCAGGAGAAGGGAGATCTGATCTCCGGTTGCAAGTAGCTGGGAGCTACTTGTGGGTTCCCTCCGGTTTGGAGGAAGGGAGACTTGTCTCCGGTTCTGGACTTGTGGATTGCAAGTTCAGGGGTCCCTCCGGTTGGAGGAAGAGAGGTCTTCGACCTCTGGTTTGCTAGTGACTGGAAGTCACCGGTTGGTTCCCTCCTGGTCTGGAGGAAGAGGGGATGTTGTTCCCCTGGTCAAGCTGTGTGACAGCACCTGTTGCAGACTGAGTCTGCGGTTTCTAGCGTGAGCTAGTGGAAGCCACACTCGGGTTGAGTGTGGGGTGGATGTAGGTCTGCTGGACCGAACCACCTAAAAACCCCTTGTGCGCTGTGGTTTGATTTGGCTATTTGTGTTTCCGCTAGATGTTTGCATAGGGGCGCTCCTAGTATGTGCTTACAGGTTGAGTAAATGAGTTGATCAAATTTTGTTCTGAGTGTTTTAATCTGTCAAGAGAGCGATCTTCTAGTTGAGCTATCGTTTTATTAGCACTCTAGTGATCTCACCGTGTGTTTATTTAGTTCGGCAACTGCTCATTAGCTTTCAAGTTTGTTTAGTTTGCGAACTAGCATTTTTAGTGAGCACAAGACTTTTAAATTGGGCATTATTCCTAGCAGGATACATTCACCCCCCTCTGTATCCGTGCCTAGCACCCTAACATCCACAACCAAGACAAGGTTCAACTCAACCCAATACATGCAACCCAATTTACACTTAGATATGCATGACAATCTTGAACATGTGACAAGCCTCAAAAGTCTCATGTGAAGAATGCATGAAGCACATTAAACATTTCCAACTTTTAAAAGTTCCATTTCTTAAATGAAAATACACCAATAATCATGTAGTTCAAGTTAGAATAGAATCACCCACAAAACCATGATTATCATAGTTGCATTTCAAGCACACTATGCACATTGACTTGTATTGCCAAAACGAAATGACTATGGATCCATACAATGAGATAGCATCATTCAACCCAATATGCTTTAGGTCATATGTGAAATGCTTAAGCACATTGTTAGCTCTAAGAACCACGAAGTATATTCATGTAAGCGCAAGCATAGCTCAGTTTTCCTTAACCAAAAAATAAGAGCAATTAGCCAAGCATTTGACTAAATGTAAGAACACCATTCGAATCACATTCATCAAGTTTCAAGTAAATAGATTGAGCATATTTCAAGCCCAAAAATCTCATGTGAAAAATACATGAAAATACCTAATCAAGACTTTGAAAACTCCTTGATGAAATGCATGAAACATAGAGAATCATGGACAACAAGATGAATCTTTCATCAATACATGACTTCCATTAGATGTGATCTTGCAAAATATTCTTTAACTCATTAAACAAGTTGCAAACATGTTGCTCAATGAAATACACACAGGCACACTTGGTTTGATGAACATGTTGCTTAATGATGGACATACACACAAGCACACTTGGTTTGTCATCATTAAAATCAAACACCAAAATCAACTAGAGGATGCAATAATCTCCCCCTTTTTGATGATGACAAAACGATGTGTGTGAGAGTTCCAAAAGATAGAGTAGAAGCATTTCAATGAATGTGTGAACAGTTTTGCAAACATCTATGAAATATCAAGCATTAAGCACACAAATCAATTCTCCCTCTTTTTGTCATTAACAAAAAGCAACTGACAGAGGGGTTATTAGAAATGATATGAACATGTTTTCCCCGAAGATATGATACTAATTCTGATACCAATTATTACTAATTGTTGGCCCAAAGATATGATACCAATTGTTGGAAGATATGTGCAAAATGAAGTGTTCAAAATGATGCAATTCAAAGTATGCACTATATGAATGCTAAAAGTGTCAAATATGCATGTATGCAAATATTACTTATAGTAACTCCCCCTAACTGAGACATGGGTTAAGAAAAGAGCAAGTGATTCAATTTCAAAATGTAAGATATGATGCATATCTAAAAGAGTTTTACATACACAACTAGAAGTACTTCATAAACCATGAATGTAAGCAAATTCATAGTATACATTCATCACAAATATACCCCAAAGTGAAATGTGATGCAATGAATAATGATCTTCAAAATATATAGATATTCAGATTTTCTAAAGAACACTAGAAGATAATCTCCTCTCTACACTTTCATTCTAGATTCTCGACTATCGGTAGCTTCGCATAACCCCATTTTTTTTTCTTTTAATGGACTTCATCGTTTTACGCGAGTGTCCTCGTTTGTCTCAATGGGGATTCCCGGTTACTAGGATCTGTCACTCATTGTATTTTTCTTGTAGATTTTAGTTTTACCGTTCGACGTGAGTTTCCTCATTTGTCTCAATGGGGATTCCCAAATACTAGGTTTGACATTCCACTTATTGATCATTGTGGGGTAGATAACTTTTTCCTCATGATTACTCCTTAATGTCTATGTAGAGATTCAAGTTCCCTTTAAAGTGTTGAACAGAATTTTTTAAATCCTTATCAATTAGAGTCATTAACTTCATTAAGTGCAAAAGTGTGGGGGTAATGTTTTGTTTTACATGTATAAAATGAATTTGTCAAGACACAGTTATGACTCCCCCTAAATGTATGTACGGTCGGAATCAAATCCCGCCTCTTAGTGTATGACATGTATCATATATGAATAAAATCACTGCATTGTTATTTAAGGAGGAGGTAAAGCCTTAGAAAAGTCAAGAAATAGTTTTACAAACTAAATACATACAAGCATGCAAGGATTCACAAAACGATCATACAAGCACTCATGAATCAAGATATGCAACTTATAGATGCTAGTATATGCGGAAGTGAATGATATGCGAAAGCATCAAAGTATGCATGAGACTCAAATTCACAAGGTATGCAATGAGACTCATATTCACAATGTATGCAGAATATGTGAATGATATGCAAGGATGCCAATGTAATCTTTTTATGCAGATTTTTAGTTTTTGTGCAGTCTAGAACATTTAAGAAAGCATAAAACTAGTAAATGCATGAGATGAATTTTCAATGAATCTAGAACTGAACCATGAGCATTTTATTTCATATTTCATCATGAAGGGCCATTTTCTTTAGAACCCAAATGTTCAACCATGATCATTCAAAAATATTTTTGCATTCGAGATTGAACAATTCCAAAATTCTGAAATTTTTTACCTTGATGAAACAAGTAAATTTTTTAGATTGAATTTAAAAGCTTATGCAAATCAAAGGTAAATTGATTTCATTCAAAAACATGTTTCCTCATAAGCCAAACAACCAACTTTCTGAATTTTGATACTTGACGGAGGTCTTGATCCAAGGATCTAACTCTCGCATAGTGTTAGCTTCTTGACAGACTTAATCTGTCATTTCACATAACACCATTTGATATACCAAACATTCATACAATGAGATCTTGTATGGATTGTGAAGAAATATAATTAAAATAAAATATGATATGAGAATCCTAACAGATTAACATAATTAAAAACATCAAAAACACCAATTTTGACAAAGAAGAAGTAAAGTCGGTATTTTACCAAATGAGTGTGCCTTGTTCCCTTTTTATTGGAACCCATTTATTCTCTATTTACCTCAAGACACACCTGCATCAAAGCCAACTCATTTAATAGATTTAGGTACCCAAGCTTTCTTGGGTCCCTGGAAGTTAGAAACATTTTTGGCAAACAAATTCTTCTTCTTTCTCATTGCCTCCATGTCATCATATTTCATGATCCTGTAATCCTCAAGCACATGACTATAGTTTCCACAATAAAAATAATGAGGAGTAGTTTTAGCAAAAGATTTCCTTTTATGAGCATAGGAGTTTTCAAAGTTATTCCATCTCGTATTTGCAAAAGTTCTAGGTTTAGCAAAATTAAACCTAACATTCATCCTAGTGGCATGAGAATCATGAGTTTTCAATGACCATCAGTTTTTCATAACATGCCCATATTTTTCACAGTCAAAACAACAAGGAGTGGTAGTTTTACCGAATGATTTTTCATTGTGAGCTTGAGTTTTTCCATAGAACTTTCTCTTGTTAGATGAAAACCTTTGAGCACGAAAAATATGTTTGTCACTGAATTTTCTTTGAAAAATTGATTTAGCATTCATAGCATGAAGATCATCATTATCCTTTGAAAAATAAATTTTCACGATGTGACCATGCAAACCACAATAGAAACAAGAAACTTTTCTTTGTTCTTTGAAAGAAAATTTATTTTCACATGCATGTTGGTCATCTTTCTTCATGACATTACAATCATCCATGACATGGCCATACATACCACAATAAAAGTATTCGACATTTGATTTCATTTTTTGCCCACCTTGAACTTTTTGAAATCTATTTTGCATAGTGGATTTTGTGTTGAAATTTTTTTTTCTCAAAATGATTTTCAGAAGTTTTTATTTGAGCAATTGGAGGAGGTGCTTTAGAAGTGCTAGGAATATCGGAAGCATGAACAAAAGAGGTTTTCAATTTAGATTCAAAAGACTTTTTGTTGACGGGGGTGTATCCAAGACCTTCCTTTTAAAAATTCACTTTTACACCCAACACCTTATCCAAATTTTCTTTCCCCTTCATAAATCTAGATAAGTCATCTTTTAATCTTTGCACTTCTTCTTCAAGAGTAGAAATATACAATTTGGCACTAGTCATTTCTTCTTCGTATGCGGACACTTTATCACTTATCAAGCAATTTATAAATTTGAAGTTTACATTTTCTTTCATGACTTCCTTGTTTTCAGCATTTATATCTTGTAGTTTTTTAGTTAATTTTTCAAGAACTTTCTCAGCTTTAACAAACTTTGAGATCTTAGCAAGTAACTGTTCATTTTCACATTTCAACAAGGAGTTTTCTGATTCAAGTTTATCAAGACATTTTAAGCTACCTTCAAGTAAATAAATCTGAATTAGCATGGCACCATTTTTCTTCTTAAGATCTTTATTTTCAATCATGATGTTTTTGCTATAAATTTCAGTATCAAGGAGCTTTTCGAATATTTTCTCATCGTCAGATAATGATTCTAACTTGTTTCTAAGATATTTTTCTATTTCTTCAAGTAAAGAAATTTTAGACAACAAGAGTTTATTTTGTTCACGTAAATCATGACAATCATTTTTAATTTCAAGAGATTTATTAGATTTTTTAGTCATTTCAAGGTCTTCATTCATACAAGACATCTCATCTGAAAGTAATTCAACTTTGGATTCAAGATATTCATTTTGGTCTTCTAGATTTTCAATTTTTGACTCCAATATTATGTAGTTTTCACAAGAAGAATTAGCATGCACATTTTCATCATTTTTCTTTTTCAACCTCTTGATTTCAGATTTAAATTTCTTACATGTGTCATAAAGTTCCGCATATGCGGATTGTCATTCTTCAATTGAAAGTTCTTCAGAATCAAAATTTACCTGACTTGAGCTTTCTTCACCATGAGCCATCATGCATGTATCCTTTGCATCTGCATCATACTTGCATGCCAACTCATTCAAAACTTCCCTTGCTGACCTGCACGTTGAAATTCATGGAATTACATCAGAGTCTATGTTATTCCGTAGAATGTTTAATGCACTATCATTTATCACATTTTTCTTGATGTGTTTTTCATTCCATTTGATTTCATTTGGAGGGAGTTTATATGGACCATTACATATCACTTTCCACATTTCATGTTCATAAACTCCAAGATAAGCACACTATAGATCTATTAAAAATTCACTTAAATTAAATAAAAAGAATAATAAAAAGCTATAGCTAAGGATGGGGGAAAAGGAAAGGGAGCATATGTGGATGCTATGTTGGAGGGTTGTGATCGCCAGAGGACACGCGGGCCTCAAAAGATATAACAATGAAAAGGAGGAGGGATCACGGAATACCTTTGAAGCGTAGGGAGATGTGAGTGTTCCTTCTCTTCCTATCGGTCGGCCGATGGAGAGAGTTTCTCTTGAGATTACCCTTGCAAAACAAAGACAACAACCAACAACAAAAGATATGGATTAGCAAACCAAGATGTGTAGCATCAATTCCAAGTGTATAATATGATATAAAAACATGTGAATGAACACACCTGTCGGGGTGTTGCCCCTTTAACCCCTATGCAAAGGGTGGGAGATATGATGATGATATGAAGAAATAAATAAGAAATAAAGTGTGCAAGCGTTGCACGGATGGTTGAGAAGAGAGGAAACAGAGGGGAATATGATGCATGCATGCAGTACTAAACATATGTAGTGAGAGTAGAAAGAGAAGAATTAGAAGAGCCTGAGATGATTCTCTGTTGACGATCGGGAGGAAGCCTCCGAGGGGATGAAGCTTTATGCGCAGTGGGTACTTCCTCCTTCAGCCAGCAATCGGGCAGCACCTCCCCTTCATTTTTGAAAATGGCCTCTTTGAAAAAGAGCCGCAGGGCTCTATTTATAGGGAGATCGTGAGTTTTAATCCAAGAGCGATTAGGATAATGAACGAAGGAAGGAGATAAACTTGGGAAGAGTCCTCCCAGTTTTGGAAGGCCACGAGATCCTTACCCCATTGAAACGGACCTCAAAACGAGGAAAGAAGGAGCTGCTGGCAATTTCAGGAAGTTACAGGGAAATGACGTCAGACCCTGTGGTCGCCCATTAACCATTCCAAGCAAGATTAGAAATTTCCAAAATTAATAAAGAAATCGCGACTGGGATACCACACGTGAATTAACAATTTCATGAATTTTGGATGGATTAAAAAAATCAAATTTAGGCAAGGAAAGACGCGTCTACAGTTCTGGACGCGATCATGAATAGGCGACGAGACGAGTGGACGCGCTTTTCTTGAAAGTCGAATATTACCAAAAATTGACAAAGAAACCGCGTCCACATGGGCAGACGCATTTTATTGAATTTCAAGAATTTAGTAATTAAAAGAGGAAATAGCGTCCTGATGAGAAAACGCGTATTCTTGAATTTCAGGAATTAACGAAAATATCATTAGAAATCACGTCCTGACGAAAAGACGCGTATTCTTGAATTTATAAAAATTACCAAAATTGAAAAAGGAAATAGCATCCATAGGAACAAACGCATATTCTTGAATTTCAAAAATTTGATAATTATCAAAAATGGAAAAGGAAATCGCGTCTACTCAATCGGTCACCTAGTAAAAACATGTCCAAGGGGTCTGACGCGTTCAAGAAAATGTTCCGAAAAATTGGAGAAAATCCCAAGAAAAATCTGGAAAAATAGGAGAAAGCTGAAGAAAGTTGAATATTCAAAAAAAGTAGGGAAAATTACTTAAATAAGTTGATTTGAGGGTCAAATTGGGGCATTCTAAAGTAATATGAGATGTACTCAAAGTAATCTTAATTTTGGCATGTCTACAGCTGCCCCGCCTTGGCGTCTACTTTGCAAGGGAGCAGAGTGAACTGAAAAGTAGATGCCAATGTGTGATGAGACATGTGATCAACATCACCAGATGAGAATCAAATCAAAAGATCAAAATGAAGCAATTTTAGGGAGGTTCAATGAAAGCAACAATTGTTTGGATGAGGAAAGAGTATGCACGCGGACACGAAGGAGATAAAAGGGCGATCAACTTCCAGCGCGGTGGAAGTACCCCAGATCACAAACATGTAGGTTTGGCAATTGGAGAGCGATTACCAGCCAAGGTGGACATAATGTAGCCAAGGTGGATCTAAGGGAAAGAATTGAAATAAGAGAGGATAGAATCCAAACAAATGAGTTTTCAAGAAAACTACTCAAAACAGCGACAAGATGAACTGAGGGCTCAATTCAGCAATGAATATCTTATATCTTGGAAATTATGATCATTTGACTCTCAAAACCAAGTTATTAGAATGATTTTCCACTGTTGATTCAAAGTCCTACATTAATGCATGTTGGTTTTAAAGGAAAAATTATAATAAATTAAAATAGAAGATAATCAAGAATAATATTGTTAAGTTGCCAAGAGTGAGTCAAGAAATCGATTTTGTGAGCTGATACTAAGACGAAGTCCGTTTATCCGCGCACCAATTCACAAAAGGGAACCATCATCCCCAGTCTTGAACGGTTCAACGGCCTATCCGTGCGACTAAGATTCCTCTAGAATCATCATTATTTTTGATGAAGGGGAACTCAAATTCCAGATTTACCAAAGCCATAAGGTCCTTGATATAATCTAGTAGCGTATGTAACATATAGTAAAATGCATACATGGAGAGATGGTGATAGCAATAAGCATGAGGGAACTGAGAAATGAGGCGCAATGCAATCACCGTGGGGCTTGGATGATGATGCCCGGTCGATGGGACCAAGAGCTTCTTCCTGCGCTTAAACATTCGTTAGCCAAGATATAATGAAGCATAAATCAATTGAAGTATAGCGGCCATAACATGAATAGCATGAAGCATATGAAGCATGTGAAGCAACGCATTATAACGCGAAAACATGGCATCAAAGCATATACATCATCAAAGCTTTAGCATTGTTTCTCTTAAGCCATTAGGAGGACCAACTTGGCTAATTGGTTGAAAGATGTGGATTGGATGATCAAAAATGCCCAGATAAAAATTGGCAAGAATGCCTTGTAGGAGAACGATGCGCAGGGCGGCCAGAGTAATCAGGAGATTTGACTGTGAATTGCTCAGAATGATAGGAATAATCAGACTCGACATGAATCAGCAAGAATCACTCTGAAGATAGAGAGATGATAATCGAGAGTGCCCAGAATGGCAAAACATTGAAATCAATGTGAGTCATCAATGATGTGGGTGAGAAGAGGACTCATCCCAAGTTCTTGGTCCTTACAAAAGAAGTGTCCCTGCAAAATAACACCATCAGAAAATATAATGCATTTTTTTAAATATACAATTTTTTTATGTTTTTTTAGAAATATTCAAGTTTTTAGGAATTTTTGAATTTTTTTTTATTTTTGAAAATAATCAATTTTTGGAATTTTGAATATATTTAAATTTTTATGGAATTTTGAAGATATTTGATTTTTTTTGGATTTTGGAAAACACTTTTTTTTTATTTTTGGAATTGTGGAAATATTCAATTTTTTTTAGAATTTTAGTTTAGACATTGCTAATGCAGCATCAAGGAGGTTCAAACCACTGGCTTGGGATCCTCGTTCCTTCCCCTTTCGCTAAAAAATTACCCAAAGCCGGGCGTGCATTGAGGTGGCATCCTATAGTCGACTACCGATGGTTAACGGTGCCCCTACGAAGGCCATACCTGAGGAACATTCAGCCTTGGAGGGAGAAGAAAAGAAAAATTGGAGATAAGCCTTGATGTAGGGTGGGAGATATCGGGACTCGAATTCCTCTCAACGTACTACCCCTCAAAGAGATAGTCTGTTGCGCCAAGACTTTGTGCCTTTGATTTTTAGACCCTTGAGATGCATACGACCAGGGTTTTCCTGCTGGGACTTTACTTCTCTTAACATGCCTTTATCTCATAATTTCACATTTATTGAATTTTGACGTTGATAATAGCCCTTTCTTGGCTAGATTTATCATGAAGGTTTGTTTTGATTTTGGGTCAAAACTTCCCCTATTTGAGACTTCTCTCGTATTAGGGATTACCTAGGTTGGTCATCTTATCCGACAACCTCTTGCACCTGCACTTGGCCGAGTAAAGAAGAAAAAAGACTTTAGATGCATACCCATGGCATGGTCGAAGCAGCAACGGTGTTTCACCAAAGGAGGCTGGCTAAGGACGCCGTGAAGTGTGTGGAGTGTCCAACTAAGGGTTTCCCTTAACAAGCGGGGAGGGAATGTCGAACTCCCAGCGCGGGGTTCTTAGTAACCAGAGGTGCTGCAAAAGCAAGCCTAAAGACTCTTTTCTGAAATTCAATAAAGATAAAGACCTAGGATAAAGGCACAAAATACCGCTCTTAATCATGTTAAGAAGCACTTCATTTTAAAACCGTGCGTGAAGAATGATGAAATCAAGAATGCAAATCTTACGTAAAAAAAATGTTACCTTACAACCTTATGAAATAGCAGTTGCCAGAGGCGATTTTGCTCATCATGGGATTTGTCCTCAAGTGGCAGATAAAATGATTGGAAGCCAAGGTTTGATGTGGCTTAACAAGAAGGAGTGGTATCAAGACCAGACTTAGACGAATAAGGATAACAGGAAAAGAGGCGAGGGCTAGAACTCTCTCGCTAAGGTACTGAGACCCTGATCACATGGAACGGTATACCGAAGAAGCGAAAAATTAAGGGGAGGAGTGAGGACTGAAGTCTCGGAAGCAGTGGGAGAACGGGCAGATGCCCAAAGCAGTGGATGTGGAAGAAGTCGGGTCGGACCCGGGATCAAGAGGAGTTAAAAGGAGAAATTGGTAGATGGAAAGCGGGGAATCTGGAGGGTTCGGAGGCAAGGGAGGGGAATCATGGTAGAAAGGATCCAGAGGTTCCGGAGGAAGAAAATACCACGGGAAGTGATGTCCCGAAAAGAAATATGGGAAAAGATGATTTAAAAGGAAGAAGAGAATAAAGGACACGATGTCCTGGAGGAGCAGGAGAAGGAATCGCAAGAAAGAGAAGAGATTCGGAGGTTCCGGAGGGAGAAGATAGAAAGGGACGTGATACCCTAGGAAATTAGAGGGAAGATAAGATAGAAAATCTGGATGTTCCGGAGCAGGAAGATAGAAAGGGGCGTGATGTCCAAGGAGATTGAAGGGAAGATAAGATGGGGAATCTGGAGGTTCCAGAGGAATAAAGTAGAAATGGGGGAGATACCCAAGGGAAAGACAGGAACGCGGAGGTTCCGAAGGAGTGAAGTAGAAAAGGGCACGGTGCCCTGGAAGGTCCGGAGGTTCCGGAGGGATGGAGTGAGAAGGGACGTGATGCCTTGGGAGAATCAGTGAGAAGCCCGAAGGACCCGGACATGAGGGTGTATAGGGGCGCGATGCCCAGAGAGGGAGGTCCAGAGGTGCCGAAGGAAGAAGACACCATGGGGCGCGATGCCCCGGGAGGACGAGAGAGAAATCCGGAGGGTCCAGATGCAAGAGTTGGGAGTGGGTGTGATGCCCTGATAGAAATCTGGAGGGGGCGCAACGTCCGTCAAGCAGAGAAAAAATTCGGAGGATCCAGATATAAGAGGTGGGAAGGGGCGCGATGCCGTGAGAGAAGATTGGTGGGGGCGCAATGCCCGGGAAGTGTAAGGGGACTTGGAGATCCCAAGGATAGAGATGAATGATACGTGGAATGAGGAGGATCTGGAAGGCGGGGAAGATACGGGTCCGAGAACCTAAGAAAAGAGAAATGCAAATGCATGCGATGCAATGCAATGGATGCGATGGATGGAAAAAATACATGGACTGAGAAGGTGAGACCCTCTTTCCCAATCCGTGAGTGGCCCATAAAGTGATAGATGAAAATGTGGATGAAGTAGAATAGAGAGTGGGTAAGGTAGAGGCAGGCCCGTTAGCACCAGGATAACCGCCCCTCCATAGCAGTGAAAGTGTGCAGCCCATCGGCCGAAGGGATAAAATTAAGGCCCATGATGAAGTTTCAACAATTAATGACGACTCCCTTGGAGGTTGAAGAGCAACGATGGGAGGGAGTTGGAGAGTTGGAATGGGAAACATCGTGTTGGCCAGGGATTGTGGCATATAAAGAGTGTTGAATAAAATGGGCATTTGTCCCTTGTATGGAAGAATGGGTTTGAGATTGGAAAGTTGAAACTTGGGGTGCCTTGCCCGGCCCATGGGCATGGATTTACATGGCATCAAAGCATGACACTTTCTCTTGGTGAGCATAGGCGGGGGCTTGGCCTCTTCAACCATGTTCGGCACAAAAACACGGATTGGCATCCGACAAATAAACTTTTGCATCTTGAACAGCATAGCCGTGGCCAAATCCTTCTTGCCTGGCTCTCGATCATCTTCGGCACAAGTACTTGCAATAATACACCCACTCCGAGTGGTAAAAGGAGGTGAAGCGGAGGCGGAAGGCTCCCTGGATGGTGGAGGTGTAATGGAAGGTGTTGGAGGGAACACGTCGAGCTTCTCCCCTTGCTCGGAAGCGGACGAGGTTGGCTCGAGTGCAAAAAGGGGTGGACCCTGCTCAGGATTATCCATGGGTAAAGGTGAAGGGTTAAGTGGTGGTATAGTTGGGTTAGGGGTTAAAAGGGTAATGGAAGGCCGAGGTGGCAGCAAAAGGGTGTTAGGTGGAGAGGGTTTAGTGGTGGGCTCAGTGGAGGCCGGTGGAGTGGTGCTTAATGATGGTATAATTGGTGGAGGTTTAGTGGGAGGTTTGGCGGAGGCCGGTGTTGTGGGGGCTAATGGTGTAGGACTTAAAGGAGGTATAATGGGAGGTGTAAAAGAAGGAGGTTTGGTATGTAGAAAATGTCGGATGGGGCGGTAGGTGTTAGGCGTAGAAGAAGACTCATGATGCGTCGGCGTAGGTGATTGGAGTATCGACCCATCGTCGTAACACCAATAAGTCTCAAAAGTGGTGGTTGGATCGGGGACGGTGGCATCATCCTGAGCAGGAGGTTCATCTGGTGGTAGTGGAGGGAGAGGAAAACGAAGCAAACTCGGAAGGGGTGCCTTCAGAACTTCATCATCACGTGCTGACTTCAATTCTTCACATGCCGGCTCTTCATTGTCAGGCTCAAGTGGACGCCGTAGTGGAGGTGTATTAATGGGTGGTGAAATATAATGGTGTTGCGTATGCGGAGGCGGAGGGCCATATTGATGAATGGAGTGGATAGGTGGAGGGTGGATGACATCCACTTGATCGTTAAAATCTGTGGGCTCTTGCTCACTTGCATTGTTGATGCCGTAGTCATCTCTCATATCCTTCCAATCTCTTTCCATCTTCATAATGTTATTCAGGAAGGCGTGAAGAGGATTGACTGGAGAAGGAGGAGGAGGAGCGGGCCGCAGGCTCGTGACCCTCTTAAGTTGTTCCTCTAACAAAGTGACTTTATCAACGAGAACTTGGAGGGGTGTAACATGAGAAGCAGCGGATTGGCAAGGCCTTGAAGGAGGGGCCGCATGAGATGGCCGTGGAAGGGGATTAACGAGCTGACCCAAAAAAGGACCTGGTCGAGCCGGGTTGCAAGGAATAAAAGGGCCTTGGGGCCGTGAAAGAGGAGGAATAGAAGGAGGCAGGTGATGGGCCACCCGAAGAGGAGTATGTGTGGAAGGAGGCGGGTGATGGGCCACCCGAAGAGGAGTATGTGTGGAAGGAGGCGGGTGATGGGCCACCCGAATGGGAATATGAAGAGGAGAGGGAGGCAGGTGATGGGCCACCTGAATGGGAATATGAACAGGAGAGGGAGGCGGGTGATGGGCCACCCGAATGGGAGTGGAAGGAGGATGAGAAGAATTAGATGCACCCTCAACAACGACCTTAAGGGCTTGGATTTGATGAGGGGTGAGATGATCTATGGCATGTAAAATTTGGGAGACCTTCTCGTCATGGGGAGGAGACGGTCCCGAGGGAGTAGTAGCTCGCGATTGAGGCGAGGGATCATGAGGTTGGAAATTGCCCATAGGTCGGGCAAAGCCATGAGAATGAGGATGTGGTCCCTTGAAAGAATTGGGGTGAGAATTATGATGAACATGTTGAAATTGAGGATTGTAGGATGTGCTAGATTGTGCATCCTCATGAATGTGAAAGTTATTAGACATGTTACCGTGATTATCCAAGCCAAACATTACGCAAAAATGAATCAAAGTCCAATCAAAGCACAATTGCAAAGATATAAAGCAAGTGGATGTTTACGCTTGATTTTTCTTAGTTGAACCTTGGTGAATTAAATGATTTTTAACGAAGTTGATATGGTTCACTCAAGGTCATGAACCTAGTTCCAATAAGATTTTCTTCAATGCCAACTAGGTTGATTCTCACCATGTTTTAGGCCAACTAAACCCAGGGACTTCAAAGGGTACAACCTACCCAGCGTCCGTGAGGGAATTCACAGGTGCGGGGACTTACGAAGGCCTTGGTTTAGGAATTCCTGGTCCTATGAGACGGAGTGCTCAATGGAGGGTCCTTCCTTAACAAAGAGAGGGATATGGTCACCTAGAAGTGTAGGGAGAGGAGGTCTCCCAAGCCAATGCCAAATGCCCTGTGTGCAAGCTAATGCAAAAGATAGAACAACAGAATGAATACTAACGCGAAAGGTGACTGAACAAATACTGATGCAACAGGTAATAGAGAATAACAAGATAAACACTAATGCGAAAGGGTAACAAAATGAATGCTGATGCAATGGGTAACAAAATGAATAATGCTAATGCAGAATGATGAAACAATATATATGCACAGGATATGTAAAGAAATGCAAAAGAAATCACATGAGAGTGTGAATATGTGAAAAACACAGAGAATTCACGACTGATGCAGTAGGGGCTAAATCAGAAAATAGCGCCTGGAACTGGTCACACAATCTTTTTTTTTAGAGAAAAACAAGAATGCATCTGGGACCACAGACGCGGTTTTTTTTTAACAGGATAGCATCACAGGGATGGGAATGGGCGTCTGTGAGCGTGGGCGCTCATTCAATGAGCATCCACGCTGGTGGATGCAAAAAAAATTTTAAGAAACGGCCAAAGATTTTAAAAAACAAACAATGCAGGATAGCTAATGGAATAGAGGGGGATATAACACTCACAAACTCTCACGGTAATCAAAAGAACATGGCATGCTCAGGGAATGAGCGTCAGTCACAGTGGTCGCCTAGTAAAAATGCATCCAAGGGGTCTGACATGTTCAAAAAAATGTTTCGAAAAATTGGAGAAAAGCCCAGGAAAAATCTGGAAAAATAGGAGAAAGTTGAAGAAAGCTGAATATTCAAAAAAAGTAGGGAAAACCACTCAAATAAGTTGATTTGAGGGTCAAATTAGGGCACTCTAAAGCAATATGAGATGTACTCAAAGTAATGTTAATTTTGGCGTGTCTACACACACATGTTATTTCTCCAAGAATCTTATCTTAGGTTAACCCATGATGAAATTCATCCCTATACTTTCCCACTTCCATTCAAAAATTTTCAAGGGATATAGTTTACCAGCGGACCTTTGATGTTCCACCTCAACTTGCTGACAAGTGAGGCAGCGAGATACAAAGTCCGCTATCTCTCTCTTCATGTTGGGCCACCAAATATTCTTTTTCAGGTCTTGGTATTGTTGTACCCGGACGATTTCCCAGCAAAATAACAAGAAATAAGGGTTCGGGATTTTCCCGAACACCTTTAAGGCATGAGCTACCCGGCCATCCCTACAACTCCCGGGACCCCACCAGGGGCCTTAACCAGTTTGCAGTGACGTGCAGCTACATGAGCGACTAGCTGGGACCAATCCCGACCACTCACCTACGGCCTTTGTCTGTACTCCACATGGCCGCCCAGGCCAACCGGGGGGCGCTCCGACTTCGAGCCATGCCACGTGGCACCCAGTGAAAGGGCCAAGGGCCCACCCCGAGACACTTACCTCCAACCCTTCAAGGTCAAAGGGGGACCTAATTAGGCCAACCACAGGCTTTGGAGGCCCGCCGCATGTATATACGGCTCACACGCATGTGTTCGGCATTTTTCCGAACACCTTGTGGGCGTGTATATTCCAGCCCTTCTACACCAAACCACGGGCCGCCCCGTGGTTCCAGCACACTAATTGGGTTCTACAATGACCCCCCAGCAAGTCGGGGCCACCCCCGACCCTCAGACACGTGGCGATGAGCCACTTAACTTTAGCTCTCATGTCAACCCGAGGCTACCGCGCCAACCCGCCGTGCAACATGGCACATAGCCCGAGGCACGGCCCATGAGCCCAAAGTGCCCCTCCTTAGCTCCCACGAGCTCTCATCCTTAGCCCAAGGCCCATCCTGAGGCCCCTCAGCCAGTTACCCAAGTCGTTTGACAACCCGAGGTGTGTCGAGCATTTACCCGAACACCTTGTGAGCGGCTACTACGACTCGAAGAACAACGGCCCTCACGGGCCATCCCAGTATCCCGAAGCCTAGTGTCCCTCAAAGGACATTCCTAGACGACGAAAGAAACCCCAGGGGCCATCCCTCGGGGTTGCATCCTGCCTGATGTTGATATGTTTTTCTACTTTCTTTCTCTTCAATACCACCTCGCTCGATACTACAACGCCAAAGTCCGAGATAGGCACTTCCAACCGGGAGACTTCATCCTCAGGAAAGCCAAAGCCTCTCGACCACTAGAGGCGGCGGGCAAGCTATCCCCTAACTGGGAAGGCCCCTATCGAGTGGTCGAGATGCTCGGGAAAGGAGCATACCGGCTATCTACAATGGAAGGGGAACCCATCCCTCGGACGTGGAACGCAGCCACACTACACAAGTTCTACTTTTGAAGTTGTGCAAACAATTTGAGTGAAATAAAATTTTCTCCTTTTCATTCAAACAATTGTTGGTACATCAGAAAGGCAAAAGCCAATACATTACACAATAGAAAGCAAAAAATCCATCTGGCACCACTGCAAGAGGCCATTGCTCGACTGACTCAGTTGATCTCCTTGCGTCCAGCCACTGACTCTACCTCGCGTAGAAACTGGCTCGGATAAAAGGTTGTCGACCCAGTTGGCTCGAGTGGCCCATGACAAAGGTGACAGAAGGGACTGCGGAGGGGAAGGCTACCTTCCAAGTTGATAGAGGCTGGGGAAGAGGGAATGCCTATGAAGGCATCCTCTCTTCCAACCTGCCAACTCTTTGGAACGTACAGAGAGCAAGCACCCTCCGAAGAGTGAAAGAAAGGAAGAGCAGAAGAGGGAAAAAGAGGCTGCCAGAAAGAAAAAGAAACCAGCATAGCTGGACGAGGAGGCAGGGGAAGGCCCGGAAAGGAGGGAGCTTAATTTTCTTCTCCCCCCATCCCTGAAGCGAGCAGAGAGGGACGGGCGGCGGAGATGCCAGATGCCCCCATCCGTCTTCCATCTCGCCCCCCTCCGGGAAGCCTCGCCAGAACTGATAGAGGAAACGGCGTGATTTATCCATCAAAATCCTCTCCAGATCCGCACGACGACCATCGGACCCGCTTCAAACCCACGCGACGACCGTCGAACCTGCTCAAAACCTGAAGCGGCAAAAACCTGTCGCCCTCCATCATTGGCAGCATCGTCTTCCGAAGGATCTTCCATGCTCTGAATGCAAAGCTCAGCGCTACGAGAAATGGAGAGAAGAAAGACCGCCCTATAAAACCCTAAAGCGATGTAGATGGAGAGACGCCCCTAAGTCCCTTATAAAGGTGAGGGGAGGCTGCTTGCCTTAATAGACTCTCTCCTCGAAAACACGTCGAAGGGATTTTCCCTTTATGACTGGTCACCTCAAACTCCTCGTTTATGCCCCCAGCGGGACACACGAAGCGGCTAAGCATTCATGGCGTGATCAAACGGAAAGACACCCTGGCAGAGGCTCGCCCAACCAGCATGCGAAAACCACGCAGGGCGTATCGGCACTTTCCAACTACTGCAGATACACTGGTCAAATCACGGCAAGTACAGTAAGAAACAAGTAAGATTTTATTTGTTACCTTATAAAGAGGAAGTCCTTTTTTGGAAAAGAAAAAGAAGCAAACAAAAGAAGGAGGTAAAACAGGATGATACATCAGGCCTAGGGCCCACTTTAAAGCTCGGAAGTGGAAGGCGCAGGTGTTTCGCCCCCGGTGCCCTCGGTGACGGCCGGCCCTGGCACTGACCCCACCTGCGCGGGAACTGCCTCGGTCGCGAGCCCTCCCGAGGCAGCCGGAGTTGGCGACCCCGCAGGAGAAGAGCCCTCTAGATCTTCCCTACTCGACGTAGAGGAGCCGGAAGATGACATGTCCGAGTCATAGCGTTGGCCAGAGGGGAAGTCGATCCCAGAATCTTATTCCCCGGCATAAGCTACTGCCCGACGGTAACCCTGCTTAAACCCCTTGCGGATGCCTCGGTGAAGTGCTGACTCATAGTAGGGAAGGGCAGCTTCCTGTAGGTCGGCCCGGTAGGCCTCAGAGCCCTTGTATTGCTCGATCGCCTCCGCCCCAGCCAGTCCCATCCTGTCGGTAAGCTCGGCCTTTTCCGATCATTTCTCTACCTCGGCCGACTTCCGTTTGGCCTCGGCCGCCCACTCCTCGGCCTTGACCGATCGCCTCTCTGCCTCAGCTCGGTCGGCCTCGGCCTCTAAATGGAGTCGCTCCGCTGCCTCCGCCCGGTCCACCAACTCGGCGCGCTCGGCCTCCCAACGGCCATCCAGCTCGAGACAAAGAAGGCGCTCCTCTTCAAGGAGTTTACTTTTCCTCTCGAGCGATTCCCGGGCCTTGGTTAGTTGCTCGGTCGGCACTCCGACCTCCAGTCAGCTCGACCGCGACAACTCCCTAATCGCGGAGAACTCCCGTCGGAGCCCCTCATGCGCCTCATTGAGTCAAGCTAGTTTCCTCTCACACCCTCCGAGGGTCCAAGCAAGATTCGACCGCTCTGACTCCGACCGGGCATAAGTCTCCGCCATTGTGGCCCCCATCTGGGCCATGACCAGGCCGCCCTCCATAATGATGTCGAGGACCCCGGGTGGAGAACGACGCTTGTCTCCCCCTTTCATCCTCGCGGACATCTCGTGGCAAAGTTGGTATAAAGTGCTCGAGATGCCGAGCCTTTCCAGAGCCACTGGCATGGAAACCCTTTCCTCACCTGGCGCCTCGCCAGAAGGCCAAAGTCGAGTTGCGGGATCGGTCGCCTCACGCACTGCGGTCAGTTGGGGTTGCGACGCCTCCGTAGGCGAACCCCCGACCTCGACCGAGGCTACGAGCCTGGCCTCTCCGTGCACCACTGTCGTTTGGGGCTGCGACGCCTCTGCCGGTGAACCCCCAACCTCAACTGTCGCAGCTCGCATGTCGCCCACCTCGACCGGCACCCCTGCCTCGGCCGCGATTGTTTCAACTTCGGCCCCCTCTGTTCCCAACGAAGGGAGAGCCGACCCGTCACTGTCACCCCCCGGGGTGCCCCTGGTCTCCTCGGCCCCCTCTCGCTCAGCAGATGGGAGAGCTAGATCGGTAGGGTCGGCCCTATCTTGCCCCAGAGAGGGGAGCGCGTCGAGCCAGAATTGCCCCCAGTGGCGGGGACGGCCCAGGCCTTCCTGGCCCGTTTCCTGGCCTTCACGGCCTCCCGTAACCTCCCCTCCACGAAATCCTTGCGCTTCGCCCCGCATGGCCGAGAAGTCCCCTCGGAGGCCGCCCCTTTGCCCTTGTCCCGGGCTTGGGAGCGACCCACAGGGGCGCCCGGTTCATCAGCCGCAGAGTCATCGCCAAGGTCAATGATCTCAGCGGCCTCCTCCAGAGGCTTCCGCCTGGTGTCTGCACAAAGAAGAAGGCGTGATTAGGAAAAGGAAAGATGACCCCCACCTCCGAAGGAAGATCTAAGTGGTGGCACATGTGCCCGACGGATGCAGCCGCGTAAGAAGACACCGCTCTATGTTCTCTATAGTCACCAATTCCTCGGTGGACTGGCGATTCCTCAGCAGGATGGCAGCATACTCCTCCACATGAGGGGGGAACTCGTCATGTCTAGGAGGGATATTCGGGTGGAAATTGGCCATTACCTGGCACCTCCAGGTTTCCTCCATCGAGTTTATCCCCACCCTGAAAAATTGGGTCTTCCACCCCTTATGCGAAGAATCCTTCACCGCCAGCGAAATGCAGCTCCTATTCCTCCTCGCCTGGATGAAGTAAAAACACTTCCCAGCCAACAGGTGCGCCTTCAACTCGAAGAAATAGTGGAAGAGGTCCAAGGAAGGAGGAACCCTGCACTAACGATAGAGGATTCAGAAAGCGGAGAGGAGAAGGTACGAGTTGGCTACCAACTGAATGGGTGCCAACTGGAAAAAGTTGAGAAGCGTGAGGATGAAGGGCTCGAAGGGGAGGCGAAACCCGCTCTTCACGCCCAAAGAAAGATGCAAATGTGGCCCATGCGAGAATCCAGGCTCGTCTCATACGGGGCAGCAGCAGCAAAGCTATACTTGTGAGGCAGGCGAAACTGATGCTCCAGCCTCTTCACCTCGGCTTCCCCCAACTCGCTGCAGTTCTGGACCGGCGCTCTCACCACCGGTTCGTCGCCCCATCCCTCGGCACCCGAACGCTGGCCCGCCATAGATTCCGAGGAAGAACTTGAAGAAGAATTCTCTCGAGACCTCGAAGATTCCGGGGGAGGAGGAAGCTGTCGGACCGCCTCCGCAGTTATCTTCGCCAACTCCTCAAACGCCGCCGTAAGTTTCTGCTCCTCTGTTGTGTCCTCACGGCGCATCGAAGAGCCCCAAAAGTAAAGAAGCAAAGGAAAGCCAAAACCTTAACAACGGAAAGAGTCTGGGATGACAACCAGCGCCCAACGCCTATAACCCACACGGGAGGCGGCGCGTCATTCTGACCTCCGAGAAAAGGGGGCCCCTTCATTTCAAATCCGTCAGGATTGCAATTATTACGGGCCCAGGTGACCACGACATGTGGCTTCATAATACCGCCAGATCTCCACCCACTTGAGCCATGCTGGTCCAAAACCCTAAAAGGCTACTCATCCGAGCCTCCTTTGGCTCGGGAGTAGGAGGGGGACAAGTGGAGAGGGGGATTTCTGCAGCCCATTCAAAGAGAAGCCGAACTAGGCCCATCAGGACCAAACAAGGCCACGCTCGCCCAAGTGACAGCCCACAGGGCCCACTTAGGACAAAAAGCCCAATAAAAGATTTGCTCGAGGATACTACCTTCCTAGGCGGCCTCTACGCTCGGAAGGCCCGAGCGTCGGTCAGCTCACAGGAAAGGTCAATGCCCGAGCCATCTCTCCGCCCAGGGGAAGAAGGCGCATGTCGACCAATCCGACCCATCCTCGTCTGAGCTAAGCCTACCGCCCGGATAGGGTTGGCCTCTCTGAGCTCGGTACGACCGATGATTGCTTATCCATGCAGCCGTTAAGAGTCCTCTATGGGCAGGAATTTATAAAGGTGAGGGACTCCAGCTCCCCAAGGTGATAACGCTCCCATGATAAGGCAATAAAAGCCCACGTCGAGGACGTAACCCCCACCTAAAACCCCTCGACTTACAGGACTCCAGAAGATGGCGCACTATTTAACCCAGGGATACCCTCCGGCGAAAGGTAAGGGCAATCACACGCTCAAAACTCCTGAGCAGGAACCACTTCACCCTTCTGGTGGAGAGGGATCTCGTGCAGAAGCTACTTCCTCCCTATATTGCTCCCACCATAGCTCTACTGACTTAAGCATCGGAGGGTTTTCCCTAGGGACTCATCCCTGGGCCCCCTGATCCATTTCCCTTTCTTGCAGTTCACTATCCGGTGATCCACTGCCCGCTCAGGACCAGCGCGAGATCTTGCCTCTTCACGGCGATTTTCTATCAGGGTCGTTTGCGACATATGGTACCCCCATCTACTCGATCATTCACCCCTGTCAATCTCTATAAGTCTACATGCTGGTTCACTAGCCTCGTGTACTGAGCTGCTAACATACTGACTCCCCTTTTATATCTAATTAGCAAGTATAGCTCTTGAGAAATCGATTTCGGTATCTCTTCTTTCCTGTGTGTGGGTCACTTTATTGTGTTCTGTTGGCTTGAAGACAATAGTCTTAGGACCGGGGAGGGGGGAACATTCCTCTGAGTCACCACCGGATCATAGGGTCATGTCCTTCCATGGCATGTGCCTTTATGGGCCGTCAGGGGGTGAACATCAACAGGGCTTACGGCCCAACATTAAATCCACTGCCCTTAGGGGACTAGTGGTGACCATGGGTTGTGTGCCCCTCGTAGGCTAGCCCTCAAGGTTTCCTCCCTCATGGTCGTCCAATCATGTTTCGGCCCGTGGAATATTGGTGCCCCTTGTAGGCAAACCCTCGAGATCTTCCATCCATTTGGGTCTGCCGGCCACCGTTTGGCATTCCCGGCTTTAAGGAGCGTACCCCAGATACTATAGGACTGTCTCCACTTTCCCCCCGCAACCCTCTGGGCATGGAGAGGTGCTGCCAAATTTTTGACTAAACACTTAGTCTGAATCATGATGGATTTTCAGCTACAAGTCTATTTTGGACTATGCTTGAGTAAGAACCTTGCATAAGTCTGGATTGGCCATGTCTGCAGGACAATTGGGACCTAAATCAACTCTTTAACCCTCCTAATTAACCTCAAAAGTTTCAAAAAATCATCTGGCTTCTCATATAGCCCAAATTAACCAAACCTGCCATAATCCGGCGTGCCCTTAATCCGGCGTGCCATTTCCCGACGCTGTACCCCCCCCCCCCCCGCGCCGCATTTGCCCCACACTCATAAACCATTTTTTCCCTATTGGCCTTCATCCGGCGTGGCCAGGGCGCGCCATTTTAGCCTCAGCAACACCCCGCGCCATTTTACCTCAATCCTGCACCGACTTCCACCTTGCACCAACCCCTACATTACACAGACCTTGGCTCACGCCTGCATCTGCCTTGCACAGACCTCAGCTCGCGCCTTGCATCGACTTCCACCTTGCACCGACCCCTGCATTGCATAGACCTTAGCTCGCACCGACCTGCCCCTGGCGTCGATGCACATCCTGCACCGACCTAGCCATTCCCCCCTTTGCTTCCACTTGCACCGACCTGCCCCAGCGTCGATGAACATCATGCACCGACTTCACTCCCTTCTCTATGCATCACCTTCCATTTATGCACAGACCCTCATGCATGCACCGACCTCATATTTAGCCTTTGTCAAAACCTAATAGAATATTCCAATAAATGATTAATGAGCTTAACATTTGTGAACCATTGAAAGGAATGACAATAATAATAATAAATACAAATAATGATAAATCTTCATTAAATCTGATGCATCATTATAATAAAAATCAATCAATCAATAATCCTCTTCAAAATTAATAAATTAATTAGCTGAGCATGCTCTCTTATTTATATATATGCATTCGTGCTTGAGCGCATCTAGCTTTGCCTCCCTGCTTGTCTTTCTACCTGCATGCTTCTTGAATATTTGTTATCACTCTGGGCCCCGATATATCAAATGGTGATCTGCCAAAGGTCAGACTAGCTTTGACCAGAAGCTTTCATTATGCGTGATGGTGGTCCTCTGACCCAAATTCTCCGCCCTGTACCGGGAGCTGGCTTAATAAATAAATACTACCATATTGTGTGCTTGCATGTAATCACATCTTTTATATATTCTACGGGCCCCATGGCCTCTTTATTTTGGCGAATAATCAAGGGTTGTCCCTCTCTCGGAGGGGCGTAATTAACGTTGTAGCCTTTATGGTACGACGGGTTTTGGGTCCCGACGCGATCACCTATAATCGTCTGGTTAGTCAGACGGTGTGCATAATAAATTTGTTAGTCAGTGACTGGCACGCCCTATGCAAATAAATCTTAATAAATAAATCAAATAAATCATAATAAAATATTTTTAATAAAATCTATCTCCCACAAGCTGGCACGCCTGGTGGGACTCAGCCTCCCTTCATCTTTTCGCCAAAATAGAGGGACCATGGGGCCCCCACCCAACTATCTCAAATGCTAATTATCCATTCGTCTTGTCCCTCCTCTTTGTAGGTTGAAGTGATGGCGAGCGGACTGTCTGGACTTATTTTGGGCCCCCAAATCGTGGCAAATCATGCCGTATATGACTACCTTGCCATGCCTACCACCTTCGGCAACTTTCCCCCGGTTGTTGGCTTCCCCAACTTCCTTGGAGTTGCATTCGTGGGTCTCCTGGATGTGGAGAGTCCTGAACCTGTGGAGCTGAAGAACAACAAGGCTGCGGTCCGCCGAAGTGAGGGCCATGTCAAGAAAACTCTGTTGAAGAGCCCGGTGATCGTGGGCTGCCACGTCTACCATACAATTTTCCCGACTGTGTCAGATAAGAAGAAGCCCACTGGGGGCAACAAGAAGAGCTCCATAGGAAGAGTCTCTGCTACTCCCCGAAGCCAACTTTCAGCCACTGGGAAGTCCATGATGATCGGGGGCATCCGAGTCTACTTCAATGGCCGCGGCGCTGAAGTTTTTCCAGATCAGATTATCCCGACCGTGCCCACTCACAACACCTTCCAAGTGCTATCAAGCCAGAGGGTGAATTTTAATGACAACAAGCAAGGGAGGCCGACCCCAAACTTTCCAAAGTTTAAGCAAATCTGGGTTCCCAAGAGGACCCGAGGCCCTGCACTAGCTTTGCAAGGCTTCAAAAATTATGCTGAGATCCCCAAGAAAGGGGGCAAAAAGGCTATGCATGCATAAGAGACCGTGGTTGCAACTCCTCCACCTGCCATCAGGGTCTCCGCAAGACAAGCCCACATTTCCAAATATTCAAGAAACTTCAATCAAGCTGCTAAGCTGATACGACTTTCACATATGTTGTCTGCCCTAGTCCAAGTCCTGTCTCCTGCTATTTCTCCAGAGTGTAGTCAAGAAGACATGACAAAGATGGTCTGGGAATATTTCCATGACCTCGGGAACCCTTCCCTGGGTCAACAAAGGTCACTTCGTGTCATCAGGGTCGAAGAAAAAGAAAAAGGCAAAATATTACCCATGGGGGCGAATGAAGAGGAGAAATAAGCTGAGACTAAAAGTCTTGAAAAGCTTCCATAAAATGAAAAGATGAAAAGAATTTCAATATATGAAGGGCTGATGTTCCCTAGTTAGGCCCGGAGGGGAATCAAATAGCACAAAAGAAGAATGGAAGTTCTCACCTGCAATATGACATGGGTAATGGGCATACCCGACACCCTGCCAAATGAACAAGAAGAGCTGGCCGAGATTGCTGGAAGAAAAGACCCGATGACAAGACGGGACAATGTTGAGGCTGAGCTACTGCAAGCCGCAAAGGGCAAGTAGGTTGCTGATGAAAGTATCGCTACTGTCGTAGCCAGAACAGTGGCGTTTGAGCAAGAAGGAGCATTCCCGTCTCCTCCATTTGAATATGCCTCTAGTAACACCCTCGAGGGTATCATTAATAAAACAGATACGGACCCTGCCGTCCTGATGGCACTACAAAAGTACCAGCAAGAGATAAAACTGCTGAAGAGAAAGTTAAATGAAAAGGCTGAACACGCTATGGCGCCCGAAGAACTGGGGGCACGAGCTGAGCCATCACGGGAAGGTTCCAACCCCACGGGTGCTCCTTCACCGGATGTTCTACAATCTGCAGATCAGAATCGGGCTACTCCCCGACATCATTCCCAATGGCTCCGGCCAGCACAACCAATGCCCCTTCAGATGCAGCGAAAGGCTCTCCTGTTAAAGCCTTTGCCACCCAATGCTATGGCGTCGGCCGCATTATTGATGCAGCCCACCCACCTCTGCCCTCAACCAGCAGATCCAGTTATGATGGACAAGTTGATGGTGGAGCAGATGATTGAAGCAGGGTTGGCAAAGAGGGGAGGTGACGACTATGCCCCCTTCGACATATATGAAGTGTCATATCCAGCCCACCATGCTGCCAAAAGGTTGTCGCCAGGTGTCAATAAAGCCCCAAAATTTGACAAATACAACGGGCAGGGTTCCCCGAAAGAACACATTGCGCACTATATGACAGTCATGGGTGACTTGGCGGTGGATGAGTCGTACCTGCTGAAGTTCTTTGGGTCTTCACTAATAGGACCTGCCTTTGAATGGTACTTTGACCTGCCGACTAGGTCTATCAATGACTGGTCTGACATGCAGTAGAAATTCAATGAAAGATTCCACGTCATCGAGGCAGATATGACCGTGGCTGAGCTATTGGCGGTCAAGCAAAAAGATGATGAAACGGCTGCAGAATATATTAAGAAATGGAGGGATCTCAGTACAAGGTGCTGGTGTCCCCCGCATCCAGAAGATGCAATACAAATATGCAAACAGAACCTAAAGAAAGAAATCTTGGAGAAAATAATTGGAATAGAAATCCGATCTTTTGACCAATTAAGTGATATTGCTACGGAGGTTGAAGATTTCTTCACAAGATATCCCTCCATTTCTGCCAACTCAAGTCATCAGGCCAGGCAAGTTAATAAACGGCCAATGCTGAAAGCGGTCCATGCTGTTAGTCTAGGGGCGAAAAGGCATAAAAGGATGCACAATCCTCCTCTTAATCCGCAAAACAAAATAAAGAAGCTCTATGCCTTCCCCCGGGACAAGACTCGAGCATTGTTCGAGTGGGCTGTCAAATATAGCAAAGTCATCCTTCCGAAGCCAAAGAGACCGGATGATGTCAAAAGAAGAGATGATCCTTATTTCTGCCCCTACCATCAAATCCTGGGGCACCCTATTGAAGATTGCCATATATTCAAAGACATCGCCCAAGGCTTAATAAAAAGAGGGGAGCTACAAATGGGGGAGGACCGAGTCGATCCTCCACGCTCTCATGAAGTGCCTGCTACGGGGGCATCAATTAACATGATATCTATATGCCAACAACTGCCTGAAGAAATGCCAGAGGGCTGTGCCTGGCATACTCATGAAGACTATATCCCATCGCATGAAAGTGAGCAAGAGAATTGGCGAGCATCGCCAACAAAGAAAAGAACAAGACCGGCTTCTCGCCCGACACGGGAGACCCAAATTCCCGGCGCCATGGGCCGGCCTACTCTGCCTCTTGTAGTCTCTACCCTCCTTCAAACAGCCTCTCCAACAGCTATCAAAATGTCAACTAACAATAAAAAGAAGAAACAGACCCCGTCACGAGTACATGAAGAGGCTAGCTCAGCCATAGAGCGGTCACAAGCTATTATAAGTGGGCCTGATAAGCATGAACAGCCCAAGAGCCCGCCTATGCAGCTCAAGAAGCATGCCCCTTAAAGACGCAATGAATCTCATCAGCCAATAAAAAGAACTAAAGAAAATGCTAGGGTGTTCAATGCACCGAGCAACCCATTGTGGGGATAGTTGCCAGCCACAAGGGGGAAGGAAAAGAATAATACAAAGGCTAAAATAAAATATGTTGCTCGCTCCTGCAACACGCTGTCAGCACCATCCAGTATGGCTCAAGCTGTTGATGAGGAAGATGAAGAAATTTGCTTTATACCAAAGGGAGTAAATCATGCTAAAGCTCTTGCCTCCCACCATGTTGTCGGATCTGGGGGAATATCAAGACACCGGCAATCCAACAAGGGGGCACAATACCACGTTCCTCCTCGACTCAGAGGCATAAAACCTAGGGAGTTCATCTCAATGAAACTGGGTGCATCCAGCAACAATGACGGGACGCCACTAACCCCAATCTAACCGAAGGCCGAAGGCAGCACTCCCGGCCCCTCCTGGTAAGACCAGGCCATGGTTGCGCTACTACACCAGAAACAATAAGATATTGAAATGCTGCAAAGGTGGCTAAATGAAATGAATTTAAGTCCAACTATGCCGCAATCGGCAGGACACCTACATGAGGTGACACAAAGTAGTGCTAGCTCACTTGAAGCTTTAGCGCGGCCAGTCATGCCCCGAATAGTACATGATCATACGGGGGGCATCCTCCCTCAACCACTCCAACATACAGTCCCCCGGGCATGTCAGGGGGAAACTAAAGCATCTTCGAAGATGGTGCCAATGAGATTGCGTGTGCAGTCGGACAAGCCAAGGGCAGAACAAACAATGACTATGAAGATGGCCGAAGGGGAAGTCACAGAGGCCAAATTACAAGCAGCCAAACAAAAAGCTAATGAGTCTGTCATAGACTACATAAGTAGGTGGAGGAATCTCCGTGAAAAGTGTCGGCATCCGCCTAGCTACGGCGATTCTTTTCAAATCTGCAAAGAGAATTTGAGAATAGAAATTCTACGATGGGTCATTGATATTGAAGTCACGACCTTTGAACAACTAGGTGACATCGCAGCCAATGCCGAAGCAGTTCTTGCAAGGCTCTGCCTGGCTTCGATAACCCCGAACCAAAAGAATGAGCCGACCGGCAAACACCTGGCACAAGAAGATATTTGCACCTCAAATTTTGAAGCCTTCGAGCAACAGAAGAAGAAAATGCAAGAGGTAACTAGCCTTTCTACCGCCGAATCGGCAAAACGAGGGCCCTCATTAAGGGGTAAAATGATGAAACCATACTTCTTTCTAAAGGACAAGACAAGGGCTCTTTTGAGTGGGCCCGTGAATACGGCAAAGTGGTGCTTCCGGAGCTGAAGAAACCAGGCGATGCCGAAAGAAAGGATGATCCACGCTTTTTTTCTTATCACCAAATGTTGGGGCATCCCATTGAGGATTGCTACGTGTTCAAGGACGTTATTGAAGGCCTGATCAAAAAAGGTGAACTGCAGATGGGCGAGTACAAGGTGGACCCACCGCGCCCTCACCAAATGCCCGTTTGTAAGAGAGCTGGCCCGCACGGCGTCACCGCCTCAGTTGCTCCTCACAAATCCGGATGAAGCCAATGTCTAGCATGCCCGCATAGCTTGGATGTCGATGCTTGCCAACAAAAAGAAGAATGGCAAAGGACACGAGATATGTCAAAAAAAAATGCCTGTTCTGGGGGCAGGCACCCAAAAAAAAAGAAGAAAAGAAAAGAAAAAAATGAGCAAAAAAGGAGGGCGAATGAAATTTACATACATAGACGTCAGGCTTCGCCTACAGAATCTAAGATGCTATCTCTCAGAGGTTGGGTCCTTCCAAAAAAAAGTAAATAAAACATAAAATAAAATGAAGAAGGCCTTGATGGCTGCATCTACCAAGGGAGATATCAATCCCCTCATGTCTTGGTCCGTGCCAAATAAGAAACTACCATTGTGGGGTTGGTATGGTGGATCGAGCCACTTATCCCCTCTCTGAGGGCATGAGCGCTCTCCTATGCACCCACCTTGGTCCGTTTAAAGACAAATGGATGAAGGGAGACAGCTCTACACTGCATTGCACTGTCAGCGGCATCCGAGCTGTCCATTCAAAAAAAAAAGAAGAGTGAATGGAAAAGAAAAAGAAGAAAGAGAAATTATGAGGTCAACAAGGCCTCCCCATCCGCCCCATAGGCAGAAGGCTCCCTAGTAGCATTGCATGGTGAATGCCCAAGGAAAAATAAAATGACTACACCATCTGCGAAGGTAGAAAGACTCGACAGCCACAGCCTCTAAGAAAAAGGGCCAAGAGGATGACACTTGGCGGAAGCACCAGAGGCCCGAACCGAAGCTATTCGGAGCATCTCCTGAAGAAATCAATGATGAAAGAAGATTTCTATTGATCTGATGCATAGGTATCACTGAATATCCCCATGGGGACAATGTGATCAATAGTCCCACCGACGCTAAAGAGCCCTCATTGGCCACTAGGCCGCCCGTTCGAACACGGGTCCATGCCCATTGAGGGGAATGAAAAGAACAATCCTTACTAAGTCGGCTACACCCCCGACTCCCTATCAAGCCAGCAAATAAATGCCTTTTGGCTTCTAATGGCCTATCTCAGTACCCCTTGGTCCCGCGGGATTCATGGTGTCTTGCCATCTTCCCATCCTACGGGGGTACTCCCCACTTGTCCCACTGGGACTAACCTTCCACCCTTGATCTAGGACCTACCCTCCCAGCCAATGCACTCTCATTGTCTTTCGGCATTCAGCCGCAACAATGCCATATTTGTCCTAAGGGACTCTCCTATCATTGCCAGTTCAGATTCCTTGCCCAATGTCAGCCCAATAAGATATCCTTTTTTTTGGCATAAGGTGCTATGCCCTTGTCGAGCTCAATAATTCGCCCATCAGTCCCGCCGGGCTATGTCCAGCCCTAGTCAAACTTGAAAATTACCTTCTGTCCCGTTGGGCGGGGTCCACAAAGTCTTTTCCTTGGTCTGAGGCACTCCGCCCTCGTCGAGCCCCAAAATTATCCTTTGTCCCACTGGGCAGGATTCATAAAACCCTTTTCCCTGGCTTGAGGCACTCCGCCCTTGCCAGGCCCGCCGAGCTCTTGGACATCAATCCCTAGCCCCAGTAGCAGAATAAACAGTCAAATTCATCAATAGTCCCACCGGACAAAATATCTCGCATCACAGACGAGACTGCTTCAGGGAGCCCAACAAAAAAAACAAAATAACAAAAATAATAACAAAAAAGGAAATGAAAAGAAGAAAGAAATGAATAAAAAAATGATGAAAATGAATGAAGAAAGGAAAATGATGTTTTAAAATAAACTTAATGAATCAACAAACTCAATAGACCTAATAAAATCAATAAATTCATTTAAATCAATCAATCCGATGAGCTCAATAATAATAATAATAATAATAATAATAATAAAACTAATGAAATTTAATAAACTTAATAAGCAAAGCAAAATCAATCAAATCAACAAATCAATAAGCCTATCAAACCAAATAAACCTCAAAAACCAAATCAACTCAATAAATCGAACAAACCAATAAACCCAATAAATCAACAGACTCACCAAACCAAATAAACTCAATGAATCAATAAACCCAACGAACCCAATAGAGTCAATAAATCAATAAACTCGAAGCACCCAATAAACCTAATAAACTTAATAAAACCAATGAAATCAATCGAATCATTAAATTCAACAAACCCAATAAACCCATCAAAATCAAACTCAATGAATTAATAAACCAAATAAACCTCAATAAACTCAATCAATAAATCCAATGAACTTAACAAACTCAACCAAACCAACAAATCCTATAAAAGCAATAAACTCAATAAACTTAACAAATTCAATAAACCCAACCAGTCCAAACAAAGAAACCAACAAAAAGATTTCTTCACTTTGTCTTAGACGTTCTGTCTGAGCAAGGTTTGTTGATCCCGACATCTCCACGGGTCAACGTTCATATTCTACCCTGGCTTAGGCCTCACATCTTCGTCAAGTTGGTCAATTTTGACATGACGTTGGGTTGACATCTTCACCTACATATTCTACCGTTATTTCAGACCAGTCGTCTGAGCAAGGTTGGTTGACTCTGACACCTCGTCGGGTTGACATCAATATTTAGCCCTGGGTCTGGGCCTCTCATTCGCCAACAATCTAGTCTACCCTCACCCAAAGCCTTCTATCGGGTAGGGCCCGTAGACTTCGATATTCCGTTGAGTCAACACCTATCCTACGTGCTTCCCTTGGCTTAGGCCCCACGCCTCTGCCATGTTCGTTGGCTTCGACATGACGTCAAGTCAACACCTATCCTACATTATGTCCTTTGCTTAGGCCTCACGCCTCTGCCAAGTTTGTTGGCTTCGACATGACGTCGAATCAACACCTATCCTACAATATGCCCTTGGCCTAGGCCTCACGCCTTTGCCAAGTGCGTTGACTTCGACATCACGTCGAGTCAACACTTATTCTACATTATACTCTTGGCTTATGCCTCACGCCTTCGCCAAGTTCGTTGACTTCAGCATGACGTCGAGTCAACACCTATCCTACATTATACCCTTGGCTTAGGCCTCACGCCTTCGCCAAGTTCGTTGACTTCGACATGACGACGAGTCAACACCAATCCCATATTCTGCCCTTTGCTTTGGCCTCACGCCTTTGCCAAGTTCATTGACTTTGACATGATGTCGAGTCAACACCTATCCTACATTATACTCTTGGCTTAGGCCTCATGCTTTCGCCAAGTTCGTTGACTTCGACATGACGTCGAGTCAACACCTATCCTACATTATACCCTTGGCTTAGGCCTCACGCCTTTACGGAGTTCGTTGGCTTTGACATGGTGTCGAGCAAATACCTATCCCGCGTTATGCCCTTTGCTTAGGCCTCACACCTTTGCCAAGTTCGTTGACTTTGATAGGACGTCAAGCCAGCACCTATGTTATATTCTGTCTTTGGTTCAGGCCTCATGCCTTTTCCAAGTTGGTTGACTTTGGCAAGTCTGTAAAGTCAAAAACCATATTTTGCCCTGGCCCAGACCCTTCATCTCTCCCAGGTTGGTTGTATTCGACATGACGTCGAGACAATGACAATGCTTTATTTCTGCCCTTTCCTAGACATACCGCCTAGGCAAGGTTTATTGACTCCGGCATCCCGTCAGGTTAACGTTCATATTCTACCTATGGCACAGACCTTTCATCCAGTCAGTCAATAAAAATACCTCTTTTACCTCTGGCGCGGACCTTTCGTTTAGTCAGTCAACAAAAAGACCCTTTCACCTTTGGCTCGGACCTTCCGTCCGACCATACAACAAAAAGACCATTTTACCTCTAGCACAGACCTTTCGTCCAGTCACTCAACAAAAAGACCCTTTCACCTTTGGTCTCGACCTTCCATCTGACCATACAATAAAAAGACCCTTTTACCTCTGGCTCGGACCTTTCGTCCTGTCATTCAACAAAAAGACCCTTTTACCTCTGGCTCAGACCTTTTGTCCAGCCAGACAACAAAAAGGCCCCTTCACCTTTGGCTTGGGTCTTCCACCTAGCCAGGAAACAAAAGATAATTTCTACTTGTGACTCTACCCTTCCATCCAGTTGAAGAACAAAAAGACTCCTTCTTGTACGGCGTCATGACTTTATGTCTAAGCCATTAAATATTCTTGTCCGGCGTCACGGCTCTCCGCCTAAGCCGGTAAATATTCTACCTTGGCGTCATGGCCTTCCGCCTAAGCCAAGTTGTACGGCGTCATGACTTTATGTCTAAGCCGTTAAATATTTTGATCCAGCGTCATGACTTTATGTCTAAGCCGTTAAATATTATTATCCAACATCATGGCTTTCCGCCTAAGCCGGTAAATATTCTGCCTTGGCGTCATAGCCTTCCGCCTATGCGAAGTTGTACGGCGTCATGACTTTATGTCTAAGCCGTTAAATATTCTTGTCCGGCATTATGACTTTCCGCCTAAGCCGATAAATATTCTGCCTTGGCATCATGGCCTTCCGCCTAAGCCAAGTTGTACGGCATCATGACTTTATATCTAAGTCATTAAATACTCTTGTTCGACGTCATGGCATTCCGCCTAAGCCGATAAATATTCTGCTTTGGCGTCATGGCCTTCCGCCTAAGCCGAGTTGTACGGCGTCATGACTTGATGTATAAGCCGTTAAATATTCTTGTTCGGCGTCATGGCTTTTCGCCTAAGTCGGTAAATATTCTGCCTTGGTGTCATGGCTTTCCACCTATGCCAAGTTGTACGGCGTCATGACTTTACGTCTAAGCCGTTAAATATTCCGTTTCGGTGTCATGGCTTTCCGCCTAAGCCGGTAAATATTATGCCTTGGCGTCATGGCCTTCCGCCTAAGCCAAGTTGTACGGCATCATGACTTTATGGTGTGACACAGAATGTGGGAGAATGTAACAAGTGGTCGTGATCCCTTGGACCTAAATCGCAAACACAATCGCAAGATTTGAGATTGTCGAAAATCGCCAATCCACCGTGCGCACGCGCTTCCCGTGGTGACTCGGTGATGCCGAGTCGAGGTGGTGGAGCAAGACCCTTGCTGGTAGAGGGCCAGCAGGGCTACGGTTTCCCTCCCAAGGGTACGGTACTCACAATCAAGGGGCTGGCTGGGTGCCTTGGGGGCACTGGGTCACTCACTCTCTCTAGCCCACGGTGACCGCACGCAAGCTGGATGTTCTAGGGTCGAGCGCTCTCTCACCATCCAGCGGAGTAGTTTGACGGATATTAAGTAAACAAACACTAGAAAGAACAAGGTCAGGAGCTTATCTGGTTGGTTTGAGGAAACCAATCCCATTCGGAGATGAGGGTGAGCGGGGAAGTGTGGGTTCCCCGCACACTACGTCGATAGGAGCTTCACCCTGCTAGACAATATACAAGCACTACGCCTCACGCAGGAAGGGGATCTTGGGGTGGGGAGGATTGGCGTACAAACAAACACTACCTCCACACAGGGAGGGGCAGTAAGCAGGCCAGGCGGGGAGGGGAGGAGAGCTAGGGACGGAGCCGAGCGAATCCTCTAAGTTCTGCCCGTCGATCTGCCTAACGGACAGGCGCTCACTGTTGGTGTTGTAGTAGCCGCTCCGAAACTCAGAAGTCAAAGAGACCAGCACCCAATCGTCCGTGACTGACCCGGGATGAAGCCTGAATTTTTCCGGAATCTCGAAGTGTCACCGATGGCCGAAGCAGGTGCTGGATCGGCGCTGCTTGGTTCTAGCTCGAGCAGGTTTCAGGATGCTGCAGCGGGAAAATGAAGCCGCCCTGAGTGCTCCCGTGATTAGAACGACGCGGGACCAGAACGGTTACGAGTGTGGCCACGTCCTATTCGATCAGCAATGAAGAACAGCTCCGGAGGAGGTTGGGGTCGAGAGTGGCAGCCCGAGAGGTGGAGAGGTATCGGGACAGACCGTGACTGACCTGAACAGCGTCCCTGCAATAGAAAAATTGGTACGAGCAGCTCCGGTCTCCAAACGATGTCCCGTCAGTTGTGTTGGTTAGGCGACTTGCAGATCTTCGTCCCGGTCAAACGGAGCGCCAAGGGGATCCAAGGAGAGGCCGCAGGAGCTTCTGGACTGAGGCTCTGGCCCCTGCTCGGGTGCTGAATGCGCTGCCGAGCGAGAACGGATACCGAGAACAGCTCCAACCTCGGAACGGGGCAAGACAACCTCGCCTGCGAAGCCAATAGAGGGAGCTTTCCAGAAATATATAATACACTTCCAGAAGATGCTTGGTGAAGACGTGCCAGCCAATGCAACAAGCAGCTAGCCTACTGCATGCAACCTGGACAGGGTATGATGGTGGAAGGGGATGGTAGTGAGGAGATGGGGAGGGGGAAATGGAGTGGAAAGTGGCTGGGGTGTCCCCTGGTTGATAGGGGGTCAAAGGGGGGTCGAACAAAGGGGTGAGAGGGGGGAAATGGGGGCTGGAAAAGGGTCTAGCAGGTGGGGGACTGGGGAGCTGCGAATTTGGTGTTGGAAGGGAGAGGGAGAGGGAGATCTCTCTCCTTTGGTTTGAATGAGTGGTTAATGGAGGGTTAATGTTGCTTTGGGGAGGGGAAAGGTTGTGTTGGGGATGTGAAGGGGTGTTTGGGGAGAAGGGATTCACCCTTGGGAGATGGAAGGGGTGGCTTGGGAATGGGGAGGGTTGCCTTGGAAGATGAAAGTTTGCTTGGGGTTTGGTGGGATTAATGGAAGAGTTGATGGGCCTAGGGAAGGTGAAAGGTTGCTGCTGATGTGGAGGGCTGAGGTGGCAGGGGAAAGGTGAAGGGGCAAGTGCGCCCTAGAGAGAGAGAGGGGGGGTCGCCCCTTTAGAGAGAGAGGGGGAGAGAGAGAGCTAGAGAGAGAGAATGAGAGGTAGAGAGAGAGGGGCATTCTCACAATGGCTTTGTGGAATGCTTAATTCAAATTCTTCATTAGTCTCCCAAGGGGGGGTTTGGGGTCCTATTTATAGGGACCTAAACTTTTACATGACAAGACTACCCCTGGCTTTACACATAATGACCAAGCTGTCTAGAAAAACAACCAAGGGGTAGATGAAGACTAAAACATAGGGAAATGACTTAGGACCTAGGATGATGACTCAAATAAAGGGGAACATTACATCAAAATGACTCAAACAAAAGTAAGAAATACATCAAAATGATCCAAGTAGAAAAGCAAAGAGTCGAGGGGGCCCTGCTTGACATGGAGCTCGATCCTATTCCTCTCCAGGAGGAAGTGAAGTCCCGAGCCAGAGAGAATAGTGGGTGATGTCCCCATCAATTCACCCGGGCTACAAAAAGCTCGACTCTGTCGAGTAGGGGCCCGCCCTACTGTGATACTGCTCCAATATGTCAGGGTCCAGCTGCTGGAGATCCTCCCGACTCACCCAAACATCATCCAAAGGCGGCCGTCCCTTCCACCTAACCAGATATCGCTCATATGCCTTGCTCCGAGTAGTAGTGATCTGCTCATCTAATATCCGCTCCACTTGCTCACGCTGGTTCCTTGGACTGGGTGGAGCTCTCTTTTGGGTAGGGGCTCTCTCAAGGGATGGAACAGGCTGGATGTCCTCACTAGGTGTCACCGTGGGACCCTTGTATGGTACCAGGTCAGCCACGTTGAAAGTGGGACTTAACTCCGTATTCCTTAGGGAGGTCTAACACATAAGCATTAGTGCCAACGCGCCTTAGAACCTGGAAGGGGCCTGCTCCACGAGACCTCAATTTTGAGACATTTCCAGGGAATAATCTCTTCACCATCACAAAATCACCGACACGGAATTCTTGGTGGCGGCGGTGGGAATCGGCTAATTTCTTGTATACCTCATTGCTCTTGTTGATTTGTTTGCGAATGGTGCCATGTAGTGTCATGAATGATGATCCTCTAGAGATGAAGGGAGGGCTTGGACAACCAAATTCAGCCCTATCAAGTGTTACATTGGTTTTGACGGACTTAGGAGGACCGGGGCATCCATAAATGATTCTATCAGGTATGGGTGCAGTGAATGCCGGAGGACCCGGACTTCCATGTATACTCTTATTATGCATAAGATGGCTGATGAGTGGGGGAGGACCTGCATATCCAAATGTAAACCTGTCGTGCACTGGACCTAGTGTGTGTGTGACACAAATGAGATGACTTGACTTACTAGCCCTACCAAATGATGCAACATATAGTGACACATGCATTTCCATCCAAATGGCATCTTTTACGTGTGTGGCTTGGTGTGGGAGTTTCCACTCATAGGGGTCGAAGGGGTCTACAAAAGTGGAGTGGGCTTGGTCCAATAAGGTGGGTGAGGGTAGGAAGGAGTGGGTGGTGAGTGATGCAGGTTGGTTACATGAGTACTCGGAAGCCCATTGGAAGGGGTCAAAAGGATCAAGATGGGTCGAGGGGTGGGTGAAGTGGAGGTGGGCCTCAATCCAAGAGATAGATCTGGGGTCCCTAGCGCACGTGGGGAAGTGGAAATCATGAACCCGATGGGACCTAACGTAATGCTCCTTGCAAAGGGGCGAGGGGTAGGGAAAGGTGTAGGAGGGCAAGGAGGTTGGCAATGAGGGGCTAGCGGGAAGGGATAATGCGGATCTATGAGGAATTGGGTTGAGGGGAATGAGGCTTCTTCCCATCCTAGACCTCGAGCACTCCGAAGCATACACTCCCTAGTGTGGCCTAGGCACTCGTCTCCTAATGGGGTAAGTACCAAAGTGGATTCCCTAGGTGGAGTGCCCTTTTTTTGTGGTAGGGGGGTGGTGTAAAACTCATCGAGCTCGGGTAGAAACAATAAGAGCTCACTCGTGCAAGGACCCTTGGTGTAAATGGAGGTGATGGACCCGATAGAGGGGTGTGAGAATCTAAGGTACCCCATGTCGCTTGCTCCTAAGGCCAGTATGTTTGTCACCTCTATTTGCCTTAGTATACCCTTAATCAAGTCCCTTAGGGTTCCTACAAAGCAGAACGAATGGTAGGTTGTGTGGAATGGTGGGGTGGGCACGATTGCGTTGTGGTTATCCATGGAGGGGCGCATGATGTGGAGGAGGAGATTTTGATTTAGCCACTCAATGAGGGGTTTCCCTAAAATCACAATTCTCATGGAGGGAGGGGTGGGGGACTTGGTTGGTCATCTTGTAACTCTCGGGGGAGGGTGCACCCAGTTAGGCTCAATGGGTTTTCTTTGGGTAGGGATGAGTTCTCTTGACCCAACTCTTGGCATTGGGCTTCATATTCCTCTTCCCAATCTAGGGGAGCCTCATGGACTTCGGTCACCTCCTCAAGTTCCCCTTGGGTAGGGGTAGCTATTTCTTCAATCAGTATGTTGGACATTTCTCGTGAAGGGCATTGATTGATGAAGTGTCCAAAGCCTTCACACTTAAAGCATTGTTGTCTATTTCCCGGAGTGGTCCCACCCACACTTGGTCCATTGGAACTCCCTTCTTGCCGGGGTATGGGTTGACTATGGGTGATTCTTGTCGGATGAGGGGTGGGAGGAAGATTAGTGGGCCGAAATGGGGTACCTCCACTTGGACATGGTGTGGGGGTCTTCATGAGAGGGGCTGGGTTGGGACGGGGTCCCATGTCTTTGGGATCATCCGGTCGTGGAGTGAACCTAGGAGGTCTAGAGAACCGCATCATTCTTAAGGGATGGTTATCCAGGTTATCCCGGGGATGCCTTCCCTCACGCCCGTAATGTCGAGGCCTCTCATAGTCATAATAAGGATCATAGTCCATTTCGTCTGTATCAAACCCTTCCCATGGAGATCGAGCTCTGAGGCCATGGTTCCTAGGTGGTGGTTTATTGTCTTCCCATCCAAATTCATCCCATGGTGACCAAGCTCTAGGGCCGTGGTTTCATTTTGCTTCAACTCGGCCAAGTCGGGTGGTGATGGTATCTAGCTGATCAAGAAGGTTGTTGACAGCAGCGTCAAATCGGTCCATGGGTACTTGGGGTGTCTCCCTAGGGTGGTCATGCAAAGGAGCGATGGAAAACACGATGCAAGGGAGACCCAAATGCCAATGCCCTAGGACTAGACTCGTAGAGACAAGTCTAGAACTTGCTCTGATACCAAATTGGTGTGACACAGACTGTGAGAGAATGCAGCAAGTGGTCGTGATCCCTTGGACCTAAATCGCAAACACAGTCGCAAGATTTGAGATTGTCGGAAATCGCCAATCCACCGTGTGCACGCGCTTCCCGTGGTGACTCGGTGATGCCGAGTCGAGGTGGTGGAGCAAGACCCTTGCTGGTAGAGGGTCAGCAGGGCTACGGTTTCCCTCCCAAGGGTACGGTGCCCACAATCAAGGGGCTGGCTGGGTGCCTTGGGGGCACTGGGTCACTCTCTCTCTCTAGCCCACGGTGACCGCACGCAAGCTGGATGTTCCAGGGTCGAGCGCTCTCTCACCGTCCAGCGGAGTAGTTTGACGGATATTAAGTAAACAAACACTAGAGAGAACAAGGTCAGGAGCTTACCTAGTTGGTTTGAGGAAACCAACCCCGTTCGGAGACGAGGGCGAGCGGGGAAGTGTGGGTTCCCCGCACACTACGTCGATCAGAGCTTCACCCAGCTAGACAATATACAAGCACTACGCCTCACGCAGGAGGGAGATCTTGGGGTGGGGAGGATTGGAGTACAAACAAACACTACCTCCACACAGGGAGGGGTGGTAAGCTGGCCAGGCGGGGAGGGGAGGAGAGCTAGGGACGGAGCCGAGCGAATCCTCTAAGTTCTGCCCGCCGATCTGCCTGACGGACAGGCGCTCACTGTTGGTGTTGTAGTAGCCGCTCCGAAACTCAGAAGTCAAAGAGACCAGCACCCAATCGTCCCGTGACTGACCCGGGATGAAGCCTGAATTTTGCCGGAATCTCGAAGTGTCACCGATGGCCGAAGCAGGTGCTGGATCGGCGCTGCTTGGTTCTAGCTCGAGCAGGTTTCAGGATGCTGCAGCGGGAAAATGAAGCCGCCCTGAGTGCTCCCGTGATTAGAACGACGCGGGACCAGAACGGTTACGAGTGTGGCCACGTCCTATTCGATCAGCAATGAAGAACAGCTCCGGAGGAGGTTGGGGTCGAGAGTGGGCAGCCCGAGAGGTGGAGAAGTATCGGGACAAACCCTGACTGACCTGAACAGCGTCCCTACGGTAGAAAAATTGGTACGAGCAACTCCGGTCTCCAAACGATGTCCCGTTGGCTGCGTTGGTTAGGCGAATGTCAGATCTTCGTCTTGGTGAAACGGCACGCCAAGGGGATCCGAGGAGAGGCCGCAGGAACTTCTGGACTAAGGCTCTGGCCCCTGCTCGGGTGTTGAATGCGCTACCGGGCGAGAACGGATGCCGAGAACAGCTCCAACCTTAGAACGGGGCAAGACCACCTCGCCTGCGAAGCCAATTGGGGCAGATTTCCAGAAATATATAATATGCTTCTAGAAGATGCTCGGTGAAGACGTGCTAGGCACTGCAACAAGCAGCTAGCCTACTGCCTGTGACCTGGACAGGGTATGATGGTGGAATGGGATGGTAGTGAGGAGATGGGGAGGGGGAAATGGAGTGGAAAGTGGCAGGGGTGTCCCCTAGTTGATAGGGGGTCAAAGGGGGGTTGAACCAATGGGTGAGAGGGGGGAAATGGGGGCTGGAAGGGGGTCTAGCAGGTGGGGGACTGGGGAGCTGCGAATTTGGTGTTGGAAGGGAGAGGGAGAGGGAGATCTCTCTCCTTTGGTTTGAATGAGTGGTTAATGGAGGGTTAATGTTGCTTTGGGGAGGGGAAAGGTTGTGTTGGGGATGTGAAGGGGTGTTTGGGGAGAAGGGATTCACCCTTGGGAGATGGAAGGGGTGGCTTGGGAATGGGGAGGGTTGCCTTGGAAGATGAAGGGTTGCTTGTGGTTTGGTGGGATTAATGGAAGAGTTGATGGGCCTAGGGAAGGTGAAAGGTTGCTGCTGATGTGGAGGGCTGAGGTGGCAGGGGGAAGGTGAAGGGGCAAGTGCGCCCTAGAGAGAGAGAGAGAGAGGGGGTCGCCCCTTTAGAGAGAGAGGGGGAGAGAGAGAGCTAGAGAGAGAGAATGAGAGGTAGAGAGAGGGGGGATTCTCACAATGGCTTTGTGGAATGCTTAATTCAAATTCTTCATTAGTCTCCCAAGGGGAGATTTGGGGTCTTATTTATAGGGACCTAAACTTTTACATGACAAGACTACCCCTGGCTTTACACATAATGACCAAGCTGTCCAAAAAAACAACCAAGGGGTAGATGAAGACTAAAACATAGGGAAATGACTTAGGACCTAGGATGATGACTCAAATAAAGGGGAACATTACATCAAAATGACTCAAACAAAAGTAAGAAATACATCAAAATGATCCAAGTAGAAAAGCAAAGAGTCGAGGGGGCCCTGCTTGACATGGAGCTCGATCCTATTCCTCTCCAGGAGGAAGTGAAGTCCCGAGCCAGAGAGAATAGTGAGTGATGTCCCCATCACTTTATGTCTAAGCGGTTAAATATTCTCATCCGGTGTCATGGCTTTCCGCCTAAGCCGGTAAATATTCTGCCTTAGCGTCATGACCTTCCGCCTGAGCCAAGTTGTACGGCGTCAAGACTTTACGTCTAAGACGTTAAATATTATTGTCCGGCGTCATAGCTTTCCGCCTAAGCTAGTAAATATTCTACCTTGGCGTCACGTCCTTCCACCTAAGCCAAGTTGTGCGGCGTCATGACTTTACGTCTAAGCCACTAAATACTCTTGTCCGGCGTCATGACTTTCCACCTGAGCCGGTAAATATTCTGCCTTGGCGTCATGGACTTCCGCCTAAGCCAAGTTGTATGGCGTCATGACTTTACGTCTAGGCCGTTAAATATTCTTATCTGGCATCATGGCTTTTCGCCTAAGCCGATAGATATTCTGCCTTGGCGTCATGGCCTTCCGCCTAAGCCAAGTTGTACGGCGTCATGACTTTATGTCTAAGCCGTTAAATATTCTTGTCTGGCATCATGGCTTTCCGCCTAAGTCGGTAAATATTCTACCTTGGCGTCATGGCATTCCGCCTAAGTCAAGTTGTGTGGCGTCATGACTTTATGTCTAAGCCGTTAGATATCATCCCTTGGCGTCACTACCTTACGTCTAAGCCAAGTCATTCGGCATCATGACCTTCAGTCTAAGCCGACAAACCTCTTACCATTGGCTCGGAATTACTATACAAACCAATGAACGAAAAGACCACATTTGGTTTCACACCAACCCTTGATCCCTCTAGGGATTCACCATAACATATGACACCTTCTCTCCATTGCCGTGGCATCAGCTACCCACCTACAAAATAGTCGGCCTACGGATGTACTTACTGAGCCCTACCAAAAAAAAAGAGCAAAAAAAAGAAAAAAAGAAGAAGAGAATAGAAGAAAGAAAAAAAATTAAAAAAAAAGAAGAGGAAAAAATGAGAGAAAACAAAAAAAGAAGAAGAAAAAATGATAATAACATGTTTTGCTTGCCTGCTTGTCTCGCATGCATGCTTACTTGTAATATAGTATTAATACACTTTCTTCAAATTTCTTGGACCGTATTTTCTTGCTAAATAACGCTGCCCTGGTTCAGGATATGTGTGTGTCACGGCACACACTAAGGAATAAAAAGCCAATTCTCGGTGAGTGCATACGGCCAGGGGAAGAGTCGTAGCTATGTTGCTAGCACAACTCACAGGATACACCCTAGGCGAAACTCCCATACTTCGCGTAATATGAGCAATGATCCTTAGCCCTAGGGACATCATAAATTCTTCTTAACACTTCATGGATGCTCAAATCTCTACACTCGCGTAAGGGGTGACCGTGAGGAAAAAATTGCCTAACCCCTTAAAAAAGAAGAAGAAAAAATGATGATAATGATAAGTGGAATGTGAATCTAAGTAGCCGGGAATCCCCACTGAAACAAATGAGGAGACTCGCACGAAAATGGTGCAGTAAACTCCACAATTAAAATAAGGATGAACCCTAGTAGCCGGGAATCTCTATTGAGACACATGAGGAGACTCGCGTCAAACGGTGAAATCCATCATAAAACCATAATATAGGATGAATCCTAGTAACCGAGAATCCCCATTGAGACATATGAGGAGACTTACGTCAAACGATGAAATCCACAATAGTATCATAATAAAGGACGAATCCTAGTAGCCGAGAATCCCCATTGAGACACATGAGGAAACTCACGTCGAACGGTGAAATCCAAAATTAAGAAATAAACAATGGGGTTGTACAAAGCTACCAAAAGCCGAGAGCCCCGAATGTATGTGTAGGCGATAAAGTAATCCTCTAGTGTTACTTAGAACGTCTGCACGTCCCTATGTCTAGGGGTCACTACCCATATAATTGCACTTCTACACAATGAAGGAATAGTCCTGGGTGTAGATTGTGGTTCATGCTATGCATATATTCTACGTGGTGTCCCCTTTACGTATGCACATCTCCCTTAGTTGTGCTTCATGAGCCGCACTCTGTCCGTGAATCATGGGCGATGTCCTTATCCTATCCCTGTTATAGGGAACTATACTACATATATATATTCTATGCTTGCAGACGATGAATGCCAGCGTGCTTGGATAAGGCTATAAAAAAGGATAATAAAAATGGATGATGAAATAAAAAATGAATGAATGATGATAAATAAAAATAGAATTAATAAAAATAATGAATAATAAAAAGACACATGCAATATTTTCAAACAGGCTATGGGCTACACTCGCACGTCCCGCTCTTCTGTCCCTCTTTCGCGACACCTGCGGGTGGGGGGCATTTGTTAACACTAAAAATATTCCTACTTTTTCCTAACTTCTGCTTCTGTAGGTCTTAAGTTCTGATCGAGTGCTCCTGTGCCGATAGAGAAGAAAAGAAAAGAAGGAAAAGAATGGCGGGAGTCGAACAAAATATGAGAGTAAAGGAAAGGAAGAAAAGGGAAGATGCTCGGCTCCAACGGACAATCGCTAAAGCAAGTCCCGAGAGCTCGAAAGAATATTCAGGGCCATCCCCGAAGAAACACGCAGAAGCCTGAACAACGAGTACAAGCCGGACGCTTGGCCAACCCTCACAAAAGAAGAAAACAAGCACAGATGGGCCTAGACAAGTTAAATGGGCCAAAAGGTGCTAGAGATAGAACGGAGGAGCCCCTAATCCGGCACGCTCCAAGCTCCTAATCTGACGCGCTCCAAAGCCCTTAATCCGGTGTGCATGAGGCAACCCTCGCTAAACCGGCGCGCCCATATGCACCCCGGGTGAGGCCACACCGGTTAGGGCTATATAAAGAGGGCTTTCGACCAAGAAGCAAAAAGGGGGGGCCAATCGTCTGAGAGCAAGGAAGATTGGGGAACAAGAAAGGAGCTTAATGAGAGCGAGCCAGAGAGCCACCATCTCTCCCGTCCATTTGTCTGGAGAAGCCCGGCGCCGGGGAAGAAGCACCCCTCTCTGATACTCCGTTTCCATAGTGAAAGGGCCAGCTGGGTTCCAGCGACTTCTCCCGGCCACCCCCCGCTGCTTTCTCTTGTTAAATCTCCGTGGATGTATGTGGATGGAGGGGTGATGATATGAGCATGTCTCCTTTCTATTTTCCTTAGCTTTCTTCCTCCTCTGTAATCAGGGATTCATGCCCGTCTGTGTAATCGGTGGCCGGCCTCTGAGCGACAACGCCATGCCACGCCGTAGTCGCGTTGTATTGAGCCCTCTTTGGTAATGAAATAGATGATATGGGATGTGGCAATGCTTCTGAATGTCTCCTCTCCTCTCTCCGAATCCCTCCGATCGATTGTCTCATGTCGGGTGTGTTAGCATCGTATTTTCTCTTTGTTATGCGCCGAACATGCCCTAGGGTATCCCCAAAGAGCTATAGTAATATTTCCCCCTCCCCGGGGTTCTCTCCAGTATATAGATGCATTTTTTTTCACGCACCATGTGCCCACCATGTTTCTCTCCACCGGAGGTATATGTATGCATACGTCTCTCTCTGGCTCTGGGATTGGCTTCTCACTATCTCCCCGTCCACAGTCATGGACCAGGGAGAGCAGAGTCGTCCCTATAACCTGTATGCGGGGGATTTCTGTCAGGGTCATTTGCGACATATGATACCCCCGGCTACTCGATCATTTGCCCCTGTCAATCTCTATAAGTCTACATGCTGGTTCACTAGCCTCGTGTACTGACCTGCTAACATACTGACTCCCCTTTTATATCTAATTAGCCAGTATGGCTCTTGAGCAATCGATCTCGGTATCTCTTCTTTCCTGTGTGCGGGTCGCTTTATTGTGTTCTGTTGGCTTGAAGAAAATAGTCTTAGGACTGGGGAGGGGGGAACATTCCTCTGAGTCACCACCGGATCATAGGGTCATGTCCTTCCATGGCATGTGCCTTTATGGGCCGTCAGGGGGTGAACATCAATAGGGCTTATGGCCCAACATTAAATCCACTACCCTTAGGGGACTAGTGGTGACCATGGGTTGTGTGCCCCTCGTAGGCTAGCCCTCGGGGTTTCCTCCCTCACTGGTCGTCCTTTTCAATCATGTTTCGGCCCGTGGAATATTGGTGCCCCTTGTAGGCTAGCCCTCGGGGTCTTCCATCTATTTGGGTCTGTCGGTCACCGTTTGACATTCCCGGCTTTAAGGAGCGTACCCCAGATACTGTGGGACTATCTCCACTTTCCCCCCGCAACCCTCTGGGCATGGGGCGGTGCTGCCCAATTTTTGACTAACACTTAGTCTGAATCATGACGGATTTTTACCTACAAGTCTATTTTGGACTATGCTTGAGTAAGAACCTCGCATAAGTCTGGACTGGTCATGTCTGCAGGACAATTGGGACCTAAATCAACTCTTTAACCCTCCTAATTAACCTCAAAAGTTTCAGAAAATCATCTGGCTTCTCATATAGCCCAAATTTACCAAACCTACCCTAATCCGGTGTGCCCTTAATCCGGCACGCCATTTCCCGACGCGGTACACCCCCCCCCCCCCGCGCCGCTTTAGCCCCACACTCATAAACCATTTTTCCCCTCTTGGCCTTCATCTGGCGCGGCCAAGGCACGCCGTTTTAGCCTCGGCAACATCCCACGCCGTTTTACCTCAATCCTGCACCGACTTCCACCTTGCACCGACCCCTGCATTGCATAGACCTTGGCTCGCGCCTGCATCTGCCTTGCACAGACCTCAGCTCACGCCTTGCATCAACTTCCACCTTGCACCAACCCCTGCATTGCATAGACCTTAGCTCGCACCGACCTGCCCCTGGCATCGATGCACATCCTGCACCGACCTAGCCATTCCCCCCTTTGCTTCCACTTGCACCGACCTGCCCCAGCATCGATGCACATCCTACACCGACTTCACTCCCTTCTCTATGCATCACCCTCCATTTATGCACCGACCCTCATGCATGCACCGACCTCATATTTAGCCTTTATCAAAACCTAATACAATATTCCAATAAATGATTAATGAGTTTAACATTTGTGAACCATTGAATGGAATGATAATAATAATAATAAATATAAATAATGATAAATCATCATTAAATCTGATGCATCATTATAATAAAAAAAATCAATCAATAATCCTCTTCAAAATTAATAAATTAATTACCTGAGCTTGCTCTCTTATTTATATATATGCATTCGTGCTTGAGCGCATCTAGCTTTGCCTCCCTGCTTGCCTGTCTACCTGCATGCTTCTTGAATATTTGTTATCACCCTAGGCCCCGGTATATCAAATGGTGATCTGCCAAAGGTCAGACTAGCTTTGACCAGAAGCTTTCATTATGCGTGATGGTGGTCCTCTGACATAAATTCTCCGCCCTGTACCAGGAGCCGACTTAATAAATAAATACTACCATATTGTGTGCTTGCATGCAATCACATCTTTTATATATTCTACGGGCCCCATGGCCTCTTTATTTTGGCGATTAATTAAGGGTTGTCCCTCTCTCGGAGGGGCATAATTAACGCCATAGCCTTTATGGTACGGCGGGTTTTGGGTCTCGACGCGATCACCTATAATTGTCTGGTTAGTCAGATGGTGCGCATAATAAATTTGTCACTCAGTGACTGGCATGCCCTACGTAAATAAATCTTTAATAAATAAATCAAATAAATCATAATAAAATATTTTTAATAAAATCTATCTACCACACTGTCACGTCCCGAGCTTTTATTACAGCGGAAGGAATATCGGAACGTGAACAGCCGGCATGGTAAGCCTCTCGCAAAAAAGAAATCAGAGCACAAGACAATCACATAAAAGTAATTGCACAAGTATATTTCTCAAATTTCCAACTTTATTTCATACTAGTAACCACAAAGTACATTAGATTCATGACTTAAACATCCTTACATCATAGACTCAAGAAAATAGAAAATTACAATAAGACTCAACTAGACATTTGACAACTAGGTCTTCTCTCGATCCATTTGACCTTCAATCACTCTCAGACCCGCTACTTGCATATTCCGAATCCGATCCATCAGTACTTCCTGAAAAAATTGAGAAAGTAGGTATGAGCAAGCTTGTCGAGTAGGTATCTTCGCATCAACATGAAGGTAATATTTAAGGGATTAATGTCTTAGCTCTAGAATTAAGATAAAAATAAGAATGTGATAAACAAGCGATATAAACTAAGATAACCAAGAATTATGAAATAACTTAGCAAGTAGATGTGAGCGAGTATAGACCATGAAGTCAAGCAATATTAATCATGTAGATGTAAATTTGGCCTTTCATGAAAAAGAATGTATGAGCATGTAACTAGAAAGTACTTTACACAACCTTGTAAAGGCTATGCATTAACAAGCATGTAAATTCCATAACGAGCCTCATGAATTTCACTCATTTATAAGAGAAAGTACTCCCAACACAATGCGACGCCAGTATCATCGTATCCCATGGTTTGTAGCATGTTTCGACCATCGGCCGTGGGGGCTAGAATGGAGCCCTTAGACACAATCTGTGCCCGGTCTTGCATCTGTAAGTTATAAATCCAGCTACTTTCACAAGATATAACAAAATTTTCGGCCAATAATTCAATTCCAACTAACAAGTTTCGTGACCAAGTAACTAAGGTATAGAACGTACCAAAACTGACATGAGATATCAAAGAAGAATTAGAAGAATATTATACTCCGGTGACATTCCGACAGCATAACGGTACATTCCTTAAGTTTCATATCTTAATATTGACTTGTTGAACATGTGTTGAGACTCCAGATAATCAAAAAAAACCATCTAGGAACTCAAGAAAACCAACCCCAAAGGTCAAACCTTGGGTTAGACTAAATCAGGAAATAAGCGATCGTTTACTGGACCGTTTCATTCATAAAGCGGTCATAGTCTAGACCATTTCATAAAAGAGAGAGTCGACCCATGAAAAAGAAGTGTCGACGTAGGAAAACTTTCTGGAGCTTTAGGGGTCTAGTGAATGGCCGCTAATCGAATCAGGCGGTCGTCCAGAGGGACGCTAAGGTACAAAGTACATAAAACACCAGTAAAGTACTTTCTAGACAAATTGGGTTTTAATGGTACAACCAGTTCGGCGTCCTAGTGGAATCCCAAACTTACGGATTCTTATGGAGGTCTTGAAACAAGATCACCTAGTCCGATGGAAGGAATATCTAACGGAGAGGATCACAAGTCCAAAATTGTGTGCTTATAAGTGTAAAGTGTAACTAATAGTCACGTACCGGAGTATATGCCATGTACTTAAGAAAATGACTCATAGATGAGAAAGGATCGTGATAAAACAGCGATCAAGTTAAAACTAGACAAGTCATGAGCCTTGTGAAATGTAATTATAAAAGTATATGATTTTGACATGAATTTAGCATAAGTTTAAAATAATACCAACGTGCATAAGGAACATGAAATCAACTAGGATGATTGATTACCATATCCAAGTACAATAATACAACATTTAAAACAGGTGTAAAACCTAACTAGCTAAGCTTATCATATGATATTTAGGGCTATTCTGTATTATGTTTCGGATTAACATAAACACAGAACTCAAAAAACGTAAACGGTCATGTGAGGACTATTTTATCGGGCCTAGCGGTCTATCGCAGGGCCGCTAGTGATTTCAGGTGATCTTCAGAAGACAGTTTCTCCCTGCCTACTGTAAGTAGCAAAAATAATTAAAAATATGGCTAATTTAAGATAGATGGATGCATAGTAAGATGTGCCAACAAGTAAATAAGACCTGATAACATCATATTAAGTCATGGAGACGCATGGATAGCCATGATTTATTACTTTCATTATTAAAGGTATGAACTATGTATGCTAAGTTAGCCCTAGATGTGCAATCGAAATAAAACATGAAATACTCTGAGTACAATGCATGAAAATGACTACAACTTGAGGGCTTTTACTCCTAAGATCATGTTTAAGCCATTCATGATATAACCTACCTTTGATCTGGGCTTTAGACTTTGAATTTAGTGCTGGAAGTGGACCTTAGTTTCTGTTCGTTCAGAACCAAACCAACAACTTCGTGTCCTTCTAACTTCTGATCCTCTTCACCTATGGCCATAAAATTTGGAGAGTAAGAAGAGGGTACTAATAGGAACAAATAACTCTAAAGAACCCCTATATAATTATCTCGTTTAGGGCTTCCAAAGTGATGTTCAATCTAGCCCGGTCGTATAGGTTCCTGGGTTGCTTGTACCGAACCAACGACTTTGGATGCCTCTAACTCCTGGTGGACTTGATCTCCTAGAACAAAAATTTGAGAGCGATTAGACCTTAATATTATGAACCAAATATTCTAAAGAACCTACCTCAGAAAATGCTTCCTTACCTTAGTACCACGCGAGCCAAACGTAAGGGTCGCTCAGGTTGAACCTTAGGTCTATTTATAGGGTTTAGCTAGGGTTTCATGGATTTGGATGAACCTAGAGTCCAGATTCGGAGTAGAGTTAATCCTTAAGACCCTGTTTGATAACAGATTAAACCCAGGAAGGATAGATTAACCAAGGTCGGGTGGGCTATTCCTTATTTGACATTTTTTTCTTAACCGGGATTGATTAGGGTTAAAATGGATTAACTCATTCCTAGAAAATAAATGGAATGAGTTAACCTACCCCGGTTAAGATTAAAGGTCGGTGGATCACCCCAAGTAAACCACCCACCCCTAACCTACTCCATTATCAAACTCGCCCTAAAGAGTTCTAGAGAGTCATCCATGCCAGGTAGCTTTGATCTAAAGTGATTAGGTCGTCTAAGTTCCAAGCTTTTCACGTTTTCTTCCATTCATGGAACTGGGGTTTCCTAGCGGTCTACCTAGGACCGTTTCTTGACTCAAGAAGTCGCCCGATAGACCATTTTTATCCTTGGGCGCCGAATTTGAAATACTTCAAACTCGTGGTTATATATCCGTATATTTATCCTCTAATTAGTATATTTATCCTCTAAATTTCGTAAATAGCCTATTTTAAGCTTCTAAAATGTGGTCTAAACCTTATGGGCTTGGTTCTGGGCTTAATTAAAAAGGCCAAGTCCATTAACAGCTATAAGGCCTTAATATTTAATTAATTGATTCCTTTATCCATTAAGCTAGGATTAATTCATTTTAATTTCTCAAAAAATTCTAAATTTACTTCATATAAAATTCTGGGGTATTACAGTAAGTCACTTCTATCATCCAAAAAAATTACCAATCGTAAAATCAGTGATGCAAAATTATCGGACTATGTTTAGGACAAACCAAAGGACATAGATTTGGAAAGTAATTAGTCACCCATGATTAATTTTGTCTTCATGTTTTGCCCATCAATCCAAACAGACAAAAAACTCCAACGTATATGGATAGAAGATGATCCAGTATTTTTGGTGGTTAAATCTCGTGGTATAAAAAAAGAAAAGATTCATGACGAAGAGAAAAAAAATTAGACTTGAGAAGAGAAGTACTAAGAAAATGTCTCGATCGACTACATGGATTAAAGCATCTCTGATATCAGTTTCCCTAGCTAATTCTCCCGCCCTACAAACTTTACATGGAGATGGTAGAGGGGCAAACCCAAAGAAACTTGATGACAGCTCCTAAGCTAACAATTAATTTACAGTGGAGGTATAGTAACCCTGGTAAATTAAAGGACTAGAAAGTCTAAATAAATTAAAAACAATAATTAAACAAGGCCCAGACCTTGTACATGACCCTCTTACGTCCTAAAAAGTCTAACAAAAGAACTTATGGACACTACTATTGTATTATAATAAATTTAAGAATGACATGTTATTTTTAGGTAAGCATTTAATGCACAACGTAATTTTAATTGAATTAAGAATCATTAAATCTCCAAGAAAATGTCAATTTATATTTTATTACTAATTTAGAAAATTTAATATTCCACATTTATTACATTATAATCTTATTAGAAGGGAGAATGATATATATATAAGATTTAATTACATTAAAGATATGTAAAAGATAAAAAAATGAGTATATATGTAATTTCGATTCTTTCAAGGGCATTGAGAAAAGGCCAAAAACTCAATTGACGCCTCTTCGTACAGGCGTATTCAACGTGAATGACGACTCAATGCAAGTCGTTATTCACAAATTAGAAAAAGTCAAATAAAGTATATAGTTAAAAGTATTATAAGATAATAGGGATATTTATACAATATCGGTCCTTTGGAGGTTAAGGAGAAATGCCAAAATGAAAATGACGCCATTGCTTTATGAGTTGATTTCAAATGTGACGACTTAATAAAAGTCGTTATTTTATTCTAAAATGAATAGTGCCCATTTTTTTGAATTAAACAATTTTTGAAAACTAATTATATGAAAAAAATAGAGAAAAATGGAAAACTCGTACCCCTAAAATTTTCCACCTAGATCACATCAAGAAAAAAAGATAAAAATCTAGAAAGATCGTTACACCATAAATTAACAAATAGGGAAAGGTGAATGACGCCTCTGAGCAAGTTGTCATTTAATTTTGACGACTGTGTATACAAGCGTCATTTACTGAAATAACGCCCCAACTTTAGGCGTCATTTACAAACGACCCGTTGGTGTTTAGTTCGAATATGGATGTTATCTGGGTAAGTTTTGATTAAGGAAGGGATTGATACTTATATCTTTAAGTTTAGTAAGGATTCTACCATGAAAATTTTAGTTCTAATCGAACTCTTAAAAACCCATTAGGATTCCTTCCCTATAAATACCCCCTCCCATCGAGCCAACCTGTTGGTTTTTCTTCATCAAACCTATTGCTGCTATCGATCGTCCAAGCATCGGGGAGCCTTCCTCTCCATCCTGTTAGTGATACGAGGAGGAGTTTCCATCATCTTCCTCTTCGTCCTGCCGTGGTGAACGTGAAGAATGTAGGAGTCCTTCGTCTTCTTCCTGCATGTTATCTGAGACAAGAAGGAGCGCATGAAGCTCTCTTCTTCTTCCGGTACCGTTGCTGGAAAAGAGACTGTCGACCTCTTTGGGAAGCTATCATCATCTTGCTGCTTCATCTTTGAAAGAGGCTGCTGTTGCGAGCTGCTGCTCTTGTTATATTGGCTTCCAATAACTCTGATAGAAACAGAGTATCGTATTAAGGAATTGTTTTCTTCATCTTCACCATCGTCTGTCAACCAAGTCATCACCCAAAGGTAGGTTTTCTCAAGTGTTAAGCAAAACCTATGGTTATTAGGCCATCTACATGCATGTAGGTTGTTAGTGGTGATATTGATATATCGATTTTCATGATTTCAGCTTTACATTAAATGATGCCCTAACTAAAGGCGTTATTTTGATTTAACGCCCTTGCGAATAGTCGTCAATTGCACTAGTCAATTAATAATTACGCATGATCAAAATTTAATAACTATGAGCCTGATGAGTTAACTAATGCATGATTATATTAGTAAATTCCTGATATTTTTCTCTATCTGTTCATGTCTCTAGATCCTTGATTGGACATACTCCAAAAACCATCATATGACAAGTAAATAACGACCGTGTCTAGGTCGTCAATTAAATGGACGCCCTCGTACACAGGCCCCAATTAGTGAATAACCCATGAAGTTTACATTTTCATGAAATTCACCTGATTATTGGAAATAAGGACATGCCACATGCCGTCAGTTTTCTATACGACGCCCGTGACTAAGGCGTTATTCACCGAATTAAAGACTTAAGCTAAGTCGCCATTTATGTAATATCTGAAAATTGGAAATGCTTACAGATTTTAATATCAATGGTAATTTGATCGTAACAACTGTACCAACAGTCGTTAATTATTGAACTGATGACCCTGATAAGGGCGCCATTTCTAGAATTGAAGACGTGACCTAAGGCGTCAATTCCCTGTTTTCTTGATTTTTCGTAGACCCACTGACAGTGAGTTAGTTATTAGGCACTATATTCCATTCCGTTAATATAGTCCCGTGTTTCACGTTATTTTATCGATTACCCACTATTTCTCGATGATAGACGAACTCTCCATAGGACATTCCGTTCCTTTGGACCAGTGACTTTATCATAGAGACCTCCGTAAGACTCCGCTAGCCTTGGATTCCCTCGAGGCAGCCGAGCTGGTTGTACCCTTAAAACCTATGTCACTATTTGATTACCATGTCACTCTAAAGAAACATGGTATACCGACCCTCATGACTTGCTAAGAGGATGTCATGAGAATACTCTAAATTAATGGAATGGGAAACCATGCCATTAGTGTTCTTATGAATTAGGTGCCACACTTATGGACCTCAATTCTGTCTAGCTTATCATGTCCAAGAACGAGCGACCATCGCTATATGAGCGCTTATTCTTATTATCATGGCACCCAATTAGGGAGCCGATTCCACCTAGTTTTATCGTTAATTATGATTGTACCGTTATTGTTGTCTTTATACATCATGTTCAATCCTTGAAATTCTATTCCACAAGATCTACCTTAAAGTCCCTACAAACTTATTCCATTGAAACTCTATATTGGCTATAACCATAGTGGATGTCGAAAAATACACGATCAATGCCTACGCATATAAGGGCCCGATCTGGTCCTGGGAGGAGCACCCGAAAGTACTAGTGCCCATGGGAGTTGTAATGATCATAGTGTGGCATTGCACCGAAGTGCATGACTAGCTTGATTAGACATTCCACAATCTCATACTCGACTTGACATGACATGACTTGCGTGACCCAGAAAGGGTATTTATATACTTGCTTGAAATGTGATGGCCAATTCCCGACGTGACATGATGAATATACTTGCTTGAATATCTTGACATTTATTGATATAAGTTCTTGAAAGACATGCTAGTTCATTCAATTATCTCTTGTTATACTCTCTCTCTCTCTCTTGTCGTTTTACGCAAACATGCATAGCTTTATTGCATTCATGTAACATGTAATTTACTTAAAGCAAGCTAGCTCTTGAGATATAATTCCTACTGAGCGTTCGCTCATCCAGTGTTTTTCCCTATTTTTCATGTAAGTCCGATGACGAGACTCAATTGGATGGGGAAGGTCAAGAGTGAAGAGATTAGAGCTCTCCGTCTATCCAAGCGTCTACTAGTCTTATCTTTCTATATTTTTGAGTCAATCGTTGTACTTTTCCCTTTATTGAGTCTTAGCACTTTCCTTAAGTGGATTGTAATAGAAGTACTTTTGAGGTTGTGATTGAATAAAGGATTGGGTTATCTTTACTTTTGGGCACTCTGTCTTTGTGTTGAATACACTAACGCTCTGATTGACATGATCGATATAAACTCGTCACGCGTCTCCGAGTTCCTTCCGCGCTCGGGGCGTGACAGTTTTTATGGTATCATAGCCTAGGATATTCAATTCCTAGGAAACCCAAGTCCAAGGATAGGTTTAAACTTTTAACTGGTGAGATTGGGTAGAACCAAGGGTTCAGTTAACTTAGAATCAAAACCTTTGAACCTAATCACATATTAATATAGTTATTGTAATTGTAGGACAATGGCTGCCAAACGTGCCCAGTGGCGCAACATGCACTGCACTCTGCAAGGCATGACCCAGGCACTTCAACCGGTGGCACAAGGAGGTGCACATCGTGGAGCAGGAAATCTCCACCAAAGCTTCAAGAACATGAACCCTCCTAAGTTCATGGGATCCACTGATCCGGATGACGCCGAGCACTGGATCCGGGAGACCGAACGTATCTTTCGAGTTATGCAATGCACGGACCAAGAGAGGGTCTTGTTAGCAACGTTTCATTTGGAAAGGGATGCTCGTTACTGGTGGGAGTCGGTAGAAGCCACATTAGATCAAGGACAAGTTACTTGAGAGGAGTTTGTGGAACATTTTAACAATAAATATTTTTCAGACCGAGTCCAGGAGAAGAAGGCCACTGAGTTCGCCGCACTTAAACAACGATCCTTGCCGGTGGCCGAGTATGAGGCACAATTCTCGAGGTTATCTCGGTATGCTAAACATTTAGTCAGTACTGAGAAAATGAAAGCTAGAAGGTTTCTAAATGGGCTCAGGCCCCAGTTTATCATGCAACTGGCCTCGATGGACATACAAGTCTATTCGGAGATGGTACGACGAGCCTAGCTACTGGAGGATGCCACGGAACTATCTGATAGGATTCGTGGGAGAGACAAGAAGGAGCATGTTACTAGCTCCGGCACTTTCAAACCCAATTTCAACAAGAAAAGGTCAAGTAATGGAGGAGAGTCTTCTTAGGAGAAGAAACTCAAAAAGATTAACAAGCCGTTCTCCATCACCACCACACCTTCTAAAGTGGTGTGTAAACACTGTGACAAGGCCGGACATAAGGCCGAAGAATATTGGAGGAAACTTGGAGCGTGTCTCCGTTGTGGGAGTCGTGATCATCGGATTCCCGACTGTCCCCTACTCAATGATCAAGCCGGTGACGGAAAGCGCCCGGTGACAAAGAATGCACATCTCCAAGCTATTAAGAAGACAGAACAAGACGAAGGCGGACTAGTGGAAGGTACATTGAAAGTTTGTTCCAAGTCTGCATATGTCTTATTTGATACTGGTGCCTCGCATTCTTTTATTTCTAAGAAGTTTGCTAATCCATTACCCATGGAACCGGAATGGATGAAATTAGTTCTTTCAACTCCTCTCGGAAGCGAAGTTGACCTTACTCACCATTATCAAAATTGTGAAGTCTTAGTAAAGGGAAGAAATCTTCCTATCGACCTCATATGTTTAGACCTAAAGGAATATGATGTCATATTGGGAGCGGATTGGTTATCCAAGTATCAGGCAACTGTGGATTGCCATAATAGAAAAGTTACTTTCAAAGACTTTTCAGAATTGGTCTATACTAGCCCTAAGAGTCGGAGCAAGTCGTCTCTTATTTCGGCTCTCCGAGCTAGCAAGCTAATAAGGAAAGGATGTGTATCCTTCCTTGTGTTTGTCACTATTAAGGAGACTAAGATAGAAGACATCCCTGTTGTGCAAGAATTTCTGGACGTATTTCCGGAAGATTTGCCTGGATTACCTCCACAAAGAGAAGTGGCCTTCACCATCGATTTGGTCCCTGGTGCTGGTCCAGTTTCTAAGGCACCATATAGGATGTCCCCTGCCGAACTCAAGGAGTTAAAAGAACAATTGATGGAACTTCTTAAGAAGGGTTTTATCAGACCAAGCACTTCCTCGTGGGGAGCACCTGTGCTATTTGTAAAGAAGAAGAATGGATCCATGAGGTTATGCATCGACTATCGACAGTTGAATCACCTAATCAAGAACAAATATCCACTGCCGAGAATCGATGAACTGTTTGATCAAATATCTGGATCCAAGTATTTCTCGAAGATCGATCTAAGGTCGGGATATCACCAACTAAGGATCAAATATGAGGACATTTATAAGACCGTGTTCAGAAGTAGGTATGGGCACTATGAATTTATTGTTATGCCTTTTGGACTAACAAATTCCCCTGCTGCCTTTATGCAGTTAATGAATAGTATATTCAGGCCTCATCTAGATCAATTCATAGTGATTTTCATTGATGATATATTGATCTATTCAAAGACCAAGGAAGAGCATGAGGAGCATTTGAGGATTACATTACAGATATTGAGGATGAATCAGTTATATGCAAAGCTCAGCAAATGTGAATTCTGGTTAGAAGAAGTATCTTTCTTGGGTCATGTTATATCGAAGGACGGTTTATCCGTAGATCCATCAAAGGTTGAAGCTGTACGGAATTGGGAAAGACCGACCAACGCTAGCGAGATCCGAAGTTTTTTGGGTCTTGCAGGTTATTATCGACGATTCATTAAGGATTTCTCCAAGATAGCCGTACCACTCAGAAGGCTAACTCGCAAGGAGATCCATTATGAATGGAGCGAGGAATATGAAAGAAGCTTTCAAGCTCTCAAGGATCACCTAACTACTGCCCCAGTCTTAGCTTTACCAGTTGAAGGAGAAAAGTTTGAGGCATACACCGATGCATCTGGCATTGGCCTTGGATGTGTTTTAATGCAACAAGGAAGAGTTATAGCTTATTCTTCTCGCCAATTGAAGAAGCACGAGGAGAACTACCCAGTCCATGACTTAGAATTGGTTGCAGTAGTGTTTGCGCTGAAGATATAGAGACATTACTTATACGGAGTGCAGTTCACTATATACTCTGATCACCAGAGTCTCAAATATCTTTTCTCTCAAAAGGAATTGAATATGAGGCAAAGACGTTGGCTAGAATATCTCAAGGACTTCGACTTCACAATACAATATCATCCTGGAAAGGGTAATCCTATAGCTGATGCCCTCAGTCGGAAGCCGAGAGCACTATTAGCCAATTGTATGATTCAGGAGTGGAAGTTGCTAGAATAATTCTCTAAACTTAATATAAGCATAGACAAGGACAGTAGGTGTGTCACATTATCCCATATGAGCATATAGCCAGACTTGCTATCCGAAATACAAGGACTTCAAGATAGTGACCCCGTACTAGTGGAAATCAAGGGCAAAATGGAAGAACAACATGATTTCAAGATAGCCTCGGATGGAAGATTGATGTTCAAGAATAGAACATGTATACCGGATTGTCCAAAGCTAAAGAAGAAAATCTTAGATGAAGCTCACCAATCAAGGTACATGATTCATCCAGGGTCTACCAAAATGTACCAAGATTTGAAAAGGACCTTCTGGTGGCCCAACATGAAGAGAGAAATAGCAAACTTTGTGTCTCGCTGTCTCACATGCCAACAAGTCAAGGCGGAACACCAAAAGCCTGCTGGTAAGCTACATCCTGTAGATATTCCCAAATGGAAGTGGGAGGATATCGGTATGGACTTCATTATAGGTCTGTCTAAATAAAAAGGAGGACATGATAGAATATGGGTTATCATCGACCGATTGACCAAATCGACACACTTCTTGCCAATCAAGAGTCGATGGTCAGTTGATGTCCTTGCTGCATTATACATTAAGGAGATAGTCAGGTTACATGGAGTACCTGTCTCAATCGTGTCTGACCGAGACCCTTGTTTTACTTTCACTTTTGGAAGGGTCTACAATATTCGTTGGGGACGAGACTTAACTTTAGTACAGCTTTTCATCCTCAAACGGATGGTCATACCGAAAGAACGAATCAGGTGGTAGAAGATATGCTCAGAGCCTGCATCATCGATTTTGGTGGAAGCTGGCATGATCACTTGCCCTTAGTCGAGTTTCCATACAACAACAGCTACCATGCAAGTATACAAATGGCACCTTTCGAAGCCTTATACGGAAGGAGTTGCGGATCACCCTTGTGCTGGGATGAAGTTGGCGAGAAATAACTATTAGGTCCAGACATGGTAAGGGATACCACTGAAAAGATTCAGTTGATTAGAGAAAGACTTCAAGTTGCTCAGTCTAGACAGAAGGCTTATGCTGACACAAGAAGAAGAGATCTCGAATTCCAAGTTGGAGATCACGTATTTCTCAAGATATCACCTGGACGTGGAATAAAAGATTTGGTGTTAAATGCAAGCTTACACCAAGGTTTATCGGACCTTTCGAGATACTAGAAAGAGTTGGCAAAGTTGCTTACCGTGTCACCTTACCTCCTCAATTGTCCGAAGTTCATAATGTATTCCACATATCTATGTTGAAGAAGTATGTTCACGATCCGTCACATATCATTGATCATGGAGACTTGGTGATTCAAAGGGATCTCACTTATGAACAAAAGCCATGAAGATCCTCGATCGCGAGTACGAACATTAAGGAACAAAGTTATTCCCATGGTCAAGGTGCAATGGAGTAAAAGCTCAGAACACGAAGCCACATGGGAGACCGAGGAGTCTATGAGGAAACGATTCCAGAATTATTCTAAAAGGTATGTACTCTACACTCTCCACGTCTATATACGACTAAATTTGGGGACTAAATTCTTTTAAGTGGGGGAGGGTATAGCAACCCTGGTAAATTAAAGGACTAGAAAGTCTAAATAAATTAAAAATAATAATTAAACAAGGCCCAGACCTTGTACATGACCCTCTTACGTCCTAAAAAGTCTAACAAAAGAACTTATGGACACTACTATTGTATTATAATAAATTTAAGAATGACATGTTATTTTTAGGTAAGCATTTAATGCACAACGTAATTTTAATTGAATTAAGAATCATTAAATCTCGAAGAAAATGTCAATTTATATTTTATTACTAATTTAGAAAATTTAATATTCCACATTTATTACATTATAATCTTATTAGAAGGAGAATGATATATATATAAGATTTAATTACATTAAAGATATGTAAAAGATAAAAGAATGAGTATATATGTAATTTTGATTCTTTCAAGGGGATTGAGAAATGGCCAAAACTCAATTGATGCCTCTTTGTGCAGGCGAATCTAACGTGAAACGCGACTTAACACAAGTCGTTATTTATAAATTAGTGAAAATCAAATAAAGTGTACAGCTAAAGAGTTATAGAGATAGTACGGATATATACATAATATTAGTCTTTTGAGGTTAAGTGAAAATGCCAAAAATGAAATGACACCATACCAATGGGCGTGTATAACATAAGAAACAACTTAAACAAAGTCGTTATTTTATTATAAATGAATAGTGCCAGTTTTTCAATTAAAGAATTTTAGAAAATTAATTATATGAAAAAATAAAGAAAAATAGAAAACTCGTACCCCTAAAATTTTCCATCAAGATCACATCAAGAAAAAAAGATAAAATTCAGAAAGATCGTTACACCTTAAATTAACAAATAGGGAAGGTGAATGACGCCTCCGAGCAAGTCGTCATTTAATTTTGACGACTGTGTATACAAGCGTCATTTACTGAAATAACGCCCCAACCTTAGGCTTCATTTACAAACCGACCCGTTGGTGTTTGGTTCGAACATGGATGTTATCTGGGTAAGTTTTGATTAAGGAAGGGATTGATACTTGTATCTTTAAGTTTAGTAAGGATTCTACCATGGAAATTTTAGTTCTAATCGAACTCTTAAAAACCCATTAGGATTCCTTCCCTATAAATACCCCCTCCCATCGAGCCAACCTGTTGGTTTTTCTTCATCAAACCTATTGCTGCTGTCGATCGTCCAAGCATCGGGGAGCCTTCCTCTCCATCCTGTTAGTGATACGAGGAGGGGTTTCCATCATCTTCCTCTTCGTCCTGCCGTGGTGAACGTGAAGAACGTAGGAGTTCTTCGTCTTCTTCGTGCGGGTTATCTGAGACAAGAAGGAGCGTAGGAAGCTCTCTTCTTCTTCCGGTACCGTTGCTGGAAAAGAGGCTGCCGACCTCTTTGGTAAGCTATCATCATCTTGCTACTTCTTCTTTGAAAGAGGCTGCTGTTGCGAGCTGCTGCTCTTGTTATATTGGCTTCCAATAACTCTAATAGAAACAGAGTATCGTATTAAGGGATTGTTTTCTTCATCTTCACCATCGTCTGTCAACCAAGTCATCACCCAAAGGTAGGTTTTCTCAAGTGTTAAGAAAAACCTATGGTTATTAGACCATCTGCATGCATGTAGGTTGTTAGTGGTGATATTGATATATCGGTTTTCATGATTTCAGTTTTACATTAAATGACGCCCTAACTAAAGGCGTTATTTTGATTTAACGCCCTTGCGAATAGTCGTCAATTGAACTAGTCAATTAATAATTACGCATGATCAAAATTTAATAACTATGAGCCTGATGAGTTAACTAATGCATGATTATATTAGTAAATTCCTGATATTTTTCTCTATATGTTCATGTCTCTAGATCCTTGATTGGACATACTCCAAAAACCATCATATGATAAGTAAATAACGACCGTGTCTAGGTCGTCAATTAAATGGACGCCCTCGTACACAGGCGCCAATTAGTGAATAACCCATGAATTTTACATTTTCATGAATTCACCTGATTATTGGAAATAACGACATGCCACATGCCGTCAGTTTTCTATACGACGCTCGTGACTAAGGCGTTATTCACTGAATTGAAGACTTAAGCTAAGTCACATTTATGTAATATCTGAAAATTGGAAATGCTTACAGATTTTAATATCAACGGTAATTTGATCGTAACGACTGTACTAACAGTCGTTAATTATTGAACTGACGACCCTGATAAGGGCGCCATTTCTAGAATTGAAGACGTGACCTAAGGCGTCAATTCCCTGTTTTCTTGATTTTCGTGGACCCACTGACAGTGAGTTATGTATTAGGCACTATATTCCATTCCGTGAATATAGTCCCACGTTTCACGTTATTTTATCGATTACCCACTGTTTCTCGGTGATAGATGAACCCTCCGCGGGACATTCCGTTCCTTCGGATTGGTGACTTTATCATAGAGACCTCCGTAAGACTCCGCTAGCCTTGGATTCCCTCAAGGCAGCCAAGCTGGTTGTACCATTAAAACCCATGACACTACTTAATTGTCATATCACTCTATAGAAACATGGTAAACCGGCCCTCGTGACGTGCCATGTGGATGTCATGAGAATATTCTTGGACTAATGGAATGGGGAAAACCATACCATTATTACTCCTTCAGAATTAAGTGTTGTACTTGTGAACACTAATTCTATTTCGTGTACAAGGACGAGCAACCATGTTTATATGGGTGCTTATCCTTATTATCATGGCACCCAATTAGGGAGCCGATTCCACCTAGTTTTATCGTTAATCGTGATTATACCGTTATTATTATCTTTATACATCATGTTCAATCCTTGAAATTCTATTCCACAAGATCTACCTTAAAGTCCCTACAAGCTTATTCCATTGAAACTCTATATTGGCTATAACCATAGTGGATGTCGAAAAATACACGATCAATGCATGCGCATATAAGGGCCCGATCTGGTCCTGGGAGGAGCACCCGAAAGTACTAGTGCCCATGGGAGTTGTAATGATCACGGTGTGGCATTGCACCGAAGTGCATGACTAGCTTGATTAGACATTCCACAATCTCATACTCGACTTGACATGACATGACTTGCGTGACCCAGAAAGGGTATTTATATACTTGCTTGAAACGTGATGGCCAATTCCCGACGTGACATGATGAATATACTTACTTGAATATCTTGACATTTATTGATATAAGTTCTTGAAAGACATGCTAGTTCACTCAATTATCTCTTGTTATACTCTCTCTCTCTCTTGTCGTTTTACGCAAACATGCATAGCTTTATTGCATTCATGTAACATGTAATTTACTTAAAGCAAGCTAGCTCTTGAGATATAATTCTTACTGAGCGTTCGCTCATCCAGTGTTTTCCCCTATTTTTCAGGTAAGTCCGATGACGAGACTCAATCGGATGGGGAAGGTCAAGAGTGAAGAGATTAGAGCTCTCCGTCTATCCAAGCGTCTACTAGTCTTAACTTTCTATATTTTTTAGTCAATCGTTGTACTTTTCCCTTTATTGAGTCTTAGCACTTTCCTTAAGTGGATTGTAATAGAAGTACTTTTAAGGTTGTGATTGAATAAAGGATTGGGTTATCTTTACTTTTGCGCACTCTATCTTTATGTTGAATACACTAACGCTCTGATTGACATGATCGTCATAAACTCGTCACGCGTCTCCGAGTTCCTTCCGCGCTCGGGGCGTGACAGGAGGCCTTCTCTACCTCATGAACTTCCCATATGAGAAATCACATACAAAAACACCCCCTCCCTGAACCCCCCCACCGACCTCCCCCTCCCCCCCCCCACCCTCCTGGTGCCCCCTCCTTGAACCCCCCCACCGACCTCCCCCTTCCTTCCCCCACCCTTCAGGAGCCCCCCCTCCTACTGGCCCCTCCCCCTCCCAGACCAACCTCCCCCCCCCCCCCACCAGAACCCCTCCCGGATGATGCCCAACCTCAAAAAAAAAAAAAAAGACAATGGCACCACGGGGGAGGGGTAGAGGGAGAGGGAGGGGGCTTACCTGACCGGAGAAGATGGCGAGCGACGGCGAGGACCGGCAGGATGGCGACAGCGAGGACCGGCGAGGATGGCGACGGCGAGGACCGTGTCCAGGACGGGGACGTATCGGCAGGCGACGGCGAGCTGAGGCGGCAACAGCAAGGACAGCACCAGAATGGGGGAGGAGGGGTGAACTGGCGATCAGACCGAGAGTGAGATCAGGGGGGAAGGGGGGAAGGGTTTTGTCGAGGCGGGAAAGGCAATTTTCCAGACGGATTTCAAATGGACTTATTTTCGTCTGAAATTATAGATGGATTTTAGACGGAGTTTATTTCTGTCTGAAATTACAAACGGATATTCGGACGATATATTTATCCGTCGCATATTTGCATATTTCTGACCGTATTTCAGATGAAATCTATCGCGTCTGAAATAGCGATGCCATTTCAGACGGAAATTATCCGTCGAATATTTCTGTCTCTAATACCGCTTTTCCTTGTAGTGTTATCACCACTTATATGCATTCATCACCCTTATCATTCATTTCACCCTGCTGCTCTCACATACGGAAGGTGAATCCAAAAGAAAAAAAATGATAATAATAATAAAAAATCATAAAAATGATAATCAATAAATACAATAATTTGTCACCTAGGCATGAAAATAACAAACAAACTATAAAAATGATATTCAATATATATAATAATGATAAAATAATTATGAAAATAATAAAAAACCATACAAATGATAATCAATAAATACGATAATACTAAAACAATTATTAAAATGACACAAAATCATAAAAATGATAATCAATAAATATAATAATAACAAAATACTTGTTAAAATGACTAAAAAATCATAAAAATGATAATTAATAAATATAACATTAACAAAAAAAGTAAAAATGATAGAAAAATATCATAAATGACAAGAAACTCATAAATATCACCCTCACCTGTCAACTTATTTGTCACCACGAAACGTTAATGATCCATTTGTCATGGAGTCGACTCCATCTTGACATGGAGTCGACTCAGCCCACCTCTGTCATCTATATGTTATCACATATCATATGACCCATTTGTCATCATTAGTAACTCATTTTGTCATCTATATGAGCTATTTGTCACCCATATGAGCTGTTTGTCACCCTTACTAACCCATTTTTCACCCTTAGTAACTCATTTGTCACCCATATATATGATCTATTTGTCACCCTTAGTAACCCATTTGTCACCCTTAGTAACTCATTTAAACTCATATGATCCATTTGTCACCCTTCCTTAGCATATATTTGTCACCCCTGTCATATATTTATCACCATTATCATCCAATAACCATAAAATAATTACGAAAAAGATGAAAAACCATAAAAGTGATAATTATAAATATAACAGTATAATAATATTAAAATAATTTCATGCCAATGATAAAAAACTATAAAAAGTGATAATTAATAAATATAATAGTATAATAATAATAAAGTAATTACAAAAACTTTCTAATGAATTTTCGACGTTAAATTTAGCTGTTGAAACTGTTCATAAATTTAAATTAATAATAGGAAGGGTGAAAAATTATTTAATCATTTTTTGACAGACAAAAGATCAGTCAAAAATATATGGAAACATTTCGACAGATGTTTGGTTTGTCGGCATAACATCGGAAAGTTTCCAACAAATTTTTGACCTTAAATTTATCCGTCGGAAACTGTTCATACATTTTAACCTGTAATTATTTATTTTCGACGAAAATTCTTTTAGTTGGAAATACGTCCTAAAATTTTGACATAATTCCGACGTACATTTTTTCTGTCAAAAATTTCAGACGTATTTACGACAAAATAATTATGTCGAATAATAGTCGATAATTACCGACGAATTGCTAACATAATATATTTTTGTCAGAAAGTCGAATCTTTCCGACGTATTTCTGACGAATATTTTTTCATCGGAAAAGATCGTCGGTATTTTCCATTTTTCTTGTAGTGACAAAGCCCACCTTTGTTGGGGGAGGGTTAGTATAGAGGCCTAAGAAGGGGGCTCAAAAGATCCCATATTAGAAATTACAAATATGAACATGTACTTATAAGTAAGACCCAAGTCTTCTCCTTTGAGAGCCCTTTTACAAGTAAAAAAGATAAAACCCTAACCGGCCCCGGACATAGCGGGGAAATTTCAAGATTTGAGAGGGACATGCTACCTTGAGATCGATTTTAATTTAGATGACGAAGGAACAAATAAAAATTGGCATCAATTTGCACTCATTATCTATTTAAAATTAATCTCAAAACTAGATCTATATATGCCAAATTAATTTTTTTTAATCCAAATCATCTAATGGACTTAAAAGGAGAGTGCACCCCTTTCCAGAAGAAAGGAATGTTCCCACTCCACCTTTATACCACTAGATGAAAATTTATTGCATAAAAGTTGTATAAAGTTTAGTGGGACATTGTGCCTTAGGTACAAACAGCAAGAGATGACAATTATCTCTATACAGCTCCAAATGTGCAAATAAAAGAAAACAAAAGCTAACTCTATACATGTCTAATGCGTATATTTGGTAAGTTAGCAGCATCAGCTATAGCAGCTCCTCTAGCAATGAGTGGCAACTCCTTTGTCGATGCAAATTCAGAATTTAGTTCTCCTCTGGCAGCATGTTTGGCCAAAGCATCTGCTAGCATATTAGTTTCCCTATATGTATGTACAATCGAGCATTGAAATCTGCTGAATATTTCTTTGAGTTTATACCACCACGGGAGGAGGGACCAAGGGGGGCTTCTGTTGTTCTTTAATAGTTCCACCAATACTAATGAATCAGTGTATATAACCGAGATGGGAATATTATGCTGTTGTGCTAATCTGAGGCCATCTAGAAGGGCTCTGCCTTCAGCAATCATGTTAGAACCCCGGCCAAAAAATAAGAGTATCCCAGTAACATTTTTCCTTTATTGTCTCGGAAGCAACCACCTCCTCTAGATGGTCCTGGATTACCCTTGCTTGCGCCATCCACATTGAGAGCATAATTGAATTTTGGAGCTATCCATTGAACCGATATGCAGCTAAGTATTTTATGTTTGATGGGGATGCCCATATTTTGGTATCTGCTGCAAATGGAGTGATCAATTCCCTGTTTAAAAGAGATCTGTCTCATAACTTGAATGATGGTATCATGTATCTGATCAGCAATGTGAATAAATTTGACTTTAATGCCTTCAAATCTACTTTTGCATCTATACTTCCATGTTTCCCAGACAATTAGCATGGCTACCAACAAGGTAATAAAACCTTGTGGTCTGTAAATAACAGCTTCATTGAGAATTTTACATATCCTGTCATGAATGGTGTAAGTTTCCAGATATGAATTATCAATGAGCATAGCAAACTTATTCCACAAATATGATGCCACTTCACTATTTACAAAGAGATGATCAAAATCTTCAATGTTATGTGAATGAGTACAGCAGTCACAATATGTAGTGCCCCAGAATTTATATAAATACTTTTCTAGAATTTATAAAGGGCTAAATATATTAATAAATGGATTCTAAGACTAATAAGTCATTATAAGGCCCCATTTAGGTTAAATAATTAACCAAGCCTATTTACACATCATCTAAAAGGTTTAAGGACCAAGCCCATTAAGTTTGGCCCATGTTCTAGAATGTTATTTAGCTTATTTACGGATTTTAAGGATAAAGACTAATTATCTAAGATAATTATATGGATAAATGAATAAACGAGTTTTATTAATTTAGAACTCTGCATACGTTGACTGTAACGGTCTATCGCGAGACCGTCACATTCACCTAACGCGCCTGCGTTCGACCATTACACTCTGCAGATTCCGTAAGAGGAAGAAGTTATAAAAGATGGAAACTTGATGATCTTATCCACTAGGGATCAACTTCGGAAGAGTTATAACATTACTAAGGACTCTTAGAGATCAGGTTTTAGCAGATTAAGGACTCTAGAATCGATCTAATCTTCAAACCCTAGCTAAAACCCTATAAATAGGACCTAGTTCTGAACTGCGCGACCCTTACTTTTGCTCGCGTGAAATCAAGGTAAGAAGTCATAATCTTGGGTAAGTTCTTTACAGGAATTTGTTTATAAAATTTTAGACTAACTCCTCTCCAAATTTCACATCTTTAGGTCAAGAGGTCGTGCAGTTACAGCCCAAGGCAGTTGCTGAAAAGTCACAGGAAAAGGAGAGCTAAGGCACGTTTTTCAAACCCTAAATTGGAGGTTTAAAGCCAAGCCAAGAGGTAGGTCATCTCATGAACGGCAAAAATATCTTGATAGGACTAAAAGCTCTCTGATTTGACTGAATTTCATGCATCATAGATCATCAATTTCATGTTTTCATAGTTCTATGCATGTCATACATCTCTTAGCCTTAAAAAGAAATAAAAGAAGTTATCTTGTCTATTCACTGGAACCCATGCATATAGATAGCCTATACTTCGTTATCATGCCTAGAATAGACATGGTATTTGATTTAGACATGATGTGAGTTGATCTCTTAGGTTTCATATCATTTTCTGTCAGCAGATACTGTAACGCACCATAGTAGGACCGTCACACTCAAGTAACGACCATACGATGGACCGTCACAGTCCCTGATTGCCTATTGATTTCTCTGTTGACTCTGACGCATCTATGCAGGAGCGTTACACTCTGTAACGGTTGCTCGATAGACCGTCACACTCCCTGTGACGCGCCTTGGCTAGACCGTCAGGTGCCTATGTACTGTCAACTCAAGACAGATTGGAAACCTGCCAGATTTAATTATTATTATGCCTAGTTACCTAAGTGTTAACCTGATTACGTGACTTTGAGATTATTTAATCATTCATGATAGGTATTGCATGTTTTGGTATCTCACTATTACTTTAAGTTATGTTAATTTCATGAGCCCAAAACTCTATAGTTTTGTAATTAGAAACATGATTTTGAATGATGTATTGATAGAGTTTTTATCATGATTTCACATCGATATATATATATATATATATATTCTTTCTCTATCAATAGAGTCATTTCTATAAGAACATGGCACATACTCTGGTATGTTGACCATTAGTTCACATTTTTCACTATAGGAACATATTCTTAGACATGAGGACCTCTCTATTGGATATTCCTTCCAATGGAATAGGAAATCTTGTTTCAAGGCCTCCGTAATTCTCCGCGAGCCTGGGATTCCCACTAGGACGCCGAGTTGGTTGTACCATTAAAGTCCATTAACTAGAATACACTATCGTTGTTTTCTGGATCTAGTAATGTAACGGCCTTACATTGGACCGTCAGAATCACGTAACGGCCCATTGCACGACCGTCACATTTCTCTGAGTCTATTTTGATTGCTCTGGACTCTGATCATTGTAACGGCCCTCTACTGGAGCGTTACATGATGTAACGGCCCAGAGAACGACCGTCACATTGCTTAAGTTCTTAACCCAAGGTTTGACCCAAGGGTTGATATTCCCAAGGTTCTAGATGAATTAATGATAGTCTAGCACTTATAATATTAATCAAGAAACTTAATATAAGGATTGGAAAGAGAAAAGAATGTACCGTTATGCTGTCAATTTATTTTATCAGCATAATCTTGTTTAAATATCATTCTTGAATTCCTCCTATTCAATATGAAGCGTTCATACATTGATTTTCATTATTTGATATTGCTATATTCTTGGCCATACTTTATTATCATGCGTGGTAAGAGCTTGATTTATACTTGAAGATGCGATCGGGCACTGATTGTGTTCAAGGGCTCTATGCTAGTCCCCTCGGCTGATTGTCAGAAATATACTATTTTATAAACCATGGGGTATGATGCTACTCACGTCGCATTGCGTTGGGAGTACTTTCTTTATAAATAAGTGAATTATCCACGGCTCGTGAAGTGAACAATCACAACGCGATGCAACATGATCAAGTTCTTGTACATGACTTTCTTGCTCGATATTCCACAGAAATTCACGAAGCACTTGCTCATAAGCAAAAGATGCTGGAGTGTTGATTATGTGGCTTGCTAGTACATTCTCGTTACATTCTTGTTCATGAAAATGCTAATATCATGTTCTTGTTATATTCGTGATAAGTTCATTCTTACTCACTCTATCTTACATGATTATCTCATTACTTTGGTTTAATCGAGTGATTGATCGCATTGCATGATTTTGCCTTATTTCTTTAGAGCAAATATACTAATCACTTTAATAGTGCTTTCATGTTGATGCGAAGATACCTACTGGGCAAGTGTGCTCATTACCTATTTTCAAACATTTTTCAGGAGATGGAAGTAGTTCAGATTCGGATTCGGGCTATACTAGTGGCGGGTCCGGAAGTGAGTGAAAGTCTTGTAAAGCTACAAGGGAAGACTTAGGAAGTCTATAATGTTTAGATTGAGTCAATGTAATTTTCTTATTTCTTGAGTCTAGTAGAGTGAAAGGTGATTATTGTAAAGGAATACCTTGATCATTTATGAAATAAAGTTGGAGTTTGATTAAATTTTGTGCAATTGCATGTATGTGTGTGATTGTCTCGCGCTCTGGTCGTTCTTGCTTGCAAGAGGCTTTTCATGTCGGCTGTTCACGTTTCTCGAGCGAGTCTTCCGCTGTAATAAAGGCTCGGGGCGTGACACAATAGGATGCCATTTGTATTCCCATGCTTTGAATTCGGTTGTCAGTTGGCACAGCATGATTTAGCACCTTCCAGTAAAATAGAGCTGCACGAGGGGGAAATTTATTGTGCCATAATTTGACTTTTGGATTTCCTGCCTCTTGTCCTTTGATGTATCTGTATGCAGATTTGGTATCAAAATTTCCAGTATTAGTAAATGTCCATACAACTTTGTCATCCCCTTCCTGTGTAACAAACCTGAGAATTCCATTCCGCAAGTTATTATCTTCAATACATTGCCATATTGAATGATGGTGGTCTGCTAATGCAGCTTGTATTGAACAATCCTCAACTGAAAGCATATTAGAAGAGGCATATTCCTTCAAAGGCTTATCCTTGTACCATATATCTTTGAGAAAAATTGTATTTGCTCCCTTGAACACAATCTTCCTTATACCAACTAACAGGATATTTCTAGCCTTTTCAAAGTCCCTGGCTTTAATACCAACAGGAAATTGAATTTTACAATCTGAAATGTGCAGATTTTGAATATATTTACTCTTGATAAATTTTGCCCATAGAGAATTACTTTGTAATGATAGCCATAGTTGTTTTACATATGAGCATAATTGGATATCTGCTACTCTGCGAATGCCTAGTCCACCATCATAATGTGACTTACAAACTTTACTTCAAGATACCCAGTGTTTCCTGTGAATATTTTCAGCTCCTTGTCATAGGAAATTGGAACATATTTGCTCAATTTGTTTATGTATAGTGTATGGAATGATAGCTGCACTTGCTGAGTAAATGGGAATTGATGATAGCACAGACTTTATAAGAATGACTCTGCCAGCCTGGGAGAGGAATTTACTTTGCCATCCAGCAAGCTTTGCATTAACTTTATCAAGCAAATATTTAAAATGTGGAATTTTAGTCTTACCTTTGAATAAAGCAATTCCCAAGTAACTGATGTTGCCAGTTTTATATTGAAAACCAGTTATCTGTCTGATTTTTTCCATGGCATTTCTTGGCATATGCTTGGAAGCCATGAAAGAGCTTTTCTGAGAATTGATTCTCTGTCCCGAAGAAGCTTCATATCTTCTTAAGAATGAAAGCAGATGTTTTACTGTTTACAAACCACCATTTGAGAAAATGATAGAGTCATCTACATACAATATGTGAGATATGGGCATAACATTCCGAGGAAGATGATAGTATCTGCATTCACCAGAGCTGAATAACTGACTCAGACTCCGACTTAACACTTCCTCTGCTATGACAAATAGAGCTGGGGCTAGTGGATTCCCTTGTCTCACTCTCCGAGTAGATTTAAAGTATCCATGAGACTGGCCATTAAATGCAACAGTGAACCAGCAGTTCATTAAAATCTGGGATGTCAGAGAAGTAAATCTGTTTGAAAACCTAAACCTTTTCATGAGTGATAGAATGAAATCTCATTCCAATCTATCATATGCTTTGGCCATGTCTAACTTAATAAGGATGTTATGTCCTCTAACAGGTCTGTCCAGTTTCATGAATAATTCTTTAGCAAGCAAATGATTATCAGTTATGAGTCTGCCAAATTAATAATTAGTTCGCAATCATTAAAATTAACACAGTGATTGATTAATCAAGCATCGACTGCAACCTCATTCTTTCGCATGCAGAGGGCGATCGACTTTCACACATATATATTTATAATTAATCCCGGCCATTCCTTGTGATCCATCGATCATGATGATTGCTGCCGCTGCTGCTGCTCCTTCTCCAGCCTCTCAAGGAGCGCGGACCGGAGGACCTCCTCCGACTGCAGCGCGGTTGGGGCCCTCACCACCACGTCCTGCAGCATCAACCCCTTCACTGCCGTCAAGCTCGCGTGGTGCACCCTCATGTCCAGGTCCCTCAGTGCCCCCATCAGCCTCGCTGGCGGGTGCCCCCCCGCCTCCTCCGCCTCCACCACCCTCACCATGGCGTCCCCCTCCACCACCCTCACCAGCACCTCCAATATCCCGGGCACTTCCGGGCACGCATTATTATTAATATTGCCAATGCCCCCCGTGGCTGCCGCTGCGCCGGCCGCGCTGCTGCTGGCCGCCACCTTGAAGGGCTCCTTCTTGCTGTGCTGCTGCTTGAGCTCGGTCTGCAGCTCCTCCACCCTCGCCCGCAGCTCCTTGATGTAGGTGACGGCATCGGCCAGCAGCGACGCCTTGTCCATCCTCGACACGTTGGGCACCACCGACCGGAGCGCGTAGAACCGGTGGTTCAGCTTCTCCCGCCTTTGCCGCTCCGCTTCGACGTGATTCGCCGGGGTCTCCCCACCAGGCCCGGTCTTCCTCCCCTTCTTCCTGGGCCTCCGGCCCTCCGAGTCCGAGTTCTCCGAGTCCAGCAGGTGGTCCTCCTCCTTCTTGGGCTTCTTCGTGGTGCAGGCTTCAGCCGTCATGGCAGAGGCGGCCGGGGTCGGCACCAGCAGGTTGTTGCCGCCGCCGCCGCCGCCGCCGCCGCCGCCGCCGAGGCTAATTGGTTCGTGTCCCAGGAGAGCCCTTGCCTGCTGCACGAGGCCCCAGTTCTCCCCTACCATCTCCGGCGATGCGAGCTCCAGCACCCCGTCGGCGACGGGGATGCAGACGAGGGTGGCGACGCCGTGGAGCAGGGCCTCCCGGCACCTCTCGCAGCCGTACACCTGGAGCTCGTGTCCCCCAGAGAGCCACACGTGCGCCCCGGCGGCAAAGGCGCGGGCCGGGACTGCGTAGTCCCCGGTGCCGAAGGAGCGCGCCTGCGACACCAGGTAGAACCACTCCACGTCGGTGACGACCTCCCCCGATGTCACGTCAGAGCTGCCGTCGTCAGCGCCGAGGAGGGCGACCTTCTTCTTCTCCGTGCCGAAGAGGAAGTAGTCGTCGTTGCTGTTGCTGCTGCTGGTGGTCCTGCTGCCGCCGGCGCCGGCTCGGAGGTGGCCGTCTCCCCAGGACAGGAGGTTGTGGCGCCCGGCGAGGGCGTGGTCGGCGTGCGTGGCCCGCCAGAAGATGGCGTAGGCCCAGCAGTCGGGGAGGGCGCGGAGGAGGAGCTGGAGACGGTGCTTGAAGGTGAGCTGGGTGGGCTGCGTGGGGAAGGCGGCGGCCATGGTGGGAGGTGGTATGAGGTGAGTGGGCAGATATAGCTCAAGGGGTGAGGTGCAAGAGTACATGAGTCCCTCCATAGCTATCTTCCCTGTTCTTGTTCGATCCCCGGGTTGGATCTTGGCAACTATTTATGATGGAGGACTATGAATTACAGGAGAGTGCCAATGATGATGAGCATGACCGGAGAACGACGAGCTCCGGACGAAGGGATGGATATATATAGAGAGAGAGAGGTTTCAGCTACGTACGGAGATTCTTTTAATCCTTCGTTTTTCACCCTATCATATCTGAGCAGAGAAACGCGGAAGTGCCCTCCATGGGTGTACCTGCCGAGGAGGAGTTAACCACGTGCTGTAAAATGAGGGTGTGGATAGCTAGGAGACGAGGACGGTGACCGGTTGCTGTGTCTGCTACTCGGAGTCGCAAATTAAAATGTGCATGTCGATCGTCTGAAAACAAATAAAAATGTTTACGAGAGAGAGAGAGAGAGAGAGAGAGAGATAGAGGCCGGGAGGGATGTGCATGGGACAAATGATGATCAGGCAGGAGGGCGGATCTGGGAATCGAGGAAGCCTCGCGGCAGCATCACCCAAACGCCGATCGAATTGGGTTTGTCATCTACCATGGAGGCCAAAGATCACGTAACGCCCCTCGAGTAAAAGGTGACGGTGGGAGGGGGGATCGTCCGAATCCTGGATTTTTCATTACCATGCATGCTCACCGCATGCGCTTCCTACGTGTCAACTTGCGGCCCCCCCTTCTACTCTACACGTACACAGAGAATCCCAGGGTTCAGATCGATTTTGGAAGGATCAAGAAGTTGCATGGAAGATGCGTTCGTTGCAGACGCACAGTACGCAGATCCCTGATCCCCCCCCCCCCTTGCCCACCTCCAAGTTGGAAGCCATTGTGCACTGCACTCGAGGATACATATATTATAAATATATGTAGGAATATACATTTTTAATTAATGCTCTGATCAATTATAGCTTTGTTTAATTACACATCTGGGCCTCTGTTGTGTACGTATCTGGCATGGCTTGATAATATTAAACCATTGTACGTCTATATATAATTAAGGTGAACACTCTCTCTGTTGCCTAATACGTTTGTGCGCATATCTCAGCCATCAATCATCGTACGTGATGGTATATATAGCTAGGTTTCAATACGTATAATGCTTGCTTAATTACTCTATATATAGTGGGATATGCATGGAGCACAAAATGAAATTAACAAAAAAAACAGATAGTTCATTAATTAGAGCTCTCTGGACTTTTTCTTCCATCTCCCGTCAGAATTTTCCTAACCAATTAAGTCCCCTGCTTTCCGCACATGTTTACAAGCTAGCTAGGAATCCACGTACTCCATGTTATCCTGATCCATCTTAATTAACACTTCAATATTTACATCCAGGAAGTGATGACATGTTGTATATTAACACTTTAACACACTCCATACAAATCTTAAAATATATACATATTCCTTGAATATCTTTATTAACATTTTAATATTAAATACTTATATATACCACTTCAACACTTAAAACTTTTTTCTTACAAAGTATAATCAGATAGTACTGGACAGTGCACGACACTAAGACACAGGACTGCTAGTAAGGATAACAAAAAATAAGGGGTTTCTGATAAAATGAATTTTGATGGAGAGTATAAAATAAAATTCAGACAATATTAAAAGTCCTTATTAATCATTAAAAAAAAGGAACTTGGCTTTTGTGTGCGCCGGCGCCGGGGAGGAGTTAGGGTTTTGCCTTTTTCTCCACCATCTCCGGTGGAATCAGGCTGCCACCTTACTAGAAAGAAAATATATATATATATATATATATATATATACGTATATATGTATACATATATCATCCGGACGTCTGAGCAGTGCTATCTAAGAGGTGAGACGACAGGAGGGGCTTAGGATTGGGACAGGGCTAAGGGTTTTTGCAGCGGTGCGCCTGTGGTACTCCTGCATAATAAGCCATCGGACCGACCTCGGAGAACTGGCCTATGAAGCTTCGACGACGGTGCCGAATATGACATATCAAATCTAGCAAAAATGTGGTTGGGGTTGTTGTTGGGAGGGGGCGGGGGAAGGGTCCCCCACGTCCCCGGCCGTGGAGGATGGTGGGGGGTCGAGAGGCGGCCGTTTGTTCCCTTCACGGAGTGATGAGAATATATAATATAGAAATGGGTATTGAAGGGGTTGCAGGGTGCAGAATGTCCATGGAGCGGCCACACCCAACACAATCTCAGTGGGGGAGTCAGGAAATGGAAATGTTAGTGGTGCTAGGGAATCTTTGACTGCGCCCTCTGTCCTCCCCACCCAACCTCTCTCTCTCTCTCTCTCTCTCTCTCTCCTCCCCACCCAACCTCTCTCTCTCTCTCTCTTTCTCTCTCTCTCTCACACACACACACACACACACACACACACACACACACACCCCTTAACTTAATTGGCTCCAAAATAGTGTAGCCCACTCTAAAATCCATCCAACCCCCCACCGTCATATTTATGGAATGAGATGGCAATCATTCTCTACCCAGCATGCTAACGCTGCAAATGGATATCTGATTTCCTATTCTGTATGTATGTTTTCTATTCATGTAATGGATATGGAATTTCTCTCTTTTGCTAAGATGGATATGGAATTTAGATAAATAATATTTAATAGTTTATAGAAAAAGAAATTAATAATTTTTTAAAAATAAAAAATCAAAACTAAACAACCGGAGAGCGCACGTCACTTCAAAGATGGGGCATGGACCCGCTCCACCAAACTAGAACTCTAGTCTAAATGTTATTACTGAAAAAAATTATTACAAAGAGGACAACGAGACTGGGCGCAAAGGATGAGGCACTCGAGCTTATCAAGCCTGGATGAACCTCTTACATCAAGAGGTTGCACTACCCAAGAAGTCCATAAACAATGGCAAGAAGAAAAACAACCAACATTTGCTAGTCTGTCTGCAACTTGATTGGCTTCTCTATATATGTGCTTAAATTGAATGTGCATGTCACGCTCCGAGCGCAGTAGTGGAAGGAACTCGAAACGTGACAGCTATTCATCATGTCAATTAGAGCAACTAAGAAACAACAATCACAAGAGATAACTCCAAGAGACTAAAATAAGACTACAAATCATAATTTTATTAATCAAATTTCACTATTACAATTCCTTGATGACTCAAAATTATAAATTTCAAAACTCAAAAGAAAAAGGACACAATCACAAGACTCTCATAATTCTAATCTAGACTCAAGAAAATACAAAAGATAGGGGTCTTCTAAAACTTCAAGAGCACTCGATCACTCTTGCCCTTCCCCATTTGATTGGATTTCATCTTCTTTATTATCCGAAAAATATTAAAGAAACACAGGGTGAGTGAAAAACTCAATAGGAATTATATCTCTTTGACCGGGTAAATATAAGTAATTAATATTTTAACAATGTATAGAAATGCTATATGATAAAATGATGAAAATCCTTAAAACAATCCGAGAGGTAATAATCAAGACCAGAGGACAAGATCAAGTATATAATTATAGGTCAAATGTGGAATTCAAATTTCAAGGAAAGCTTGGCGGTCAAAATGAAGGGAATAGATCTCAACAATGAATCAATAAGATAACAACGTATATCAATGAATGAAATACAAATGAACATAACTATAGATTCCGCCAATTACAATAGAATTTCAAAACATATTTACCCTTTCGAGCCAAGGATATTTGTATCATATCAATTAATTCAATCAATAGTATCAATGAATTGAATCAACATTTAGATGTAAGTGAAATGTCTAGATAAATCTTGATATCAATTTGATGCAATGCCACGCCATAGTTTATCTCATGAGCATAGTACATTGTTTTCTCATGAGCTCAGTATATTATTTTCTCATGAGCCCAGTGTGATTAGACATTCCATCCGAACTGGCATTGATTATTGAGTGGACCCAAAGCCCTTAGTAGTTACTAGATAATTTCATATAACAGTTATGGCCAAGTAGAATTAAAAGAGTTGTATTCCATAAATAACAATTAGCACAATTAAGTGCAAGGACCATGTAAATAAAAATATCAACTGAATGGAGACCAAGTATAGAGCTTTAGGATAATTTCATAAAATCACATATCAAGGAAATTTTGATTTCCCGCGAGAACTAGCTAGGAGGGTACTAACTTATAATTAGGATGATAGTCGCGTTAATACATGAGTCAAAACACATCAAAACAGTCAATCACGGACTTGTAGAACTTTGATAAAACACGGTCAATCGTAGGGCGCATTTCATGAAAACTAGGTTGAACACGTTCAGGGGCATGGTCGGGATCAGAATAGAGTAAAAGACCAACGAAAATTACGTCTTGAGTAGAGGACATTATTCAAAGAAAATCAGGTCGATGTTATTAGACGCACTTCATAAGTCATGTCCAGACCCTTGGATGCATTCAAAACGCTGTCTATCGGGCTGTCACTTTTAGAGAAGGGAAGCTTGAACGGTGTAATACCCTACTATTTTATAGCGTTTTATTTGGTTGTTTAAAAAAATTATGTATGCCTAAATGTTTAAACTACCTATTTTATTATATTTATTTTAGACATAGACAAAAAAAAAGGAGGTTTAAAAGTTAAAGAAAGTGAAGAGAGGAAAAAAATATAATAAATAAAGTTTTAAACAAAAATTATAGGAGGTTAATTGTTTTATAAAAAATTTAAAAGGATTTAAAACAAAAAGGATGTAAATAAAAAAACATATTAGAAGGTTAAAAAAATAAAAAAATTAAAAAAATGGCGGGGGGCGGCCCCCACGCGGCCGCCCGCGTGCGCGCGCGCGCGCAGGGGGGCGGGCGCGCGCGAGGGCGGGCGCCCCCTCACCCCCCTCCCCTTTCGGCCGCGATTTGCGGCTGCGACATTATATATAAAAAAAATGTTTGTTTTCTTCTAATCAACATCTTAATTCTTCTTAAAGTCTAAATCTCACGTGCCTTATATAAAAAAAAGGAATAAATATGGATTAGTCAAAAGTTTAGACTAAGTGGGGTTGGTGGAGGTTTGAAGGTCAAACTTTTATTAAATAACATTAAAATAAGGATTAAATCTCCACCCTTGATTTAAATGAAGGGTTAAGATGGATTAGGCCAAAACTACTATAAATAGAGGGATAGGGGGCTTCAATTGCATCCTTTGGAAGCTGGGTATGTGAGGTGCTGAGGAGAAGGTCTAGAGCCTATTAGGGAGGTGATAAAGCCTCATTAAGGTAAGGGATAAACACTTTATCCCCTAGATTATCATGTATTATGGTGTGTTTGGTTACGTTTTTTTCCTCTCTTTTTATCTCAAATTTAAAAAAGAGAGAGAGAACTCATTAAAAGGTGTTTGGTGTTCCTTTCTTAAATTTTAGAGAAAAAATCTGTCCACGTTGTAAGCTCTGTCAAAAAAAAAAACAACTCCCCACTTATTTTTTTTTTGAAATTGCTCTCTCTTCTCTCTCTCCCCCGTGCTGACCCCTCCCCCTACATCCTCCCCCCGCCGGTCCCCCATCTCCCTCGCCGGCCTCTCCCCCCTCCCCCTGCGTCCTCCTCCGCCGATCCCCCCTCCCCCGTCGGTTCCCCCCCTCCAGTACCCCCCTGTGCAGCCCCCTCCCCCTCCCTCCGGCTCCCCTCCCCGGCAGCCGGCTCCCCCCCTGCGGCCCCCTCCCTCGCCCCCTCCGGTCTCCCCCTTCCCTCCCTTCCCCTCCCCCGCGGCCGGCCCCCCTCCCTCCTGCAGCCCCTCCCCCGCGGCCGGCCCCCCTCCCTCCTGCAGCCCCTCCCCCGCGGCCGGCCCCCCTCCCTCCTGCAGCCCCTCCCCCGCGGCCTGTCCCCCTCCCTCCTGCAGCCCCTCCCCCACGACTCCCCTCCCCGGCAGCCGGCTCCCCCCCTACGGCCCCCTCCTGTCTCCCCCTTCCCTCCCTTCCCCTCCCCCGCGGCCGGCCCCCTACCTCCTGTAGCCCCTCCCCCACGACTCCCCTCCCCGGCAGCCGGCTCCCCCCCTGCGGCCCCCTCCCTCGCCCCCGCCGGTCTCCCCCTTACCTCCCTTCCCCTCCCCCGCGGCCGGCCCCCCTCCCTCCTGCGTCCCCTCCCCCGCGACTCCCTCCCCGGCAGCCGGCTCCCCCCCTCGCCCCCGCCGGTCTCCCCCTTCCCTCCCTTCCCCTCCCCCGCGGCCGGCCCCCCTCCCTCCTGCGGCCCCTCCTCAGCAGCCGGCTCCCCCCCTGCCGCCCCCTCCCTCGCCCCCTCCGGTCTCCCCCTTCCCTCCCTTCCCCTCCCCCGCGGCCGGCCCCCCTCCCTCCTGCGGCCCCTCCCCCGCGACTCCCCTCCCCGACAACCGGCTCCCCCCCTGCGGCCCCCTCCCTCGCCCCCTCGCCTCTCCCCCGGTCTCCCCCTTCCCTCCCTTTCCCTCCCCGACGGCGGCGGTGTTCCGGGTCCTCCCCCTGCGGCTCCCCCCCTCTGCCGGCGGCCCTGCCGTCTCCTTCGGCCCCCCTCCCAAACAGGTTACACCGATTTTTAAAATTTTGTCAATTTTGCCAAACATCTTACATTAATTTTTATCAGTTTTAAAAATAAAGTTAAAAATCAACCTAAACTATTTTTTTAGAGAGAAACAGTTTCTGAAAAAAAAATGTTCCCAAACACCCTATTAGCATATTTAGAATGATTTATGGTGTGTAATTAACATCTATATAGGTAGTTAAGTCCATAGATCGTAGTTTTATAATCTGTAATCTTATCTTGGTCGGATTAGTATTAAATCATTAAGTTAAAGCATGTGATTAATGGTATAATTAAATGATTAACGTCTTAAAATTAGCAACGATGTATGATAAATTGAGAGACTTTCCAGAATCCTGAAACCTGATGTTATGAACTTTCTGTAAAAATTTTTTGTCCGATTTAATTTATTTTCACGTTTAAAAATATTTTAATATTATCCTAAAGATGTTTAAATTATATTAAAATACCAAAGGATGATATAAAATTACAATAAATTGTATGAAGGTACCTTACTGTGTGATCCATGTGAAAATTTTTTTTTAAAGTTTCTGGATCATGATATTTATTTTAATGAATTTTCATACATGATAAAATATATAAATAATAGTATATAAATTATGAAAATTAGAAACCATGTTCACAAAAGCTTATAATTTTACAGTAAGGTCTAGGCATTGAGTGTGTTGTATTCGGAAAATATCAATAATTATTAATATCTGCAAGTAATATTAGATAAGTTTTTATATTTTAATAGAAGTATAAAATTATAAGAAAAATAGAAATAATATATGAAACATCTTGAAACTTTATCAGAAGACTTAAATATTTGTTAGAACTAATTTATGAAAATATCATTGCATTAGGATATCAGAATCATCACTGATATAATTATTAATGTTTAAACAAATAATTAGAAAAGTTCAATAAATACTAATATTCTATGAAAAATCTAAAAAAATCACAGAACTGATGTTTTGATATTTGTATGTTAATTTGCAGTATATTTTGGCCATTGTAAGTATTCTGGATAATTGTCTCCATTTAAAAGTTATTATTGTAAATTTTAGAAATTGATGTAAAGAAATTAGAAAATATACATACTGAATGAAAAATAATGAAAATTTTTACATATGATACTTCTATCTGACACAACATTCTGTAAATTTTTAGAAATTATCTGATCATTTTGGATATATTTCGTTGATTTATTATTCAGGATATCCTTTTCTTACTTAGTATGAAAAATAGTAATATAGTGTTAAAAATATTAATGCAGTGTTAAAAATAATAAAAAGTTTCAAAATAATATTTCTATTATGAATGATGGTTTGACAAATTATAGTGACTTTTAGAGTGTTGTGAGTAAATTTAGTTAATTTTCCATGTATAGAAAAATTTATACAATTATGGACAAATTCAAATTCCTGCATGAAAATTTATGAAAAACTTTCTGTATAATGTTACATGTAAATGTGATTTTCAGTAAAAATTTGATTAATTTAGAACATAGTAAGTAGATTTAGTCAATTTATGATATATGTTGAAATACATGTGATTCTAGAAAAATTAAATTACTGCATGAAAACTTATGAACACTTTTCTATATAATATTACATATAAATGTGATATGCAGAAAAAGTTAAGTGATTTTCAGAACATGGGAGTTAAATTTAGTCACTTTATGATATATGTTGAAATATAAGTAATTCTGGAAAAATTATAATTTCGGTCTGAAAATTGATGAAAATTTACTGTTTTGATCCTTTCTATAAATATATTGATTACCTGAAATTTCAAGGCATTCTGATACCTGTAAATAGATTTAGTAAATTTTGATATATAGATATGTCATTATATTTGAATAACTTGAAATTTTCAGAAAAAGAAAAATGATTTTCAGTATTTGTATATTAATATTCACAGCTTGAATTTTGAGTGGCATGCGTCCATTTCATATAAGTCATATTTATATTTTTACCGTACCGTTAGTAATGCCAAATGGACACTGCCACCATAGGGGGAGACTGGAACCAAACTATAGAAATGCCCCTATGGGGAGGTTCACACTGTACTGGCCCCGAGGGTAACGGGGATGAAATCCTGGAGGTGGACAAGTACCACTGGTTAAGGTGGAGATGACTTCTCCCGGTTCTGCGCAGTAAACAAGACCCATCACTATTTACCTAGGTGATCGAGTACCGACTGACTGTCCTTCTAGTGGTGGTTTGGGTACTGTGTCTGACTATTTATACCATTGTTACTGTTTATTGAACTGAAATTGAACAACTGTTATTACCGACTGAATTGACATTGAACTACTATTACTGTTCACTGAGTCGTTATTAATACGACTATTACTGCTCACTGAATTGATACTGAAACTGTTATTACTGTTCATTGATTCATTACTGGAATCATTCATTAATGTTTACAAATGATGAATTTTTATTTACTTTGTCATTGGTAGAATAAAGTTTTAATGTACATGCTTTCTTTGTCAAATGAAAATAGAATGACTTTATGAAACAAATTACCGCAAATTATTTTGGATATGTTGATACATGTTTTGACTGGGGACTATGCTTAGTCTCTTACTAGGTCTATTCGTAGACTCACCCCGTTGAACAATTTCAGGAGAAGCGGTAGAAGGAAGCGAGGAGTAATCTCGCAGTGTTTGATCGCGGCTTAGATTTTACTACCAGTCTTTATCTTAGATAGTTATGTTATGAGTTATGTCTCTTGTAAAAAAAGAAAAAGTGTGTGAAATTTGGTTATGTAATAAAAGACGTGTGAAGTTTTTATCGTTATTTCTATCTATGTGGATGTAATCATTTGACTGTAAGCTGATGAATTGAGTATTTTCATTTCCGCTGCAATGATATCTCAGTGTTTATGTGTAATTCTCAATTGTAATTGTATCGCTTGGGTTGTTCCCACTGTGACGTTCCGATCAGGATCCGACGCGAGTCTTTACGACTGGACCGGGTTTGCGAGTTGGGACATCACAGAGAGTGGTATCAGAGCCCAAGATTGAGAATTTACATAAATGGTCATCAGCTTAATCAACATTCTAAAAATCCTTAGTTGGTAGGGAGTTATGATGAAAACTTAACCGAATATTTGTATTGTCAGACCATGACGGGAGGAGGTCGTCGTGCGGTTCAAAATGACGATACTGAGGAGGAGCCGAGAGGACCCCCAGCTCCGCCCCCACCACCTTTGGTGGACTATGGAATGTTCATGCAAGGCCTGGTTCAAGCTATGCAGACCTAGGCGTAGACGCAGGCGGCACTTCAGGCGCAACTCCAGACTCAGGCAGCATCACCCCATGAGCAGGCTTTTAGAGGGGTGACCATGATGGAGAGGTTTCGGCGGATGTCACCACTCTCTTTTAAGGGGGAGAGTCAGCCAATCATGGCTGAAAACTGGCTCCGCGAGATCGAGAAGATCTTCCGGGTCATCCGGTGTGCAGATGAAGACAAGACAAGCTTGGCGGCATACATGTTACAGGAGAGAGCAGACGTATAGTGGGCGTCTATGCTACAGAATCAACCAGACAGATTGGAGCATGAAATTACATGGGAAGAATTCACGGAGCTATTCACGGCTGGAGGGGGGGATTTTTGTAGCCCAATTAAGAGCAGCCAAACTAGGCCCATCAGGACCGAACGAGGCTCAACTCATCTAAGTGACAGCCCTCTAGGGCCCACTTCTGTAAAAAAGCCCAATGAAGATCACTCGGGATCCCATCCTTCCTCGGCGGCCCTTAGGCTCGGAAGGCCCGAACGTCAGGACGGAGGGAGACCCACGCCCGAGCCATCCCTCCAACGGGATAAGGGCGAGCGCTCTGCCCCCACTCCGATCTGACTGCATCCGAGCTATGTCTATCGCCCGGACAGGGCTGGCACTTCTCATGCTTGGATCGACTAACAAGTGTTTATCCATGCAGCCGTTGAAAGTCCTTTATGAACATGAGTTCAGGAGGATAAGGGAGTCACGATCCCCCAAGGTCATGAAGAGCCCACGACGAGGACGTAACGATCCCATGATGAGGACGTAACGATCCCATGATGAGGACGTAACTCCTGCCTGAAACTCCTTAGCTTATGGGACTCATCCGGGGAGCTCGCTATATAAACCAGGTGTTAGTGTTGGTGTGCTACAGGCCAATTTCGGGTCGGGTAGGCCCAATAGTTGTACGATCTTGTTCATTAATAAAGTGGTGTTTGAGCGTAAATATGCGATTGTGTTACTTTACGTTGTCCGCAGGATATGTGGTTGTAAAGTCAGCTCGAGATGGGATCTCGAACATGAGATTGACTTTACATGTACACATACCTTAAACTGTTCCTGGTTGGAGGGTAATCACTCGGGGACTTTGATTACCTATTAAACCAGTACACATGATGTGTCAGTGACCAGTCTCATGGTCATTGGTGCGGGGCACCAACACATATGTGTAGGTGTATGTCCTGGGAGGATGTGCACTGAACTGATCCGCTATTGGATCTTCAGATGGTTGATTATACCTTATGTCAACTGAAGATCCAACGGTCACAGTAGCATCGTTGGTCCTTTGACCTGAGACATTGATCGGATCTTACACGAGGACTGGAATGGTTTAATTACTTAGCTAAGTGACTTTAACCATAAGTCATGAGTTACCGAGTCATTAACCACTCCAGGATACGTGTGAAGATCATCAATGGTCAAGAAGGGATCGCTCACTGTCGAGTATATATCAGACAGTTAATGAGTCATGACATTGACGCTCCGTTAAATCCCTGGTCAGGGTCGTATGAGTTCGTTTAGGACGGACGTCATACACTTTAAGGAGGTCATAGTCAAATGGCACGATCATGGGGTTTGACAGAAACCGTACCCTCGATCGTACCCGACTCATAGAATGAGCGAGGGATTATATCGATGCGGTAACTGTAGACTTACAGGTACCAGACAGGCTGGTTTAAACCCGGCGTCCTCTAGGATCACGCGGATTTGCTTGACCCAACGTGATCGAAAGGTTTGGAATAAATTAAACTATTATTCGGCTCTTGTAGAAGCGAAGAATATGTTTAATTTACTTCTAATTGGGAATTAGAAGTTAATGGGCCTTAAACTAGAGTGACTATGGGCCTAGAGGATCACACACAATGGATTCTTGGGTGACGGATAATTATTATACAAATGTATATATTATTTCCTTTTAATTCTTTTTGGAAAGGAGTGTAAATGGAGTTTAATACATATGTATAATATGAGATATGATATATATACAGTTTCGGTCTTTTGGAGCCCTTTTCTAATAAGCCTAAACTCTATATATAGCCATCTACGTGAGTTCATTCGAACTCTTGGCTTCTCCTTCCAACCCCCCCTTAATGCTAATCAAGCATTAAGCATTAAGGAGAGGATTAGCCTTCCCCCTTTCTCCCCCTTGCTCTCTCTCTCTCCAGAAGGTGTTAGAGCCGGGGAAAGTTGTGCCGGGGAGGTACCGTCGCTGCGCAAGGGTCCGTGTGGATCTGCTCTAGAGGCCGTACAGCTGTGCGGCTCGTTATTCTGCATCAGACATCGCGGACAGCGTCGTTCCGCGCAAGGTGAAACATGCAACCCGTAATTAGGGTATTAGAAATACCGATTAGAGCACAGATTAAGCTTTCCATAACACCGGAATCGGGCAAATTAAATTTTTGTTATCCGCTGCGTCGCCCGTAGGTGCTGTGCGAAACCTTACAGTGGTATCAGAGCCAGGTTCGCGCTCTGGTCGGTATTTTTAGCACCGTTTAGAATCATGCTTTAGGGGCAATCTAAATACTTCAATTATTATTTGTAGAAAGAGATTTGGACATCTCTATTTTTCCTGGATGCTGGGCATCGAAACAGTAATTTTTTTAAAAAAAGATTAATTTTTTTTTAAACCCGCTGGGAGCAGTGCGCCGGCAGGCGCACCCGTGTGGCGGGCGCCCGCTTGGTGGGCGCCGCCCACGCGGAGCACGCGGCGCCTGCCCGCGCGCGGGGGTTGACCCGTGCAAATTCAAAAAAAAATATTTTTATTTTTTATTTATTTATTTTTTTAAATTATTTTTAACCATTGTAATTTACTGTGCTCTGGTAACATTAATATATATATTAGATATATATATATATATATATGAAAACACACAGTAAATTAAATAGAATTTTATCTAGTAGGTTAATTGTGTTATCTCGATGGTAAATGTCAAAAGTTAATTTTTATTTAACCGTGTTGAATTTACCGAGGTGAGATAATTACTATTTACCTTGAGATAAAATGGTAATAATTGAAGTTACTTCAGTAAAATTTAAGTTTTTGAATTTTTAATTATTAGATAATTAGAAAATTTAAATTTTAAATTTTATTGAAGTTAAATGTGAAAAAAATTTAATTATTTGAATTTTAATTATTAGATAATTGTTAAATTCAAATTTTGAATTTTAGAAAATTACTAATTGAAGATAATTACATTATTTTAAATTTATTTTCAAACAAAATTATTGGATAATTAATTTGAATTTAAATTTAAATTATTGGCATGTTTAAATTTTGAATTTAAATTTGATTATTGGATAATTAAATTTAAATTTAAATATAATTAATTATCTCAATTAGATGCCCTTGTAGAAAATGATAGTTCTTTACGTGCTTTACATTATTTACCTTGTATTGGCCTGTTTGTGTGTTTAATTTTAGTTAATCATGCTTTGATTTTTAAAATTAAACAAAGTTAACCTGTTTTTGTTTGCACATCCTATTTTTAAATTCAAAAGTAAGGATTATTTTCAGAAAATAACCCTTGATTGATTTTATTTGAATGAGTTGGCAAGTGATCATGGATTTGGATTAATGTAATTAATTGGGGTCTGCGAACCTCCTTTCTCTCTCTGTTGAAATTCCAAATGTACCTCTATCTTCCTCTATTGTTGTACTCGCCCTAAGGGCTGCTGGAATTTGAGTCACATGTAATTTTATTTTTCGGCCTGCGAGCCGTGTAAAAGTTGTAATTGATGCGGCGTCGGAGTTGAAAGCACGGAGCACACCCGACGAGGACGATCCAGCTACTTTGGAAGCGGGCCGGATGTCTTAGTTACATTAGGGTTAAAGTCCATGATCACTTGCGTTTATTTTTGCATTGGATGCATTTATTTTGTGCAAACTACTAGACACGGTAAATATATTGGATATATTTATATTACCACCTAGGGTGAGATCAAGATAAAATTAAATTCCCTCGCGATTAAATTTTAGATCTGGTAAGCGTGGCTCTAGGAGTCATCGTGGCCCTCCATCATTATGGAGTGAATGAACGTCTTCATTTTATGGATTTGTTGTGCTTTCCACAAGGTCCATGAGTTTGGGGGCGGGATTAAACTCCAAGGCTCGACCTCAATGGGGTGAGAAATTGAACTCGGCTTTGTTGTGCTTTCCACAAGGGTCGGGTCATGAACTCATTGCTATGTAGTAATGATGGTTAGATCTAACCGAGAATATCCTTTGTTGTGCTTTCCACAAGGGGATGATTTCTCGGGGGCCGAATATCGGATATTGCATTAGATGCAAGTGCATGTTGACTGCCCTTGAGATGATGTATGGCTTGTTGTGCTTTCCACAAGGTCGTACATCAGTCTCGTTGGGATTCCGACCCACTAGGTTGATCTCGTTGATCTCCCATTCTATATACTGAGGGTTATATAGTTCGATCGAAAAATAGTGGGACTAACTAAGATAAGAAATCACATCTAAGTTAGAATTTGAACACATGCTAAGTTGTCTTTTATTTCTTATCCAGATTATAATGTCGTCGTCCAACCCCCTCCGCGGCATCTTGGATGCAAATAGATTAACTGGACCGAACTACTCGGATTGGTTGCGTAATCTACGCATAGTCCTTACCGCCGAAAAGATTGCGTACGTGTTGGACACGGTTCATTCTGAGCCAGCTCCTTATGCCGACGAGGGCGAGTTACAGACTTATGCCAAATGGTCTGAGGACTCCTCCCTTGCCCAATGTTACATGTTGGCCTCTATGGCTCCCGAGCTACAGAGGTAATTTGAAAAGATTGATTGTAGAAGTATACTTCTCAATCTACGCCAGCTCTTCGGGGAGCAGGGTAGGATTGAGAGGTATGACATCTCCAAAAGGCTTTTCAGGACACGGATGTCTGAGGGTTCTTCAGTACAGGCTCATGTACTGAAAATGATGGAGTGGATAGAGAGACTCAATGCACTGGGGTTCAAGTTGGATCTTGAACTGTGCATTGATCTTATACTCCAGTCATTGCCCGATTCCTTTTCTTCCTTCATCATGAACTTTAACATGAACAGGATTGAAGCAACTCTCCCAGAGCTGCTCAATATGTTAAAGAGTGCTGAAGGAACCATGCAGAAAGATAAACCATCTTCGTCTGTAATGATTGTTGGCCGGGCCAACAAGAAAAGGAAGGCCTCTCAAATATCCACCACGAGTAACAAAGGGAAGGGAAAGAAAAAGGCCACGGGTAAACAGCTCGCCAAGGTTGACAAAGGGAAGGGCAAGAAGAATGAAAAGGAAGACAAATGTTTTCGATGCGGGGAAACTGGGCATTGGAAAAGGAATTGCAAGGCAATTCTAAATGAAGGTATTTTTGTCATAGACCTTAATTTGTCATATATGGAATCCACATCATGGGTATTGGATACTGGATGTGCATCTCATATCTGCAATTCTGTGCAGGTGCTGACAAATAGAAGGCGATTGGGTAAAAAGGAGATTGAACTGAGGATGGGTAATGAAGCTTTGGTTTCTGCCAAAGCTGTCAGGACTGCACGCCTCAGTTTACCTTCAGGAGTCATTCTAGAGCTGAATGACTGTTATTATGTTCCTAATATTATTAAGAACATTATTTCAATCTCTGGCTTGTATAACATTAGATATACATTGGCTTTTAATAGCACTGGGTGCTCTATAATGAATAATGGTTTGGTTATAGCCAATGGTTCATTAGTTAATGGTCTTTATGTATTAGATACACGTTCTAATGTTATGCAAATTTCCAATGCTGATGAAGTGAATTCTACATATCTATGGCATTGCAGACGTGGTCATGTAGGTGAGAAAAGAGTCTCTCACTTACACTCAAATGGGTATTTGAATTCGTTCGAATACAAGTCATTTGATACCTGTGAGTCGTGTCTCATGGGGAAAATGACTAAGGCTCCCTTTGGTGGACTTGGAGAGAGGGCTGTTGACCTTCTCGAGCTCATACACTCGGATGTGTGTAGACCCATGTCCATAAAAGTAAAAGGAGGTTATCTCTATTTCATTTCTTTTATTGATGACTTCTCTAGATATGGCTATGTGTATTTAATGAGACATAAGTCACAAGTATTTGAGAAGTTTAAGGAATACAAGAATGAAGTAGAGAAACAGACTGGCAAAAGTATTAAGGCTCTTCGATCGGATCGAGGAGGTGAATACTTAAGTCATGAATTCACTTCTTATCTTAAAGACTATGGAATAGTTTCTCAGTGGACTCCACCGTATACACCACAGCATAATGGTGTATCCGAAAGGAGAAACAGGACCTTGTTAGACATGGTCCGATCCATGATGTCTATGTCAGGACTACCCTTGTCTCTCTGGGGCTATGCGTTAGAGACTGCAGCTTATTTATTGAATAGGATCTCAAGTAAATCAGTTCCTTCTATACCATATGAGATATGGAAGGGCAGGAAACTAAATTCTAATCACATTAAAATTTGGGGGTGTCCTGCTCATGTAAAGAAGAACGAGAGTGATAAGCTTGAGTCGAGGACCGATAAGTGTAGGTTTGTGGGATATCCAAAGGAGACGTTGGGATATTATTTCTATCACCCTTCTGAGCAAAGGATCTTAGTGGCCAAGAGAGCTGTATTTCTGGAAAGAGAATATTTACTCCAGAAAAATAGTGGGAGCCAGATATAATTGGACGAGGTCCAAGAACCACAACCCATAGACACAAACTCATTGGATGAGACTGTATCGGTTGATCCTATTCAAGGTGAAACACTGACACTACGGAGATCTGGTAGACTACCGAGAGAACCTAAGAGATATGTTAGACATGTCTCAGAGGGGTCCTCTAAGGTATGTATCGATGAGGATGATAATCCTCAGTCGTACCAGGAGGCGATCCGTAGTGTAGACTCCGAGAAATGGCAACATGCTATGGATTCAGAGATCTAGTCCATGTACACCAACAAAGTTTGGAACTTAGTTGATGTACCCGAAGGGAAGGTCCCTATCGGCTGCAAATGGATTTTCAAAAGGAAAATCGGTGCAGATGGATAGGTTGACACATACAAGGCTAGACTAGTGGCAAAAGGATATCGTCAAAGGGAAGCATTGACTATGACGAGACGTTTTCGCCGGTAGCCATGGTTAAGTTAATCAGAATCCTCCTTGCCATTGCTGCATACCTGGATTATGAGATTTGGCAAATGAATGTGAAGATAGCTTTTCTTAATGGAAACCTGTCAGAAGAGGTGTACATGGTACAGCCTGAAGGATTCACTTCCAAGCTACATCCTAATAAGGTATGCAAACTTCAAAGGTCCATTTATGGATTAAAGCAGGCATCTAGAAGCTGGAACTTAAGATTTGGCGAGGCTGTCAAATCTTTCAACTTCATTCGGAATGAAGATGAACCCTGTGTTTACAAGAAGGTCAGTGGGAGCTCAGTGCCCTTCTTGGTCCTTTATGTTGATGACATCTTACTCATTGGGAATGATGTAACGATGTTGACATCAACTAAGTCTTGGTTGTCCAAGACCTTCTCCATGAAGGATTTGGGAGAAGCATCCTATGTGCTGGGCATAAGGATCTATCGAGATAGATCTAAAAGGATGCTAGGATTATCTCAATCCATGTACATAGACACTATCCTCAAAAGGTTTAGGATGGAAAATTCCAAGAGAGGTCTCATTCCCATGAGACATGGAATTTACCTATCCAAGGGGATGAGTCCTAAATCTTCTGAGGAGGTCGCACACATGAATAAGGTACCCTATGCTTCGGCGATAGGGTCAATCATGTATGCAATGCTATGTACACGGCCTGATGTTGCCAATGCTTTAAGCATTGTCAGCAGATATCAGGCAAATCCAGGCGAAGAGCACTGGAAGGTAGTAAAGGGTATCCTTAAGTACCTGCGAAGGGCTAAGGATCTTTTTCTGCTTTATGGAGGAGAGGACCTACAGCTTAGAGCTTACACAAATTCTAGTTTCCAGTCAGATCCAGATGACTGCAAATCCATGTCTAAATTTGTATTCATGTTGAATGGAGGGGCAGTCAGTTGGAGAAGCCGTCTGGATGAAGAAATTCATCTTGAAACTTGGCGTAGTTCCCGAGATAACAGCTCCCATCCCATTATTTTATGATAATAATGGGGCCATCGCCCAGGCGAAGGAACCGAGATCTCACCAAAGGTCAAAGCATATTCTCAGGCGCTTTCACCTTATTCGGGAGATTGTTGATCGTGGAGATGTGACGGTAGAGCGTGTACCGTCAGAAGATAACATAGCAGATCCACTGACTAAGCCATTGACACAGACTGTATTTGAGCGTCATCGGGATAAGATGGGCCTCAAAGTTGTGGGCAATTGGCTGTAGTTCAAGTGGAAGATTGTTAGTGTTGGTGTGCTACAGGCCAATTTCGGGTCGGGTAGGCCCAATAGTTGTACGATCTTGTTCATTAATAAAGTGGTGTTTGAGCGTAAATATGCGATTGTGTTACTTTACGTTGTCCCTAGGATATGTGGTTGTAAAGTCAGCTTGAGATGGGATCTCGAACATGAGATTGACTTTACATGTACACATACCTTAAACTGTTCCTGGTTGGAGGGTAATCACTCGGGGACTTTGATTACCTATTAAACCAGTACACATGATGTGTCAGTGACCAGTCTCATGGTCATTGGTGCGGGGCACCAACACATATGTGTAGGTGTATGTCCTGGGAGGATGTGCACTGAACTGATCCGCTATTGGATCTTTAGATGGTTGATTATACCTTATGTCAACTGAAGATCCAACGGTCACAGTAGCATCGTTGGTCCTTTGACCTGAGACATTGATCGGATCTTACACGAGGACTGGAATGGTTTAATTACTTAGCTAAGTGACTTTAACCATAAGTCATGAGTTGTTGAGTCATTAACCACTCCAGCATACGTGTGAAGATCATCAATGGTCAAGAAGGGATCACTCACTGTCGGGTATATATCAGACAGTTAATGAGTCATGACATTGACGCTCCGTTAAATCCCTGGCTAGGGTCGTATGAGTTCGTTTAGGACGGACGTCATACACTTTAAGGAGGTCATAGTCAAATGGCACGATCATGGGGTTTGACAGAAACCGTACCCTCGATCGTACCAGACTCAGAGAATGAGCGAGGGATTATATCGATGCAGTAACTGTGGACTTACAGGTACCAGACAGGCTGGTTTAAACCCGGCATCCTCTAGGATCACGCAGATTTGCTTGACCCAACGTGATCGAAAGGTTCGGAATAAATTAAACTATTATTCGACTCTTGTAGAAGCGAAGAATATGTTTAATTTACTTCTAATTGGGAATTAGAAGTTAATGGGCCTTAAACTAGAGTGACTATGGACCTAGAGGATCACACACAATGGATTCTTGGGTGACGGATAATTATTATACAAATGTATGTATTATTTCCTTTTAATTCCTTTTGGAAAGGAGTGTAAATGGAGTTTAATACATATGTATAATATGAGATAGGATATATATACAGTTTCGGTCTTTTGGAGCCCTTTTCTAATAAGCTTAAACTCTATATATAGCCATCTACGTGAGTTCATTCGAACTCTTAGCTTCTCCTTCCAACCCCCCCTTAATGCTAATCAAGTATTAAGCATTAAGGAGAGGATTAGCCTCCCCCCTTTCTCCCCCTTGCTCTCTCTCTCTCCAGAAGGTGTTAGAGCCGGGGAAAGTTGTGCCGGGGAGGTACCGTCGCTGCGCAAGGGTCCGTGTGGATCTGCTCTAGAGGCCGTACAGCTGTGCGGCTCGTTATTCTGCATCGGGCATCGCGGACAGCGTCGTTCCGCGCAAGGTGAAACACGCAACCCGTAATTAGGGTATTAGAAATACCGATTAGAGCACAGATTAAGCTTTCCATAACACCGGAATCGGGCAAATTAAATTTGTGTTATCCGCTGCGTCGCCCGTAGGTGCTGTGCGAAACCTTACACCAGGGACTCCCTCCGGCGGCAGGTAAGGCAGATACAGGCCTAACACTCCCTGAACAGGAACCACTTCACCATCTTGGTGTTGGGGGATCTCGCGTATTTCTTTCTACCTCCCTCAATACCTTCCACCAACGCTCTACTGACTTAAGCATAGGAGGGTTTTCTCCAGGGAACCATCACTGGGCCTCCTGATTCATTTTTATTTCTCTGCAGTTCACTATCCGGTGATCATCCTCCCAGCTCAGGACCAGCGCGAGATCACGCCCCTTCCTCTAGCGCCGTCTGTGGGAAATGACCAAAGAGCCAGTATGGTGAGAAGAAGTTCAGGGAGGCGGTCCGTCGGCAACAGGGGAAAGGCCACGGCGGCGGTGGGGGAAGGCCCCTCAGAAGCCTCCCAAAACCCCCCCTCCGGTGCCAGCACTCCCGCCGATGGACCGCCCCCTCCTCCTGCGGCAGGGCTGCCGCCCCCTCCTCCCACGGCGGTAGGGCTACCGCTCAACGGTGGCACTGACGCCTTCCAAGCCCTCAACGCGAAACTGGACGTCCTCGTGGAACTCATAAGGACCCAGGCGGCTAGGGATGGAAGGTCACACGCCCCTCCGGAGAGCCCTCCCCGTGAGAACGTGTCCCAGCACACCACCGGAGGCCGCTTCACCCTCCGAGGACAGTAGCTCATCCGCAACAAAGTAGGAGGACCCTCGCAAGCCCCCCCTCAGGAGCAAGAGGCTTCCTCCATGCCGAAGCCGGGCATGCATGGGGCACGCCGTCCCCTCCCGGAGATCGAAGTCCCCAGGGAGCACCAGGACAACCTACCTTCACGCCCCCTCAGCCCTACGGCGCAGCGGCAGCAGGAGCTATCCTTCAGACTGCGAGAATTCGAGAGGCGTTTCGTAGAGCAGGAGCGCGCCCTGCGAGCCCTGCAGAAGACCTCTCCACCAGAGGACGAGGAGAGATCCCCCTTCTTCGACCATATCTTGAAGGCAGAGGTATCTCCCCGAACCTCCATCCTGACCTTCAAGCCCAATGACGGCCAGGGCGACCCGACCGACCACTTCGACGCTCTGATGACCCTTCACGGAGCATCCGACGCCATCAAGTGCCGAGCCTTCGCGACCACCCTGGTCCAAGGCGCCCATGCATGGTTCCGGGCCCTCGCCCCCGGATCCATCCGACACTACAAGTAGTTCGGGCGAGTATTCAAGGAGAGTTTCACCGGTAGCGGCCCCCTAAGGTCGGTAGCGGGACTTTTGGCCCTCAAATAGGCGCAAGGGGAAAAGCTTTGGGCCTACATCCTCCGATTCAAATCGGAAGCCCTGAGGATCCCCCGCCTGGACGTCGCCTCGGCCATAACCGCACTGACCGGGGGCACCCGCGACGAGAACCTCCGCCGCGAGCTTGTCCTCCACCCTCCCTCGACCCTTGCTGCGCTAGTGACTCTGGCATCGCGCCACGCCGAGTGCGAGGAAGTGCTCAGTGCATGCCGAGACGCAACCGGCTTGGGTCGGGAGGGGGACAAGAAGCGGGCACCCGAGCCAAGCTCGGGCCCAGGGAAAAGGCAGAACCGAGACGGGGAACGCAAGGAACCGTCACGGAAGTACGAGCGGTACACTCCCCTAACCGCTCCAGTATACGAAATTTATGAAGACATCAAAGGCTCGGGCCTCCTCCGCCAACTCGAGCCAATGAAGTTAAAGAATCGCAGTCTCAGCATGCATTGCCTGTTCCACAGCGACCACGGGCATCATACTGGAGACTGCCACCAGCTCCAGGACGAGATTGAGCGTCTCATTCGTCAGGGGCACCTCTCCCGGTTCGTGGCCGGGCACCAGGAAGACCGAGGCGCCCCAGAGGAAATCGACAACGCCCCCCGAGGGGTCCACATCAACGTCATCACCGGAGGAGCTGCATCAGGAGGAGACAGTGGTCGGGGAAGGAATCGTCATGCTGAGCGGGCGAGCCGAGCCATCGAGCCTCCCAGGGCCCCGCCAAGCGAACCCCAGGTCATAATCTTCTCCGACCAAGACCTGGAGGGGCTGACCACCCCGCACGACGACGCCCTAGTGATATCGGCCACAATAAACCATTGTAACATAGACAGGATTCTAGTTGACAATGGAAGTGCCCCTGATGTATTATCCTACGAATGTTTCCTTAAGATGGGGGAGGATCCGTCTAAACTCCGCCCGATCCGGACCCCCCTGTGCGGGTTCAATGGCCAGGCCACCTATCCCGAGGGAGCCCTAAGCCTGCCGGTTACTCTTGGCACCCCACCCAAAATCGTTACGGTCATGGTGGACTTCATAGTGATCAAAGGTATGATAGCATACAACGCAATCTTCGACCGAGGAATCCTCAGTCGAACAAAAGCGATGCCTTCTACCTATCACCAAAAGATGAAGTTCCCCACCAAAAATGGATTGGGGGAAGTCCGAGGTAACCAGGCAATGGCCCAAAGGTGTTACAATATCTCGGTTGAAGCCACAAGGCTGGACGGGAAAAATAAGGGCCCCCGGGAAGTCGAGGAAAAATCCGCAACCGCCGAACCTGGAGGCGAATTGCTAGCGGTTTTCCTAAACGACGACCCGACCCTAGGAGTAAAGATCGGAGCTGACCTAACATCTGAGGTTCAACAGCAATACAAAGAGTTCCTTTCCGCGTACATCCGGGTCTTTGCATGGTCTGATGATCAACTCCCCGGGATACCGGAAGAGACGGTGGTGCATAAGCTCAACTTCGACCCAACCATGAAGCCCGTGCAACAACGCAGAAGGAAGCATGCGCCAGAGAAGCAGACGATTATCAAGGAGTAGGTCACCAAGGGGCAGAAGATTGGCCTTTTTAGACCGGTCCTGTACCCGACGTGGCTAGCTAACGTCGTCCTAGTGCTGAAAGCTTCAGGAAAGTGGCGGATGTGCGTGGACTTCACCGACCTGAATAGGGCTACTCCGAAGGATTGCTATCCCTTACCGAGCATCGGCCAACTGGTTGATTCAACCTCGGGCAATGAGATACTCAGCTTCCTGGATGCCTACTCAGGTTACCACCAGATCAGAATGCACCCCGAAGACATCGAGAAGACCACCTTTATCACCGACTTCGGCGTACACTGTTGCACCCGGATGCCTTTCGGGTTGAAGAATGCCGGAGCCACGTACCAAAGGCTAGTCAACCATATGTTCGAGGGACAGCTCGGTCAGAACGTCGAGGCCTATATTGACGACATGCTCGTGAAGACCCCCAAGGCTGAGGACCACTTCGCCGACCTAGCAGAAACTTTCGACACCCTCCTGAAGTACAACATGAAGTTCAACCCTGCCAAGTGCGCCTTCGGAGTAAAGTTTGGAAAATTCTTGGGCTTCTTAGTCACTCAGCGTGGGATCGAGGCCAACCCCGACAAGGTCCAGGCCATCCTGGACATGCGCCCACCCACCTGCATCAAAGAAGTTCAATGCCTTACCGGGCGCGTTGCTGCGCTCAGCAGATTCCTGTCCCGCACGGCTGAATGATGCCTACCCTTCTTCAAACTGTTGAGAGGGCCCAAAATGGCATTTGCCACATTCGCGTGGGATGAGGAATGCCAAAGAGCGTTCGCTGAGCTTAAGGAGTTCCTGGCTTCACCCCCAGTGCTTTCCAAGCCCATCCCAGGGGAAGCCTTGTATCACTATCTCTCGGCAACTCCATCCACAGTTAGCTCGGTCCTAGTCAAAAATGACTCGGGAATCGAGAGACCGGTCTACTGCACAAGCAAGGTGCTCAGCAAGGCTGAGAAAAGGTACCCCGCAACTGAGAAACTCGTGCTAGCGTTGGTTACCTTGGCCAAGCGCCTCCGACCCTATTTCCAAGGGCACTCCAGAACCGTGCTGACCGGCGAACCATTGAAGAAGATCCTCGCTCACCCTGAAGCCTCGGGACGCCTCGTCAAGTGGGCCATCATGCTCAGGGCCTACGATATATCGTATCGGCCTCGCTCAGCTATCAAAGGCCAGGCGCTCGCCGACTTCATCGCCGAGAGCACCATCCCGACTGAAGAAAGATCTCCGTCCGCACCCGAGCCGACCTGGGAACTGTTCGTCGACGGATCTTCCAATTCAGCCGGAAGCGGTGCCGGCATCCTCCTGAAGTCCCCTGAAGGAGCAGAGCTACAGTACGCCCTGAAGTTCAATTTCCAAGCATCCAACAACGCTTCCGAGTATGAGGCCCTCATATCGGGAGCCCGCATGGCCCGGCGGTTAGGGGCTGAGCGAGTCAGAATTCACACCGACTCCCAACTTGTCGCTAGCCTGGTCAATGGCGATTATGAAGCTCGGGAGGCACCGATGATCAAATACCTCCAACTAGTCAAGACTGTGGCACAATAGTTCGAGAGTTTTGAGGTAGTCCGAATAGCTCGGGAGGAAAACTCCCGAGCGGATGCCCTCTCTCGGCTGGCCTCCTCTCTTGACCCCGAGGGTACTCGATCGGTCCTTCTCGAAGAGCTAGAGCGCCCGAGCATTGATTCGAAGCTCCTAGCTGTTGACTCAGCCTCCCCAAGCGATAGGCGTAACCCCTACCAGTCGTGGCTCCAAGACTCCCAGGAGCCTCCCGACCCTCGGGAAGCCCGAAGGTTGAAATACCAAGCTCGGTGATTCGTCACTCTGGATGGCGCACTTTACCGGAGAACCTTCTATGGCCCTCTTTTGAAGTGCCTCGGTGCCGACGAAGCCAACCGAGCGATCGAAGAAGTTCATGAAGGTCTGTGCAGAGTGCATTTGGGGGGGAGGTCGCTCGCCAGGATCTTGCTACGGCGAGGTTATTGGTGGTGTAATACCCCGGTTTTAAAAATCTGAAATGAAATTGAAATGAATGAATTTCAGAATTTAATATTTAATTCCTTAGTAAGGAGAACTAGTGGAATTTTTGACTACCTTATAAAAATCTAGAAAAATGGTAAATTGGTAGAGGATGATTTATTTAACAACTTTGTCTTCTGTGGTCGACCCAGTAAAAATCCGTAACTAGGTCTAGTCTTTGATTTGAGTCCAAAGTGCACACTTTCCTAACCTTAACTTAAACCGCAGAATTAGGGCTTAATACTCCATCAAATGAGCCCAAATCGGTGGCAAATGAAAGGCCACGATCTAAGGATCATTTTCCCTCTGCCAATTCATCGAAACCTTAACCCTAAAACTCATAGTCGGCCGAGCTTTGGTGAGGTCAACTATTGCGGCGCCGTTTCAATCACTCAACTTGCTTCGACGAATTCTCCCAGCACCGAAGGCTCCAGAAGGTGTATGAGCTATAAAAACAAAGCTCTACAACCCTAGAATCCTTTGGTAGTAGCGGAGGCCACAGTGGAGATCGATCTAGGGAGATCTCGGGTGATTAGTGGAGACGTGTCGGCGTCCTTTCTTCTTCCTTTCTTCTTCGTTCTTCATCTAATTGAGGTAGGTAATAACGAGCCCAATATAAAGTGTTATATATGGATGGAATCAGCGTCGAGTCATCTTTCTTTTGAGCCTGAAAGCCCTAAATTCCATTAGGTATCCAGCGTTAATTTAATGGTTTAGTAGAGGCATGTCAGAATTAGGGCAGAACCTGTTCCCCTTTGATTTCAGTAACGATTTCAGGCTGTAAATCAAAATTGATTCATGCATCTCGTGGAGTTTTTCATGCTCTTTCTTTGGTAGTAAAAGCCCCAAATTCCATGTTGTATACTCTTCGAATTTTGAGTTTTATTGTGACCCTTAAAACCCCCGTCGGGGCGGGCAAGGGTTGGTTTAATCGAGTTTTTACCTTGCTTGGACGGTCTTACGATAGACCACATGTCCTGGATGAACGGTCTCCCGGAGACCACATAATCAGGATGGGCGGTCACTACATGACCACACATCCTGGGATGGGCGGCCCTCATCTAACCACATATCTAGATGAACGGTCTTCAAGTGACCACATATCCCCTGGCAGGATGAACGGCCACCCAGACGACCACACATCTGGATGGGCGGCCATCCCTGTGACCACATAACCCAGGGATGGGCGGTTCTCACCTGACCGCCCAACCCCTTGGGCGGTTCCTTCCTGACCGCCCAACCCTTGGGTGGTCCTGCCCTGGCCGCCCAAGTCCCTTCTGTCCAGAGGTTATCCCTGTTAGCCCGGTAGATATAAGGTCATGCCAGAACCGTTTATCTTTACAGAAAGTGACTTAGTGTGAGTTCTATTTGATTCATATTAGTGTCTTAATGGATAATTAGTAAACTAGAAACCCATATGATAAGTGGTAAATCATGCAAGTAAATTTCTGTAAAATGCATGCTATTTCATTCCTACATGATCTTATTCATTATCTTTATCATCTTGATTCATCTTTTTGGAAAATACATTAATGTAAATTGTGATCCTTGCTAAATTAACATGGAAATTAGGAATAAATTGAATTCTAGGTTGCTGGATAGCCATTCTAATCCAGTAGAACGTTTTGACCAAATTGCGGACTTCTAGTAAGTCATTAGCCCTATTAGTTGTGCTAGTCTTGAACTTACCCCCGGACACTCCATCCGGCGGACTTACCATCATCTTGGGATCTTTGTATCTCCCTGCTAAGAACCTAATGAACCACTAGAACATTGATTTACGTGATTGAACCGCTGGCTTATTAGTCTTGGATCGAATTGGGCTAAGAGAGGCATGTGCGGCCAGTAGTGGAACACATATCCTCGTAGGCGGCCTAAAACGACCGTATATACCTGGGTTATGCCATTAAGTGTTGGTCGATTAATCTTGATCAATCTTCGACCAGACATTAAGCCCTGGACTGACCAATAGACATTAGACTAGGCCATGGTTTAGTTTACCCTGTCTTTGGTAGTCGGAGTCCAATAGGGTGATTTCTTAACCTTCTAGCCAAGCCGGGTGGTGCGGCTGGAATATGACCGTTCAAACCTTATGCGGATTCTCTTGGACCGCATATCTTTAATACGGCCTTGTATGGACCGTATATCTTGTTCATGGGTCTTAAGGTCTTCTTTACCTGTATAGCCCAGAACTTACCGTTCATACTTTAGAGTGGCACACTGTCAGCCGTTCATTCTTGACCTCGTGGGCTGAGTAGCAGTCCAGCTCCTGTAAGTGCGGCCAGTGTTAGCCGCATATATGTCTTGAGCGGTTTATGTATGACCGTACATCTCTCAGAGATGAGTTTCATCGTGTTTTGTGCTCTTGAATCCAAGGACGGATTAGTCCTTTAAATCTTGAACTTCTGGACAGTAATTCCTCTGATTATTTGGCCATAAACTTGACTAAATGTCTAGACGGAACTTGGGATCTTGAATTCAATAAATCAATGTCAACGCATCATAAGGGTCCAGTCTGGTCCTGGGGAGAGCACCCGAAAAGTACTTGTGCCCATGGGAGTTTGTAATGACAAGGTGAGGCATTACACCGAGTGCATGACTAGCGTGATGTCTACGACAGAAATCTCTTGTTATATCTTGTTACTTGTTCGTGCTTGACTGTTTAATTACTTGATGATGGCCATTTCCTCATTACAATTTCCTGTTACACTTGTTACATGTTATTCTTGTTGAAATCCAGATATCTTATATTTCTTGACCTTGCAAGATCTTTATATTACGTTTTTTTTCTTCTGTATCGTCATTTCTTTTCTTATCATTGCATATAAAAATGGAATAATTGGTTAATTACGTAAACTTGCCTGTTATTATCTACTGAGCGTCAACTCATAGTTGTTGCCCCCCCCCCTTTTCAGACAGTTCAGGTGACGACGTGCATACCGATGGGGAGGGACAGGAGTGATATCTCTGAGTGTACCAGTTCTAGATGTTGAGTTGGCACAGTTATCATAGTCTTAGTTGTGCCTTAGAGTGTGTTTAGCTTCAGTTATGATATTATTGTTAGAGTTGTATTGCCTCAGTTTGTATTAAGTTGGTTTAAGGTTATTGTACTAGATTTGGAATGTTTCTTGATCAATAAGTTATCTCTCTTCATAGCACTTGTGTTTAATGCTTAGTTTAGCATATTAATGTTATTTATAGCTATTTCTGACTGTACGTTCCGATATTCCACGTCGGGACGTGACAGTTTAGGTGGTATCAGTGCCCTATGTTTCACATTCCTAGGTTTTCTAAGTTCTAGGGGTCTAAGTTATGATTTAGGACCCATAACCTTGTTATAAGTCTAAGAACCCAACCTGGTGAGATTGGGTAGAAACTTGGGTTAAGTTCATACCTTCATTGCGATATTATCTATTTTTAATGAACCTAAGTAATCTATTCCACGTGTAGGCCTTTGCAATGGCAGCTGATCGTGTGGAATGGAGGAACTTACATCACACGGTTCAAGGCCTTACTCAGGTTTTGCAACAAGTGGCCCAAGCAGGAACTGCAAACCATGGCACTGATGATTTATATCGAACTTCCGAGGGATGAATCTGTCGAGATTTGGTGGCTCGACTGACCCTGATGAAGCCGAGCACTGTCTAGATGAAATGGGAAGGATATTCGAAGTAATGCAGTGCAGCAATCAAGAACGTGTCCTTCTATCAACCTTTCAACTTGAACGTGATGCTAGAACATGGTGGGATTCAGTGAAGGCTACACTTGGTGATCATCAAGTCACATGGGAGGAGTTCGAGGAATTCTTTAATAGCAAATACTTTTCTGATAGAGTGCAAGAGAAGAAGGCAGCGGTGTTCGCGGCTTTGAAGCAGCGGAATCTATCTGTGGCAGAATATGAAGCTCAATTTTCTCGATTATCCTGATATGCTACTCACTTGATATCCACCGAGAAGATGAAGGCTAAGCGCTTTCTTAATGGACTGAAGCTGCTATATATCAACCAATTGGCACCAATGGAAATCCTGACCTATTCTGAAATGGTGAGAAAAGCTCAAGTCCTAGAAGATACTCTAGAAATCACGGAGAGAATCCGTGGAAAAAGTGCAAGGAAGGAACAACCTACGGGTTCCGGGAATATCAAACCCGAGTATGGCAAGAAGAGGCCTATTAGTGGGCTTGGTTCGTGGAGTGGTTCCGGATCGTGGAAGGGCAAGATGCCGAGATGTGAAGACAAGAAGCCTGGCCCTATTGTTCCATTCAAAGGAGTATGCAAGTATTGTGATCGTCCAGGTCACAAGATAGAGGAGTGCTGGCGCAAGTTGGGCACATGTTTGCGATGTGGAAGTAGGGAGCACCGTATCCCTGACTGTCCTATTTTATCTGAGCAAGCTATGTCGGCGAAACCACAAGGCATCAAGAAACAACAAGGCAAGCTCCAAGCTCTACAAGCAGATGAGGCAGGAACCACTGAGGGTGGTGGACTCGTCGAAGGTACTCTTATTATACTCGACAAGCCAGCATTTGTTTTTTTTTATACTGGTGCCACACATTCATTTATTTCTCAGAGTTTTGCTAAGTCTTTAGCTGTGAAGCCTATTTTGATGGATTCTCCGTTAGAAATTTCAACCCCTATTGGTACTAGATCAGCAATTCAGTATTTCTATCCTTCTAGTAAGGTTATGATTGATGAACAAAATTTTCCAGCCGATTTAGTTTGCATGGACATGAAGGATTATGATGTAATCCTAGGAGCAGATTGGTTGGCTAAATATGAGGCAAATGTTCACTGCAGTTCTAGCTCTGTGTCTTTTACTAGGCACCCGAGACTTTCTCTTATGGGAGTTAAACACCATAACTATGTATCACTTATCTCGGCTCTTTGAGCTGATAAGCTGATGAAGCATGGATGTAAAGTTTTTCTAGCCTTTGTCTATGCGACCCCTGAGCAGCAGATCAAGATTAAGGACATTTCTGTTGTCCGAGATTTTCCTGATGTCTTTCCAGAGGAATTACCAGGACTTCCGCCTGAGCGGGAAGTTATCTTTTATATTGATCTCATTCCTGGCACATCTCCTATTTCTAAAGCTCATTATCGTATGTCTCCTGCGGAACTGAGGGAATTCAAGCAGCAGTTGATGGACTTGCTCGAGAAGGGTTTCATTCGTCCTAGTACTTCCCCTTGGGGAGCCCCTGTATTATTCGTCCGGAAGAAAGATGGTTCGATGAGATTGTGCATCGATTATCGGCAATTGAACCAGCAGACTGTCAAGAACAAATATCCATTGCCAAGGATTGACGAATTATTTGACCAGATAGCGGGAGCTCAGTATTTTTCTAAGATCGATCTTCGATCTGGATATCATCAGTTGTGGATTAGGGAAGAGGATATCTATAGAACAGCTTTCCACAGCAGGTATGGTCATTTCGAATTTGTCGTTATGCCTTTTGGTCTAACGAATGCACCAGCAGCTTTCATGTAGTTGATGAACAATGTATTTCGGCCCTATCTTGATCAATGGGTCGTGATATTCATTGATGACATCTTGATTTATTCTAAGAATGAAGAGGAGCATGCTGAACATCTGAGGATGGCTTTACAACTATTGAGAGATCATCAGTTATATGCCAAGTTCAGTAAGTGTGAATTCTGGCTGCAAGAGGTGTCCTTTCTCGGACATATCATCACAAAGGAAGGAATTTCTGTTGATCCTTCAAAGGTAGAGGCAGTGAAGAATTGAGATCAGCCTACCAGTGTGACTGAAGTTAGAAGTTTCCTAGGCCTAGCAGGCTACTACCAAAGATTTATCCAAGATTTCTCTAAGATTGCGGTACCTATGACAAGGTTAACCCGCAAGGAGAACAAATTTGATTGGTCAGAAGATTGCCAGCGAAGCTTTCAGACTTTGAAGGAATGTTTAACTACTGCACATGTATTGGCTTTACCTTCTGGTGAAAGAGGTTTTATCGTATACACTGATGCTTCAGGTATTGGTTTAGGCTGTGTACTCATGCAGCATGGGAAAGTGATTGCCTATTCTTCTAGGCAATTAAGGAAGCATGAAGAGAATTATCCTGTTCATCATTTGGAATTAGCAGCGGTGGTATTCGCCTTGAAGATATGGAGGCATTACTTGTATGGAGAAACATTCACAGTGTTTTCAGATCATAAGAGTCTGAAATATTTATTTTCTCAGAAGGAACTCAATATCAGGCAAAGAAGATGGTTGGAGTACTTGAAGGATTTCGACTTCTCGATTGAGTATCATCCTAGAAAAGGCAATGTTGTGGCAGATGCATTAAGTCGGAAGCCTGTAGCTAGATTATCAAGTCTCATGTTACAAGAGTGGAAGTTACTGGAACAATTAGATAGCCTGGACCTTAATGTTGACAATGATCGGGTTATGATTGCACAGATGCAACTTAAGCCCGAATTGTTGATGGAAATCAAGTCCTTGCAAGATAATGATCCCGAGCTAGTAGAGATCAAGGGAAGCTTGAGCAGCATACCTGACTTCATGATGGCTGACGATGGAAGATTGTTATTCCAGGGTAGAACTTGTGTACCTGATGAAGCTGAAATAAAGAACAAGATTCTTGAGGAAGCACATAGATCCAAATACACCATTCATCCTGGAGGCACTAAAATGTTTAGAGATTTGAAAAGATCCTTTTGGTGGACGAATATGAAAAGGGAAGTTGTAGACTTCATGAGTAGATGCTTGGTTTGTCAGCAAGTTAAGGCTGAACATTTCAGACCGGCAGGAAAATTAAAACCACTCGACATACCCCAATGGAAGTGGGAAAGCATTGGCATGGACTTCATTATGGGTCTACCTAGGACTCGTGGTGGACTTGATGCAATATGGGTGATTGTCGATCGATTGACAAAGTCAGCTCATTTCTTACCCATTAAGTCTAAATGGACAGTTGATGTATTGGCTGCTTTGTATTTGAAGGAAGTGGTAAGGCTCCATGGCATACCAGTCAGCATTGTGTCTGATAGAGACCCCAGATTTACTTCACATTTCTGGAAGGGACTGCAAGAGTCTCTGGGTACTCGTCTGAATTTCAATACTGCTTTTCATCCACAGACAGATGGACAGACTGAAAGAACCAACCAGATAGTGGAAGATATGCTTAGAGCATGTATGATTGATTTCAGAGGTAGTTGGAGTGATCACTTGGCATTAATTGAATTCGCTAACAACAACAGTTATCAATCCAGCATACAGATGGCTGCATTTGAAGCATTGTATGGAAGAAGCTGTCGTTCCCCGTTATGTTGGGATGAGATAGGTGAGAAGCAATTGCTTGGACCGGATCTTATTTTAGAATCATTACAGAACATCCGTATTATCTGAGACCGGTTACAAGTAGCCCAATCAAGACAGAAGAGTTATGCTGACAACAGAAGGAGAACATTGGAGTTTCATGTTGGCGAGCATGTATTCTTAAAGGTCTCTCCTACGAGAGGTATTCAAAGATTTGGCATTCAGGGCAAGTTAAGTCCGAGATATATTGGTCCATTCGAGATCCTGGATAGAGTGAGAGAAGTTGCTTACAGGCTGGCTTTACCGCCTCAGTTGTCTGGCGTACACAATGTTTTCCATGTGTCTATGTTACGGAAATATGTGTATGACCCCACTCACATCATTCAGCATGTGGATTTTGAATTGAAAGAAGATTTGACCTATGAAGAAAGACTTATCATGATTCTAGACCAGAAACAACAACAACTCCAGAATCGTTCCATACCGATGGTCAAAATTCAATGGAGTCGGCGTGGGACCGAAGAAGCTACTTGGGAGTCTGAAGATACTATGCGGAAGCGGTATCCCAACTTATTCTAGGTGAGCTATCTCATTTCCTATTTTCTATATTTAGTGCAGTGAATTTGGAGGACCAAATTTCTTAAGTAGGGGAGGGTGTAATACCCCTGTTTTAAAAATCTGAAATGAAATTAAAATGAATGAATTTCGGAATTTAATATTTAATTCCTTAGTAAAGAGAACTAGTGGAATTTTTGACTACCTTATAAAAATCTAGAAAAATGTTAAATTGGTAGAGGACGATTTATTTAACAACTTTGTCTTCTATGGTCGACCCAGCAAAAATCCGTAACTAGGTCTAATCTTTGATTTGAGTCCAAAGTGCACACTTACCTAACCTTAACTTAAACCACGGAATTAGGGCTTAATACTCCATCAAATGAGCCCAAATCGGTGGCAAATGAAAGGTCACGATCTAAGGATCATTTTTCCTCTACCAATTCATCGAAACCTTAACCCTAAAATTTGTAGTCGGCCGAGCTTTGGTGAGGTCAACTATTGCGGCGCCGTTTCAATCACTCAACTTACTTCGACGAATTCTCCCAGCACTGAAGGCTCCAGAAGGTGTATGAGCTATAAAAACAAAGCTCTGCAACCCTAGAATCCTTTGGTAGTAGCGGCGGCCGCAGTGGAGATCGATCTAGGGATATCTCTGGTGATTAGTGGAGACGTGTCGGCGTCCTTTCTTCTTCCTTTCTTCTTCGTTCTTCATCTAATTGAGGTAGGTAATAACGAGCCCAATATAAAGTGTTATATATGGATGGAATCAGCGTCGAGTCCTCTTTCTTTTGAGCCTGAAAGCTCTAAATTCCATTAGGTATCCTGCGTTAATTTAATGGTTTAGTAGAGGCATGTCAGAATTAGGGCAGAACCTGTTCCCCTTTGATTTCAGTAACGATTTCAGGCTGTAAATCAAAATTGATTCATGCATCTCGTGAAGTTTTTCATGCTCTTTCTTTTGGTAGTAAAAGTACACAATTCCATGTTGTATACTCTTCAAATTTCGAGTTTTATTGTGACCCGTAAAACCCCCGTTGGGGCGAGCAAGGGTTGGTTTAATCGGGTTTTTACCTTGCTTGGACGGTCTTACGATATACCACATGTCCTGGATGAACGGTCTCCCAGAGACAACATAACCAGGATGGGCGGCCCTCATCTAACCACATATCTAGATGAACGGTCTTCAAGTGACCACATATCCCCTAGCAGGATGAACGGCCACCCAGACGACCACACATCTGGATGGGCGGCCATCCCTGTGACCACATAACCCAGGGATGGGTGGTTCTCACCTGACCGCCCAACCCCTTGGGTGGTTCCCTCCTGACCGCCCAACCCTTGGGCGGTCATGCCCTGGCCGCCCAAGTCTCTTCAGTCCAGAGGTTATCCCTGTTAGCCCGGTAGATATAAGGTCATGCCAGAACCGTTTATCTTTGCAGAAAGTGACTTAGTGTGAGTTCTATTTGATTCATATTAGTGTCTTAATGGATAATTAGTAAACTAGAAACCCATATGATAAGTGGTAAATCATGCAAGTAAATTTCTGTAAAATGCATGCTATTTCATTCCCACATGATCTTATTCATTATCTTTATCATCTTGATTCATCTTTTTGGCAAATACATTAATGTAAATTGTGATCCTTGATAAATTAACATGGAAATTAGGACTAAACTGAATGCTAGGTTGCTGGACAACCATTCTATTCTAGTAGAACGTTTTGACCAAATTGCGGACTTCTAGTAAGTCATTAGCCCTATTAGTGTGCTAGTCTTGAACTTACCCCCGGACACTCCATCCGGCGGACTTACCATCATCTTGGGATCTTTGTATCTCCCTGCTAAGAACCTAATGAACCACCAGAACATCTATTTACGTGATTGAACTGCTGGTTTATTAGTCTTGGATCGAATTGGGCTAAGAGAGGCATGTGCGGCCAGTAGTGGATCGCATATCCTCGTAGGCGGCCTAAAATGACCGTATATACCTGGCTTATGCCATTAAGTGTTGATCGATTAACCTTGATCAATCTTCGACCAGACATTAAGCCCTGGACTGACCAATAGACATTGGACTAGGCCATGGTTTAGTTTACCCTATCTTTGGTAGTCGGAGTCCAATAGGGTGATTTCTTAACCTTCTAGCCAAGCCGGGTGGTGCGGCTGGAATATGACCATTCAAACCTTATGCAGATTCTCTTGGACCGCATATCTTTAATACGGCCTTGTATGGACTGTATATCTTGTTCATGGGTCTTAAGGTCTTCTTTACCTGTATGGCCCAGAACTTACCATTCATACTTTAGAGTGGCACACTGTCAGCCGTTCATTCTTGACCTCGTTGGCTGAGTATCAGTCCAGCTCCTGTAAGTGCGGCCAGTGTTAGCCGCATATATCTATTGAGCGGTTTATGTATGACCGTACATCTCTCAGAGATGAGTTTCATCGTGTTTTTTGCTCTTGAATCTAAGGACGGATTAGTCCTTTAAATCTTGAACTTCTGGACAGTAATTCCTCTGATTATTTGGCCATAAACTTGACTAAATGTCTAGATGGAACTTGAGATCTTAAATCCGATAAATCAATGCCAACGCATCATAAGGGCCCAGTCTAGTCCTGGGGAGAGCGCCTAAAAAGTACTTGTGCCCATGGGAGTTTGTAATGACAAGGTGAGACATTGCACCGAGTGCATGATTAGCGTGATGTCTATGATAGAAATCTCTTGTTATATCTTGTTACTTGTTCGTGCTTGACTATTTAATTACTTGATGATGACCATTTCCTCATTACAATTTCATGTTACACTTGTTACATGTTATTCTTGTTGAAATCCAGATAGCTTATATTTCTTGACCTTGCAAGATCTTTATATTACGTTGTTTTTCTTCTGTATCATCATTTCTTTTCTTATCATTGCATATAAAAATGAAATAATTGGTTAATTACGTAAACTTGCCTATTATTATCTACTGAGCGTCAGCTCATAGTTGTTGTTTTCCCCCCCTTTTCAGGCAGTTCAGGTGACGACGCGCATACCGATGGGGAGGGACAGGAGTGATATCTCTGAGTGTACCAGTTCTAGATGTTGCGTTGGCACAGTTATCCTAGTCTTAGTTGTGCCTTAGAGTGTGTTTAGCTTCAGTTATGATATTATTGTTAGAGTTGTATTGCCTCAGTTTGTATTAAGTTGGTTTAAGGTTATTGTACTAGATTTGGAATGTTTCTTGATCAATAAGTTATCTCTCTTCATAGCACTTGTTTTTAATGCTTAGTTTAGCATATTAATGTTATTTCTAACTATTTCTGACTGTACGTTCCGATATTCCACGTCGGGACGTGACAGGTGGCCCACCCTACAGCGTGACTGCTCAGCCTACACACAACGTTGTGACCATTGCCAGCGATTCAACCACTTGGTCCATCATCCAGCAACGGAGCTTATCACCCTAGCCGAGCCTTATCCTTTCGCTCGCTGGGGAATCGACATCCTCGGGCCATTCCCCACGGCCTAGGCCCAGAAGAAGTTCATTATCATCGCCATCGACTACTTCACTAAGTGGATCGAGGCCGAAGCCACTGCAAGGATCACCGAGACAGTCGTCAGGAATTTCATCTGGAAGTCGATCATCTGTCGCTACGGCATCCCCCGGGTGATAGTGAGCGATAATGGTCGGGAATTTGATTCTCAGTATTTTCGAGATAGATGCGCCGACTTCAATATTTGCAATCACTTCACTTCGGTCGCCCACCCTCAGGCTAATGGGCTGGTCGAAAATGCCAACAAGACTATCTTAAAAGGCATCAAGACTAGGCTCGGCAAAGCCAAAGGCAGCTGGCTCGAGGAATTGTCGAACGTACTCTGGTCACACAGAACGACTCCCAGAACGGCAACCGGTGAAAGTCCTTTTCAGCTGGTATACGGTACCGGGGCCATGATCCCGTTGGAGATTGGCAACCTCTCCCTCCGAGTCATCTACTTCCCATCCGAGACAAACGACAAGAAACTGCTCAAAAATCTTGACTTAACAGATGAAATCTAGGAGATTGCCAACATCAGAGCAACGGAGTACCAACGTCGCCTCACTCGATACTACAACGCCAAAGTCCGAGACAGACACTTCCAGTCGGGAGACTTCGTCCTAAGGAAAGCCGAAGCCTCTCGATCACTTGAGGCGGCGGGCAAGTTATCCCCTAACTGGGAAGGCCCCTACCGAGTGGTCGAGACGCTCGGAAAAGGAGCATACCGTCTATCCACGATGGAAGGAGAGCCCATCCCTCGGACCTGGAACGCAACTACATTACGCAAGTTCTACTTCTGAGTACTGAGTATTGTGCAAACGACATGAGATAAAACAAATGGCTCCTTTCTTTTTATTCAAACAACCCGTTTGTACATAAGGAAGGCCGAAGCCAATAGAATACATGTCAAAAAAGAAAAAGATCCATCTAGCGCCGTCATATGAGCCCATCGTTCGGCTGACTCGGATGACCTTCTGTGGATGCACTTTTTATTTAAAATCGTCATTTATTTATTCATTGGGTTTATTAAGTGCGTGGGCGTGCCAGTCACAAAGTGACAATTTATTCGGGCTTCACGGAAGCCCATGGTGCGCTCGATCTGACTAGTTAGACGACTGTGTGGTTCGTGTCGGGACCAAAACCCACCGCGCCATAAAGGCCACGTCATTATTTACATCCCCCATACGGGGGAACACCCTTGATTGATTGCCGGGAGTAAGGGCCCTACGGCCTGAAATTCATGGTGACAAAGCGAGAACAATGATCTCGGATCACGTTTAAACAAACCCACGTTGGGACGTAAAATGTTCATAGATACGTATATGTTGGTCACTCACGGACCATTTCGTGCTCGGACGGAAGTCCGCATCAGTAGCGTCGAAGACGAAGACAAAACCGTACGGATGTCTGCCGTAGGTACGTCAAGTTTAATGTGGATGCGGGATCGGATCCTGGAAGAAGTGGGTCAAGCTGATGAACTATCGGCCCAAGAGGTGCCCGGATCATGACCATGTCGGGGGTTCCGAGGTCCACGTCCGATACCAAGGGGCATCATCACTTTTCTCTTTAAACACAGTCCGGGGAAGCAGATTGGTCAGTGTGGAGCCCGAGCTCTCCAATGTGCGCCCTCGCACGCGGATCGACCTGCGCGGTCAGGTCGCGGGGGTCAAGGGGGCAGCGCCCCCTGCGGGGGTTTCTGAGGGGCAGCGCCCCCGGAACAAAATTTGGATTGTAGCAAGGAGGAAACTTTTGATTAGTTTTATTCATTAGCTTCAGGTATTTCCTTTTGGTTAATCAGTTTCTTTCTCTTTTAGGCGCGCCGGATTTGGGGCAACAAGATGGAGATGGGCGCGCCGGATTTAGGGCTTTACAGGATAGACAAGGGGGGGGGGCGCCGGGTATAGGGGCACCGTTTTAAGAGTTGAACATGGGACACACCGTTTTAAGGGCAAGATGGAGGGTGGCACGCCATATTAAGGCCATGCAAGGGGAGAGGGGCGCGCCGGATATGGAGGGCAAGGGGGGGCGCGCCGTTTTAGCATTTAAAGAAAGAGATGGGGGGATTTTGTGAGGAGGGTTGAACCGGCGCGGTGGAATAGTGGTCGCGCCATTTTAACTCACGCCGGGATAGCTATATGGGGTTGTTTCGAAGCTCTGTTTACTACATTTTCTTTTTCTTTCACCCGTAGGTTGATTCAAGGGTTGATTTGCTAGTTCTGTTGATAGATTAAGCTGGTAATGAGGAGGTTTTAAGAGTTTTAATCGTTTATTAAGGTGAAACAACATGAACATCTAAGTGTTTTACTCAAGCAGTTTGCTCACAGAGGCCTCATTTTGTTCTTCATTAGTTCAACTCGTTCACTTGTTGTTAAGCGTTCTTAGCCTTGGCGAAAATCGGGCAGCACCTCCCCTGGACCGGGACTTGCCAGAGATAAAGGAAAGTCACCAATCGGATTGCTCCGGGGTAGACTCTCAAAATCGGAGTGGCCTCACGGCGGTCCGAACCCAAATGTGAGTATGGAATGTTCGAGGGCTAGCCTACAAGAACGACCATGGCTCACGGGCGAGGAATCTTCCAAATGGGACAAGTGTTTGCCACAAGGGCCATAGATGTTCATCCGGCGGCGGGTACCTTTGAGGGTCATGCCATGGGAGGGCAGCTCTCAAGGGCCCGGGATGATTGGAGAATGAGCAAAAGGAGCAGAGACTGAGGTGGGAGTTGCTAAAGTTGTAACAAAAAAAAGGGACTTTTCTTATTTTATTCAACCACACAACGGGAGAAGAGATTTCTTAACAGAGGGAATTCATCCTGAGAAGAAAATAGAATACATCGCGAGAGGGAGGGGGAGGAAGACATTGACGAGAAGGAAAAGGAGAATACATATTGCTCTTTCATCCCACTCACCTCTCACTCTCCCCTCTCTTCACCTTCCCGGCGTGAGGACGGGCTTGATACACTCCTCGGGCGGGCTCTCCTTCGCTCAGAAGCTCCCTCCCCTCCCTTCTTTCTTCTCTTCCTGCACACAGTCGAGACACTCCCGAGAGACCCTTTTCTTCACAATGATGCCCCCATTTTATAGAATGGCCAGCCTGGGAGCGTTCCTGCCACTTCCACCTCGTCCGCAACGACGTTGGGAGTTGACTCGATGCGCTGGACGATGCCGGTTCGCGCCGTACACTGTTGTTCATCTGAGGATGAGATGGTCGCAGGTTTGCAGGGGTTGCTCCGCTGCTATCGCTCCTGTGCTGTCGAACGGAGGCGGAGACAGAACGTCGGGCATTGAATGTCCCCTACGCATCACATTTATACCGAACAGAGTATCGTGCTAGAGATGGGATAGAATGAGGTTAAAACGGCACGGTGGAACAGTGCCCGCGCCGATTTAAACCCAAGTGCAATTGGCGCACCGGTTTAGCTTTTAGGCAAGTGCAGCGCCGTTTTAAGCATCAAAGGGGAATGACCCCTTCAACAGGTGCGCGCCGGATAACCGAAGCAAGGAGGTGGCACCGTTTTAAACCAATCATGGGGTGGCGCCGTCTTAATGCAATGCAAAGGGAGCTCGTATTAGAGCATGAAATGGGGGCGCGCCGTTTAAGCAAGAGGGGGGGGGGGGGGGGGGGCGTTTTAAGGCGTGCCGCTTTAAGGCCCTTCCGCGTCGTTTTAAGCACCAAACGGATTCTTTTCGAAGTCGCGGCCGTTTATATGAACGTTGGCACTCCCGGAATGTTTTAGTTGTGATACATGGCCTCCGTAATGTCCCGTTCACAGCTTCTGGGGCTCTGTCCGAGGCTTTGCGTGACTTTCGGCATATGCTGAGACTGTGCCGGAGTTCCCGACTTTTCTTTGATTCGACTCTCGGCATGGCCGGTCATAGAATTATGGTCGTATCTTCCGCCCGGGGGTTTCCGTAATGAATGGCGGACCACCAGGCACGTTCTCGTCCTGACCGGGCGAGGTATGGGTCTATTTGGCCCTCTCATCTTCGACTCGCGTGCGGATGCGAATGCCATATGATCGTCACCGTCATTTTTTTGGCGTCCACAAATGCCCCCCACTCGCGGGTGGCGCAAGCGAGGGACGAGTGCGCGGGTCCCGTGAGTATAGAGCTCTTCGACAAGATGTTTGTTCTTCCTGGCTGGTGGCATGCTGGTCCGATGCTAAATCGCGGGAAAGCGCTTACTCCTTTAGCGAAGGGATGAGGGGATCGCTTCACCGCATATGCACATGGACCGACATATCTGAATGGAGGTTTGGTCATTGGCATGGCGGAATACCGAAGCAAGAGGGAAGGGATTATGTGTCGTCTAGGGCAAAAGGCCAAAAACGACTTCGACGAGGCCAATCCCAAAGGGGGAGTTGTTGACTCGTGTTGGGTTTAGGAAAGTTGTTCATTCACTGACTCAGACGGAGGGTCCGAACCGAGCAACGGGGATGCACATTTTTGTTCATGGACTGGGATGGAAGGTCCGAGCCAAGCAAGGAGGTTCTTTTTGTTCATCGACTTGGACGGAAGGTCCGAGCCGAGCAAAGGCGTTCTTTTTGTTCATCGACTTGAACGGAAGGTCCAAGCCAAGTAAGGAGGTTCTTTTTGTTCATCGACTTGGACGGAAGGTCCGAGCCAAGCAAAGGCGTTCTTTTTGTTCATCGACTTGAACGAAAGTTCCAAGCCAAGCAAGGAGGTTCTTTTTGTTCATCGACTTGGACGGAAGGTCCGAGCCAAGCAAAGGCGTTCTTTTTGTTCATCGACTCGGACGGAAGGTCCAAGCCAAGCAAGGAGGTTCTTTTGTTCATCGACTTGGACGGAAGGTCCGAGCCAAGCAAAGGCGTTCTTTTTGTTCATCGACTTGAACGGAAGGTCCAAGCCAAGGGTTTGTTCATCGGTGGGATTGGAGATTGCAATACTGGGATGGTTTGTTCATTGACACGGGGCTAGTGTCAAAGCAAGGGTCTTTTTTGTTCATGGAACCAGATGAAAGGTCCGGGCCACAGGTTTGTTTATCGATGCCAACGAGGAGTCGGGGACTGACATGGCTTATTCATTGACACGGGGTTAGTGCCAAAGCAAGGGTCTTTTTGTTCATGGAGCCAGACGAAAGGTCTGGGACACTGGTTTATTCATCGATGCCGACAGGGAATCAGAGACCGACGTGGTTTATTCATTGACACGGGGTTAGTGCCAAAGCAAGGGTGTTTTTGTTCATGGAACCAGACGAAAGGTCTGGACCACAGGTTTATTCATCGATGCTGACTGGGAATCGGAGACCGACGTGTTTGGTTTGTTTATTGAAATATTCTCGAAGATAAGAGTGAATATTAATGAAGGGAGACTTATTCCTCCCTCCCCTTTCCCCCCTTTTCCCCCTTTTTTTTTCCTTTTTGTTCTTCTTCTTCTTCTTCTTTTTTCTTTTTTTTCTTTTTTTTTGAAATGCAAGATAAATAGTGCCCAAACCCTCTGGGCAATAGTAATGCAAATTCACCGGGGGCGGGTCGGAGAAATGTTTCATTCATTGAATGTGGGAATTGGAGCGTGGTACAACCTCAAATGTCTACCGTTGAGGGGCGGAAACTGAACCTCCCCCTGATGGTTGACGATTACATATGATCCTCCCTCGTAGACTTTCCGGACTACATAGGGTCCAAGTCAATTCTCATTTAGCTTGCCCTTGGGATTGGAAGCCATGACTTCTCTTCTCTTGACCATGACGAGGTCACCCTTTTTGAATTCACGCTCCTTGAAGAGCTTGTCAAAGGCACGCGCTATTCGGACCTGATAGACCTGGATGTTCTGCTGGGTCCGAAGCCTCTTTCCCTCCAAGTTGGAGAGCTCTTCGAGCCTTCGCTTGACATTTGTCTGTTCTTCCCGGACCAACCCGTGCTGGATTGCGACCCGAAGGGAGGGTATTTCCAACTCGATGGGGACAATTGCCTCTGAGCCATACACTAAGGAAAAGGGTGAACAACCCGTTGGAGTTTTGTACACAGTTCGGTACGCCCACAGGGCCTCGTACCTTTTCTCTTCCCAATCTCTCTTGTTAGAACTAACAATTTTGGACAGGAGAGTACAAAGAGTTTTATTGAAAGCCTCAGCCAGGCCATTGGCCTGTGGGTTATAAGGGGTTGATGTCCTCCAGTCAATCTTGTACTTTTCTGCCAGCCGGTAGACTTTCTGGTTGCGGAAGTGACTTCCATTGTCTGAGATGATTCGGTTCGGAGTGCCAAACCGGAATATGATGTTGCGACAGACAAATCTAGCAACGATTTCCCCGGTCACTTCTTTCAAAGCAATAGCCTCTGCCCAGCGGGAGAAATAATCAGTTGCGGCCAAGATGTATTTGCACCCAGCGGATGATGCGGGTAGTGGACCCACGACGTCTGTTCCCCATTGGGCAAAAGGCCAGCTGGGCAGTGTTGGATGCAGCGGCACTGGTGGTCTTCTAGGCACCGTCGCGTGCTCCTGGCATTTCTGACAAGACTTGGCGTACTTGCAGCAATCGTCGAACATTGTCTGCCAATAGTAGTCGAGCTTCTTTATTTCAATTTTCATTTTCGATCCTGCCTGATGTGCACCAGCTGTTCCGACGTGAACCTCTTTCATGACCTTCCAAGCTTCTTCTATGGACAGGCATCGTAGGAGCACTTTTCGCTTGGCATCTGCCATAATTCGGAATAGGATACCGTTTCGGACCTCGTAAGAATCTTTTGTTCTGATTAGCTTGATCTTCTCTTCTCTCTGCCTGGGCAGTTGCTGGTATTTAAACCACTGTAAAAGGGGGTCTCTCCAGTCGGGTGGGCTGATGGCTTCCATTGTGACGACCTCAAGTTCTTCTTCCTCTGGCCCTTCTATCATGCTAGGCACTTGGCGTTGATTCACCACCCGGATGCTGAGGGATCCATTTGGCGGGACTGCTAATGAACTTGCCAATTTCGCCAGTGCATCGGCTTGTGCATTTTCCCCCCTGGCGATGTGGCCTATCTCAATGAGGTAGAACTGCTGCATGAGCCGTTTCGCCTTAGCGTGGTAAGGGAGTAGTTCAGGTTTTCGTACGTCAAACTGTCCTTGGACTTGCTTGACGACCAATAATGAATCGCCAAACACCTGTAGCATTTTAATCTCCATTTGCAAAGTGACTTGGAGACCGATGATCAGAGCTTCATACTCTACCTCGTTATTTGTGCAGGACTTGTTAATGGAGCAGGATGTATGCAATAATTCTCCCTCAGGGGATTTAAGGATGATGCCGGCCCCGGCCCGTACTTTTATGTGCCCTGACGGGGTTGTTTCTGTTCTCGAAGCTCCGTCACAGTGCAGCTGCCAGGCGATCTATCAAACTTGGTCCACTTCCAGTGTTTCATCTTCAGACAACTCTGTGGCCAGTGGGGAATCTTTAGGCACAGGGTGCGCTGCAAAGAAATCGTCCATGGCTTGACCCTTAACGGCCTTCTGCGGCACATAGGTGATGTCGAATTCCATTAATAGTACTGCCCACTTGCCGAGACGTCCCTTCAGAACTGGCTGGGAGAGAATATGCTTGACTGGGTCAGCCTTAGAAATCAGGCTCACTTCATGCGAGAGCATATAATGCCTCAGCTTCTTGACTGCGAAGACCAAGGTGAGACAAACCTTCTCAATCGGGGTGTATTTTTCTTCTGCCCCCATTAGTCTTCGGATAAGGTAATAAAGAGCTTGCTCCTTCCCTTCATCATTGTTCTAGACCAGCATTGCCCCCAGCGAACATTCGATGGCAGCTATATATAGAATAAGCGGCCTCCCCTTGACAGGTGCCCCCAGCATAGGCGGGGTCTTTAAGTAATCCTTTAGCGGATCGAAGGCCTTCTGACATTCCTGGTTCCAGTTGAAAGGTGCATTCTTCATCATTAATTTGTGGAATGGCTGACAGCACCCCGACAAATTGGAGATAAATCTTCGGATGTAAGCCAGCCAGCCTTGTAGAGATCTTAACTCTCCCAGATTCTTCGGAGGAGGTAGCTCCTGAATGGATTTTATTTTAAAGGGGTCGATCTCGATCCCCCTATATCAGACAATGAAGCTGAGAAACTTTCCACTGGAGACGCCGAAGGCACACTTCATTGGGTTCATTTTCAGCTCGTACTGCCGGAGTCTCTCAAAGATGACTCTAAGGTCATTCAGGTGATCCCCCCTTTTCTTTGTCTTGACGACCAGATCATCGATGTAGCATTCGACTTTGCTATATAGCAGTTCGTCGAATATCTTGCTCATCGCTCACTAGTAAGTGACGCCAGCGTTCTTGAGGCCAAAGGGCATCCTTTTGTAGTGGAATATCCCTTTAGGTGACCGAAAGGCCGTGTGCATTCGGTCATGTTCAGCTATCCATATTTGATTATAGCCAGACGATCCATCCATGAAGGACAAGGCCTCATGGGCGGTAGTTGCATCAATCATCACTTCGGTGACGGGCACCGGGAAGTCATCTTTTGGGCAAGCTTTATTCAGGTCGCGGAAGTCCACGCAGATCTTGATCTGTCCATTCTTCTTCTTCACCGGCACAATATTGGCCAACCAAGTAGTGTATTGATTTTCAGCTACAAAATTGACATCTAGGAGCTTATCAACTTGTCACGCCCCGAGCGCGGAAGATACCCGGAGATGCGTGACGTGTCTATATCAATCATGTCAATCAGAGTGGTCGTGTATTCGACACGAAGACAGAGATGCGTAAAATAGCAAGATAACCCAATCCTTATTTCATAATGGATAGACTATTACAAATCCAATACTCTGTTTAACAAAAAGAAAAGTACATAGTTGACTCGAGAAAACTATAGAACCAACTAGACGACACTTGTAGAAGCTCTATCACTTTCACTCTTGACCATTCCCATCCGATTGACTTCCATCATCGTCGGACTTACCTGAAAAGTACAAAGGGACAAACGGAATGAGCGAACGCTCAGTAGGAAACTATATCTCAAGTACTAGCGAGGGGTTTAAGTAATTACATTTTTATGAATGCAATAAAGCTATGCATGCTCGCATAACACGACAGGATAGATAGAATATAGTATCAAGGAAATAAGATGAACTTATCATGAACTTTCAATAAGATAACAAGTTTATTCGAGATATTCAAGCAAGTACATTTAACAAATCATGTCAAGAACTTTGGCTATCATGTATCAAGCAAGCAAGTAAATTACCCTTTTTCGGGCCACGCATTTCATTTCATGTCAAGTACGAGTCAAGTACAAGATGTGTGTGGAATGTCCAATCAAGCAAGTCAAGTACTCGGTATAATGCCAGATACCTTATCATTTTAACTCCCATGGGCACAAGTACTTTCGGGTGCTCCTCCCAGGACCAGATCGGGCCCTATATGCGTAGGCATTTATCATGTGTTTTGACATCCACTCTTGTTTATATAGCCAATATAGAATTTCAATAATCAAGCTTGTAGATACGTATGACAACATTGATAGAATAGAGTCCAAAAATATGACAAAGGCCGTAGAATGGCGATAATAACGGTATAATCACGAGTTCGATAAAACTAGGTAGAATATGGTTCCTTTAACTTAGGTACCATGATAAATCGATATGGACATTCTTTATATAGAATTGAGGTCCACATGAACATAAGATCAAGCAAGATACCCTCATTCTTATCATAGAATTGGGGTTTACAAGAACGACATGATATGGCATGATATCATCATCCCATTAAGAATTTCTTATGATATACTCTTTGTATAATCATAAGGGCCAGTATACCATGTTTCTTTAGATTGACATGGCAAGGATCGTGTAATGGGTTTTTAGGGTACAACCAGCTCAGTCGGCCTTGAGGGAATCCAAGGCTACGAGGAGTCTTACGGAGGTCTCTATGACTAACTCGCTAGTCCAAAGGAACGGAATGTCCAATGGAGAGCTTGTATGTCAATGAGAGTTGAGTGTGATCGATAAATCAACGTAAAAAGTGGGACTATACTCACGGAATGGAGAATAGTGCCGATATATATATATATATATATATATATATATATATATATATATATGTATAATATGAAACCATCGGTAATAGAATCAAGACGAAATCAGGTTACAGTAAAATAACGACTTGAGTAAAGTCGTGTATTGAATAATTAACGCCTAACATGAGGGCGTTTACATATATTGCCAATTTGCAGAATTTTCATTATTTCATTAATTTATCAAAAACACGCCTTGCCTGGGGGCGTTTATTCAAAGTTGAGATCAAAAACGCGCCCTTGGAAGGGGCGTTACTTTCTAATTCCATTTTACAGAATATGTAAATTTCAGGATTTTAACAGATACACGCCCTAGGAAGGGGCGTTACTTTTCAGATTCACGCCTTGTTCTGGGGCGTTAAAATATGGAAAAATGACTTTGTCCAAGTCGTGAATTTCAAGAATTTTACAATATTACAGGAAATAAAATTTCAAGGGACATGAGACATGTCGTTGCAGTATAACAGGAATTCACAGGTAGGGGTATGCAAGATATTAGAATCTATATTTCATAATTTATTGAATTTTAAACAGGATCAATTATCAATTTTCAGGTGAGTCTTATGAAATTAACGCCTGCGTACATGGCGTCAAATATTAAATTGACGACCACTGCATGGTCGTGTATTTTAAATTAGCGCCCTGATCAAGGGCGTTTCTTTCAAAATATTACAGAGAACGAAATAAAAACCTTATAAACAGTATGCATGCCATGCTTATGTATAGATATCTTGCATTAATTCTTATTTGGGCTACAATAACTTGAGAAAATCCTACCTTAATTGATATCTGGAGATGGAACACGTGAATGACTTGATAAGAACACACTGAAGCTTCTAATAGCAGCCGTATGCAGATCGGACAGGAAGAAGAAAAATTCAGTTGATGAAGATGATGGCGACGATGATCTTCAATAAACCTGTAGGGGAAGAAAGGAGGGAGTATGAAGATATAACCGAAGTTTAGGAAAACGGTTTGAAGAACATTACCTTGTTCTTCGGCAGTGGCTGTGGAGCCTCCTACAAAGAAAAGACAATGAAGAATTATCAGTTCTTCATGCAGTCGAAACAGAGGGCAAAAGAAAATAAGAAGAACATACGTTCTTCACTTACCTTGCAGCAGCAGAACGATCAAATAGGTTTAGGGTTTGGTCGATCAAGACTATTTATAGGATTTTGGAGTTCTAACAAAAGTAGTGTTTGATTGGAAGTAATATTTCCAAGATTGAGTTATTACCACATTCGAACTCTTCCTCATAGTTATCACTTACCCTGGATAAGTTCTGGGTTCGAACGGTTCCGAATGAAATTAACGACTTTGGTCAGGGCGTGTATTCTTTAATTAACGCCTTGCATAAGGGCGTTTCTTAAAAAGCGCCTTGAAAAAGGGCGTTTCGTGTTTTAAAACACGCCCAAGATAGGGGCGTTTCTTTTACTTACCCATTTGGTCGCGTGAGAACTGACGACCGTAGGTGTGGGCGTCCTTTCTTTGTTCACGCCATGGATAGAGGCGTTTCTTTATAAATTAACGCCTTAATAAGAGGCGTTATTTTTAATTTGTTTTATTTCGTCCAATTAACCCTATTCCTTTTATACATATTACTTCTGTAATATATATGTTTTAATTCATTTCAATTATTCATTTATTAGGGTTGCTACACCCTCCCCCACTTAAAAAGAATTTGGTCCCCAAATTCAATATATATATAATTATACATGTGGAGAGTGTAGGACATATACCTCTTAGAATAACTCGGGAAATCGTTTCTTCATAGATTCCTCGGTCTCCCATGTCGCTTCGTGTTCAGGATTCTTATTCCATTGCACCATAAGCATGGGAATAACCTTATTCCTTAGAGCTCGTATTTCTCGATCTAATATCTTTAAAGGCCTCTGTTCATATGTGAGATCTTTCTGGATCACCAGATCTCCATGCTCAATAATATGTGACGGATCGTGCACATACTTCTTCAACATAGATATGTGAAATACATTGTGTACCTCGGACAACTGAGGAGGCAACGCGATGCGATAAGCAACCTCGCCAACTCTTTCGAGTACCTCAAATGGTCCGATGAATCTTGGCGTAAGCTTGCCCTTAACACCAAATCTTCGTATGCCACGTCCAGGGGATATTTTAAGAAATACATGATCTCCAACCTGGAATTCAAGATCTCTTCTCCTGGTATCAGCATAAGCCTTTTGCCTTGTCTGAGCAACTTGTAATCTTTCTCTGATTACCTGTATCTTCTCAGTTGTATCCCTTACCATGTCTGGACCTAATAGTTGTTTCTCTCCAACTTCGTTCCAACATATGGGAGATCGGCAACTCCTTCCGTATAAGGCTTCGAAAGGTGCCATTTGGATACTAGCTTGGTAGCTATTATTATATGCAAATTCAACTAAAGGTAAGTGGTCATGCCAGCTTCCTCAAAGTCAATAATGCATGTTCTCAGCATATCTTCAACAACTTGATTAGTTCGCTCGGTCTGACCATCCGTTTGTGGGTGAAAAGCAGTACTAAAGTTGAGCCTTGTTCCCAACGAATGTTGTAATCCCTTCCAAAAATGAGAAGTAAAATGGGGATCTCTATCAGACACGATTGAGACAGGAATTCCATGTATCCTGACTATTTCTTTGATGTATAGTGCAGCTAGCACATCAATTGGCCATCGGCTTTTGATTGGCAAGAAATGTGCCGATTTAGTCAATCGGTCAATGATAACCCAGATTCCATCATGTCCTCCTTTAGATTTAGACAAACCCATGATGAAGTCCATACCAATATCCTCCCATTTCCACTTAGGAATATCTAGAGGATGTAGTTTTCCCGCAGGCTTTTGGTGTTCCGCCTTGACCTGTTGGCATGTGAGACAGCGTGATACATAGTCCGCTATTTCTCTTTTCATATTGGGCCACCAAAAGTTCCTCTTTACATCTTGGTACATTTTAGTTGATCCAGGATGAATAGTGTATCTTGATCTGTGAGCTTCATCTAAGATCTTCTTCTTTAATTCCGGACAATCGGGTATACAAGTTCTATCTTTGAACGATAATCTTCCATCAGAAGTTAGTTGAAAATCAGATTGTCCTTCTAATCTGCCTTTGATTTCTACTAATATAGGATCATCATCCTGAAGTGTTTGTATCTCAGATAACAAATCTGACTGTATGCTTACATGAGATAGTGTGACAATTTTGGATTCCGTGTCCAAGCTTATATTGAGCTCGGAGAATTGTTCAAGTAACCTCCATTCTTGCATCATACAATTTGCTATCATTGCTCTCGGCTTTCGACTAAGGGCGTCAGCAACATAATTACCCTTTCCGGGATGGTATTGTATATTGAAGTCGAAGTCCTTGAGATATTCTAGCCAGCGTCTTTGTCTCATGTTTAGCTCCTTTTGTGAAAATAGATATTTGAGACTTTTGTGATCGGAGTATACAGTAAACTGTACTCCATATAAGTAGTGTCTCCATATCTTTAGGGCAAATACTACCGCGGCCAGTTCTAAGTCATGGACGGGGTAATTCTCCTCATGCTTCTTCAGTTGACGTGAAGAGTGTTGACACCCGTTTTTCTACCGATAGGTTGGGCCGTTTCTCTTACTACCATTAATTGATGCCCCGAATAGTCCATTATCTGTCGGGCCGTTTTTGTGACATGACTCGGGTTCATTTTATGGGTTGTCTCCCTCCTTGGTGCAATTCGCGGTGATTCAGGGCTTAACGGGCCCTCGGCTGTGATAACCAGATACCTAAGGTCATGAACGGCATAACATCAACCGTTCAACCGTTGGGCGGTTACATGTAGACCGTTCATATATTTTGGCTAATTTCTGAACATTTTTTTTGAATATTCACCGACAGGCTTTTGTGCGGTGTTATTAGAACCGCTCAATTAAGTGAACGGCCCTAATACAACCGCCTATATCTCAGAGTCCTACGCGCGCCCGTCTTCTCGGATAATTATCCGGATATTCGAATTATCACCGACGGGTAAAAACGGTCGTCATTGAGCCGCCCTACATAAAAACGGTATATATTCAACCGTACATATGTTCAGGGTCCCACGGCGGACGCTTCGGGCAGTTTGAGAGATAATGGGGTATTTTCTGATTATTTGGAATTTCCACCGACTGGTACGGACGGTTAATTAATGACCGCCCAACTAGTTGAGCGGTCTATCGTCAGACCGTTCATCTTGTCGGTTGCTGAATTATAAAAGATTTTAACCCTTTTCTCCATGGTTTTGTCCTCAACTTATTTTGATGATTTCTCCGCGGATAACCAATCATTTTCGATGCCGTTTCGACTGGATGAAAGATAATTTTATTATCTACAATTTATCTTCTAAGATTTCTTCACGAAAATGGCTCTAAACCCTAGTTTCGGGGCTGGCTTCATAGGCTCTATAAATAGACCCTATTGACCAGGCATCGAAAGGGGGGGAAGATTTTTGATCGACGGCGAAGCCCTGCCGCACTTTTGAGCGACCCAGCATCAAGGGGGGAGGCTCTCTACGTCCATATGAGCCTCCGGTCCAGGGAGTAGTTCATATTTCGAGTCGTTTGCGTTCCCTTATAGTTTTTCGTCGTGTCCCTTGCATGCATTACCTTCTCCCACTTCCCCTCTTTGTTCGCATTATCATGCACACCTCCACCCACGTTTTTGTCACCCTAGGGGTTTAAAACCCCCCAGGTATTCCCCTTTTCATTTGCCATGTTTAATTCTTATCATTTGAACATATACTACATCATTGGAGTCTAATTTGGGTGTTTCTTTTTGTGTCTCTACATTATTTTGCAGGTCAGCATCTAGCCAGCACGAGGCCCATCCCCTCTGGCCGGCCAGGGAGGGTGGAGGTCGGACCCTTCAAAACTTGCTGCGTGAAGATATTGAGCGGTCATAATTCAGCCGTTCAATATTTAGAGCGGTGCATCAACGGCCGTCCTTCACAGTCGTACGGTCCAGTAAGAGCCGTCCATATCATTGCAGCAGTTGCTCCCGTGTTCCTCGCAGCGCCTTAGGGCGGTCTATCGTGAGACCGTTCATCGTGGAGCGGATCTAATCGAGCCGTTCATCCCAACGCTGCACTTAGGCGAGTGTCTTCCCCATCTTCCAAGGTACGGCGTGTCCGTCGCGTACGGCATCTTGGTGGCGATCACGGTATTTTGTTCATTTCCTTTCCTCTCTTCTTTCTCTCATTTGTTCCACTGTTTTGATCATGCTTTGGGTCCCCCCTTAGTGGAACGTAAGAGAGAGAAAGGGTGGAAACTAATATCTACACCCCCTTTTGTGGCGATCACGGTGGGACACCTAGTGCCCATCATGCTTTTGAATTGCTGACCTTCTGGTGGTTGTCCGGTGCCTATCCTTGAAGTGATTTACAGGACGGACACGGTTTGCAGTTTCCCAGATAACACGCGGTTTTAACAGGGCCGCGCAACTCAGGTTCTCTGTCACGGCCATCCCTGCGTCTGACGGTTCCCTATACGCCGTCCATAATTCGTGCGGTCTGAAATCACCCGTCCAGCTCCCCGTCACAGGTACGCCCTATCTTTCTGGTGGCAGGTACACGGCTGTGATTTGGCCGTTCAGTGGGTCATGCGGTTTATCATCGACCGTCGGTATGGTATGTCCCCTGCTTCCTGCCCATTCATTACGGCTGATAGATGACCGTCTGGGTTAGTAGAGCGGTTATAGAGGACCGCACATCTCCTGTCACAGTGCACTGCTGTCCTCTTGCTTAGTATTTTGGTTGACATATATATATTGCTCCTGGTGCTGTTAGTTAACTCCCCCTGCTATCTTGTTGTTATTGCATCACCATGCTTTTGCTATTCATGTGTATTTTCGCTCATTGATTGATAGTTGCTAGGTTAGTTGGTGCATGCACTCCGGTGCGCATAGGAGCATCGATACTCTCCCATATTAGTTGCATTCCTACCGAGGTGGGGTTTCCTCTCGTCTCCATATTCCTTGGAGCCGACTAGGGACCTTGCTGAGGACCTCCGTAAGCCCCCGTGAGCCGTGGATTCCCACACGGACGCCGGGCAGGTTGTACCGTATCCACCCCCGTCTAGGGTTGCATCCGCGAGTGAGAGATCCCAGTAGCGTCACACAGTTCCTCGTTCTCATCCCAGTTAGGTACCTAGTGGTCAAAGAGAATTGACATTTCTATAAATCCACTAAAGTTAAACCTGAAGATATAAGGAACTGACGAGCATCACTTTAAGAACTTGATTGCATTACTGAGTGATTCTACTCTCATCTCGCTCCATTGTGTGCTCGTTATTGTTTGGTAGATTTGTTTGATTTCGTGCTGCTTGCTTTAGGGCCAAGTGTCTTGGTGTATGTGGGACTGCCTTCTGCCCCCACGCTTTCTTCCTAGGGCTGATTCCCATTTCCATTCCTATTCCAATCCCTTGTTCGATTCCGCTTCTTCTTCCATGTCGTCATACGATTTCTCTGCGGCCCATGAAGATTCCCTTCCTCGTGGTCTCCTTGAGGACCCACCTAGGGTCACCCATTTGCAAGGGGGGGAGGGGACGGCCCCTTCGCTCCCGACTTCTTTTGGCGAGGGCCCCCGACCCTCTTTTCCAAACCTGTCCAACCAGAATTCAGCTAGTACGATCCTTGACATGATGGCCCAGTTAGACCCCACCCAACTCCTTCTCATCAGGCAGGCTTTGCAAGGGGGCGATGCCCCGGCCTCAGCTCTGGCTCATGCCACGGCCCAGGTCACCACTTCAACTTCTGGGGTCGGGACCACCTCCACGGCCCCCATTGACCTTACTCCCGTGCGCCCTCAGAACTTTCGCTATCCCGATCTAGAAATGGGTCAGGCATCCACATCCGTTCATCAACAACTGGGTAGAGGGAAATCCCCAGTCCCCTCTGTTCCTTATCTTGAGCCGTACACTACAATTTCTCCTTCGCCTCAGGCCCTCATCGCCCCGGCCGACTTCGTTAGGTCGCATTCGGGGGCGGCTCAGGTCACTCATGCAGATGTGGGCCCCTCCTCGGCCCATTACCCCTCTTATGGGCCGCCTCCTTCGTCTGCTTATCCTTTGGTCGCTCATCCAGGTGCTACTCCCCTTGCTCCTCCCCCTTCTTCCCGGGAACGAGAAATCCTTGACAAGTGGGCTGCTATGCAGCAACAAATTGATCTCCTCCACAAGCGGGTCGGCCCGCAATCCCTTGCCGATGTCCCTATTCCTAACTTCAGGGACCTACGCTTTCCTTCCCAGTCGGAGCTCCCCGTGTACCGCAAATATGATGGGAATGGCAGCCCGTTCATCCATGTTCGGGAATTCTTGTACGAGTCTGCACAATTCCAACAGGACGATCGCTTGATGGCCTATTTGTTCCGTAGGTCCTTGGAGGGGGTCGCGCTGGAATGGTTTTATACCCTGCCTCTAGAAGAGGCTGAGAATTTTAAGACAGTCAAGGAGAGGTTCATACAGAGGTTTCAGGATCGGGTCGGGCCTGAGTACTCTTTCACTGACCTGGTGGCGGAGAAGATGAAGCCGGAGGAAGACTTTGCAACTTATGCAGACCGCTGGAGACAGATGGCCTCGCGGGTGCCCGGGCAGATTCCGGAAGAGGAAAAGGTAAAATTGTTGATTTCCAACGCTACGCCAACTTTCAGAAACATTCTAGCAATGAATGACATTTCAAGCATGCACCAACTATACAGCAGGGCTCGGTTTATTCAGACCCAATTCAAAGATTCCCCCATCCATTCTCTGTTCGAGGCCCAGAAGCCCAAGGCCACTAAGAAATCCCAGGGCCCCGTCACTGAGGGGGTACAAATTAATGAGCAGGTCCAGGCCGTTCAGTTCCCCCAACACACCGCTCCACCCCGCTTCCCGCCACCTCAGCGTAACCCCCAGTTCGCTACCCCGCAAGCTCCTCAACCTGCCTTCCAAGTCCCGCAATACCCCACACATACGCCTCCGCCATCCCAACAGCCTCAACGGCCCCCGCAATACAACAATGTTCCTCCGCCCCCCGCCTACGGCTCTGCTCGACCAGCTCCAAAGAGAGCTCACTACCCCCTCTCCCAGAAACCTTGTCAGATGTTTTCTCTGCGCTGATGTATACTGGCGACCTTCAGTTGCCGCCTGAGCGTCCGAACTGGAATCCGGCCGCCGACCAGTCCCGATATTGCATATTCCATCGGCAGCCGGGGCACACAATAGAACGGTGTTATCAATTCAGGGACCTGGTGTATGATTTGCATGAGGGCCAGAGAATTGATTGGGCCCAGATGCACCAACTAATTGAAGACATCAGGCAGAGGCAGAGACAGGCCAGGCCGCAACAAGCGGCGCCCCAGCAGCAGCAGCAACAACAGCACCAACAGCAACCGCAGCCCCCACAGCAGCAGCAAGACCTTGGGATCCATCAAAATCCCATGCCGATGCATCAGCCCGCGCCTCAGCAACAACAGCAACCGCCGGCCCCAGCACAAGTGAATGCAGTCCAGCGCCCAGCCCCCAACGCCGGGTGGATGTTTGATGATGAAACCCCAGCACATCTCTTGGCCTTACACCACCACTACTCTCCCTCACCAGCCATCCCCTCCATCCTTAGACCCGTCGCTACACCGCCCGTCACTTCCCCCGCTTCGCCTCTTAGGCCCTCCGCATTTTCCCCTACTCCATCCGTCCTATCACCACCACCCGCTATGACCTCCGTCATTTCCCCTAAGCTTAACCCTTCGCCCATTTCCCCTCCACCAGGGCCCATTAAGCCTATCCCCGTCATCCTCACCCCCATCTCCACACCATCCACCTATCCCACCAAGCCAAGCGGGGGTCCAGTCCAGGCCGTGCAAGCATCACAATGCGCCCTTCGAAGCGGGCGTCCTTTCCAGAGAATGTTTCCTTCTTCAGGTGCGTCTGCACCGAATCCTGCAGTTTCTTCCCCTACAGTTGAATCAGAGGAGGTAGATCCGGTACCGGGCACGAGATATGATTTGTTACAGCATTTAGACCGACTCCCGGCTAAGATCTCAGTATTAGAGTTGATCAAGAGGTCGCCGCTCCATCAAGATGCCCTGAAGATCTTCCTACAGAAAGTTATGGTGAGCGAGGATGTGGCGGTGGATAGCCTGCCCACAGTTTTGGCCACAATCACAAAGGGGCCCTCTATTGCATTCGCTGAGTCAGAGTTAGCTCCTCCTGAGGCGCGGCAGATGCCGTTGTGTATTACGATCTCTTTGAACAAGACAACCGTGGAATCCGCCCTTGTGGATACAGGGGCGTCAATCAATGTCTGCCCGTTGAGCACTCTTCGTGCTTGTAACATATCGGAGGACATGCTCAAGCCGACACCAACCACGATAGCTGCCTATGATAATTCCAGACGTGCTTGTCACGGGGTGGTGACTGTGCTGGCCGAGCTAGGGCCCTTGGTGATGGATGTAGAATTCTATGTGTTGGACATAGACCCAATGTTCAATGCCATTCTGGGTCGTCCATGGTTGAATAGTTTGAACGCCGTCCCCTCAACCGCCCACCAGTGTCTGAAGTTCCCATTCCAAGGGCGAGTGGTCAAGGTGAAAAGCGTCTCCACGACTCAAAACATTGACGCTATAGTAGCCAAGGTTCTGCCCACACTGTGGCCGAGTAATAGACCTGTTCTATCTGTCATGGACTTGAACTACTCATGGGCGTATGCGTCGCGCAAGCCCGCCACTGCACCAGTCGACGTGAAGGTCAAGCCCAAGATGAGAGACTCCAAAGGTTGGCACATAATTTTGAAATTGGGCTATCAGCCAGGCCGAGGGCTCGGCGCACAGCTGCAAGGCCGAACCAACCCCGTCCCTAGGGGAAGGAAGATGGGTCGCCGGGGCCTCGGCTACCATGAAACCTCCATGTCGGTGCTTGGGGACTCTGGGCCCTTGACTTGGGATTACCGGCAGCATTTTGTGAGGGGTCCGTTGCAGCCCGGCACCTTGAAGACCTCGCCACCCCGCATTGAAGAACAAATAGATGAAGCTTGTGTTGTTGCCAATCCTCCACTGTCGCCGCAGGGACTAGCCGGTGACCTAGAAGACTTAGCCGACTGCTTTGCAAAAATGTTTTATGAAGAAGAGGGTGATCCGAAGATAAGGGAGACGCGGCTGGCAGTGCGCCCCCCGATGCCATTGGTCCGCCAGGGGCCCCGAGAGACGGGGAGCTCCATCATTACTTACTCTATGTCCCCATCCCGTCTCGCTTCCTGGTTTCAACAGCGGGATTCTGTTCCCCGTTCCCCTCCACTCCTAGTCGACCCGTACTTTGTGGAGAGACCCGAAGTTTTGTTCGTTCCATGTGCTTGCGGGCGCTGCCCGCCCATTGATTTATCAACTCTATTCACTCCCCCTCCTCCAGGAGCTCAGCTCCACGAAATGTGGTTTAAGTCTTCTGACCCTTTCTTTGACTGCATCTTCCCGGAATTGTTTCCCATGCAACTGCCTCCCCCGCCACCTTCTTCTTCCTGCTGTGTGATCACCTCTGACCTCCAAAAAAAAAAAAAAAAAAATGCCAATCTCAAAACGGAGGTCTCCATGGAGGATTACGCCATGTTCCACCCAGATTCCCAGGGGCACGAGACCCCTGTTTCTTTTCCGGTAGATTTCTGCTCTCCTAGGTCAGATGTACAGTGTGTCGAGTCTTCTAGGATAGTCGAGTCAGTCAGGGTAGAGTCTAGTTCGAGTTCTGTCAGCCCATCCACGTCTGCGGCACCTGCCATGCCGCACCCCTTCAAAACCATTCCTGATAGGTTTTTACGAGATTTGGCTGGAAGATGTCATGCTCTATTAAAGTGCCCGGAATTTGTAGAGACAGCGATTGTCTTGGAAGATGATGAAGGAACTGAAGAGGTGAGGGGCAAGGATGGATTAGGGGTATATGAAATTGTGAATGAGAAAGACCCAGCTGATGATGAGGGAGATGAAGTGGACAACACTGCCGACCTCTATGCCCAAGGACTGAAAAAGTTCGACGAACCCTCCGTGGCAGTAGATGAATCCACTAAGGAGATTAACCTTGGAACGATAGAGGACCCCAGGCCCATACTTATTTCCGCCAATCTCCCTCCTCAAGTCGAGAAGGAACTGGTTGAAGTCTTGAGGGAGTACAGCGATTCTTTTGCCTGGTCCTACGAGGACATGCCAGGCCTTGACCCCGCCTTGGTGGAACATAGGCTGATTCTCAAACCAGGGGCGACGCCCGTGAAACAGAAGGCAAGGAGATTCCACCCGCAAATGGCCTTAAGGATTAAGGAGGAAATTGACAAATTGCACAAGGCCCGGTTCGTTAGAGTGGTGTTGTATCCCCAATGGGTAGCAAACATAGTCCCTGTAATGAAAAAGGATGGTAAAATTCGAATATGTATTGACTTCAGGGACTTAAACAAGGCATGTCCGAAAGATGATTTTCCACTTCCTCACATTGATGTCTTGGTCGATAATACAGCTGGGTACGAAGCCCTCTCCTTCATGGACGGCTACTCGGGGTATAACCAAATCCTTTTGGCTCCGGAAGATCAAGAAAAGACCTCATTCACAACGCCATGGGGCACATACTGCTACGTCGTCATGCCATTTGGGTTGAAAAATGCAGGTGCCACCTACCAAAGGGCGATGATGGCTATCTTCCACGATATGATGCACGTTTATTTAGAAGCCTATGTGGATGATATCTTAGTCAAATCGAGGTCACAGGAAGAGCACCCCGCTATTCTAGCCAAGGTACTGCAAAGGGCTAGGGAATACAAGTTAAAGATGAATCCAAAGAAATGTGTGTTCGGAGTTGCATCAGGAAATTACTTGGGTTTATAGTTAGTAAACGAGGGATTCAGATCGATCCAAACAAGGCAAAGGCCGTCATGGAAATGCCACCGCCGAAAAACATCACTGAACTTCGAGGTTTGATCGGGCGTTTGCAATTTATCAGGAGATTTATATCTCAGCATTCGCAAAGATGCCGCCCGTTTTATGACCTGTTAAAAGCCGGCGCGAAATTCGAATGGAATGAACAATGTCAAAAGGCCTATGAGGAACTCAAAGTGTACCTCTCTAATCCTCCGGTTCTGCAACCCCCCGTCCCAGGGAAACCCCTGATCCTGTACATTTCTGTAATTGAGGACGCCCTAGGAGCGGTTCTGGCGCAGGTAGATGATGAAGGAAGAGAAAGAGCGGCGTACTATCTCTCAAGGTTACTTAATCCTGCTGAATCCAAGTACACTGCTATGGAGAAAACCTGCGCAGCGCTAGTGTGGGTAGCACAGAAGCTTAAACACTACTTTCTCGCCCACGAGGTTAGGCTCATTTCCAGAATGGACCCCATTCGTTACCTGTTGGAAAAGCCGGTCCTTTCTAATCGGCTAGCTCGCTGGCAAAGTTTTCTCTCCCAGTTCGACATCACCTTCATCGTGCAGAAAGCAATCAAAGGATATGCAATTGCCGAACACCTAGCTCACTCTCCTATCCCTCGCACTGATTTCATTCAGGATGAATTCCCCGATGAACACCTGGCGGTGATCACTCATCTTCCTTTTTGGTCTCTCCACTTCGATGGTGCCCTTAATTCCCAGGGCAGCGGAATCGGCGCCGTCCTTCTTACTCCAGAAGGGGTAACCATCCCCGTGGCATATCAACTTTCGTTTCCTGCCACCAACAATATAGCCGAGTATGAGGCGCTCCTTGCCGGTCTGAAGCACGCCTACATCTTGGGTGCGCGATACCTGAACATTATAGGAGACTCCCAGCTGGTGCTGCGTCAGGTTTTGTCAACCTACCGCACCCGCGATCCTAAGCTCAAGCCCTACCAAGATCTTGTCACCCTCTTGGCCCGGCAATTTAGGAAGCTCGTCTATATTCATACTCCCCGCTCTCAGAATATCTTGGCCGACGCCCTTGCGTCTCTCGCCTCTTCTTTATCACTCCCCCTAAGTCGCGCCACTGAGACCATTGTGGTCCAAAGGCTAGACGTTCCTTCCCTGCAGGATCCCTGGTTCAACAACCTTAGGATGTCCGTAGAAAAGAGAGCAGAAAGGGAGGAGATAAAAGAGGTTTCGTTAACTGAGCTCGAGGAGATCATTGAAGAGGAAGAATTGCCGTGGTTCTATGAGATCGAACAATACTGCAAGGATGGTACATTCCCGGAAGCGGCCAACGCTGAGCAACGAAAAGCCATTAGAAGAGTCGCCGCCAGGTACACGATCATCGCCGGTGAATTGTATAGGCGGGCCCTGAATGGAATTCTCATGAGGTGTCTAGATGATGAAGAAGCCTGGAAGGTTGTGGAAGCAGCCCACTCTAGCGAATGTGGAGGGCATGTAAACGGACAGGCCCTGGCAAAGAAGATTCTTAGGCAGGGCTATTACTGGCCAACCCTAGAAGAAGATTGCTCCACCTATGTCCGTAGGTGCCTTCAGTGCCAAATCCATGCCGACAAAATCCACGCTCCGGCTTCTTCTCTTCATCCCATTACGGCCCCCTGGCCATTTTCCATGTGGGCCTTTGACATCATCGGGCCCCTCGGTGATCCGAATTCTGCGGTTAAACAGAAATCCTTCATCCTGACGGCTACAGAATACTTCACCAAGTGGGCCGAAGCTGAAGCTTACGCAGAAATCAAAGCCACCACGGTATGCCGCTTCATCATGAAGAACATTGTCTCGCGATTTGGAGTGCCGAGCAGCATCGTCACCGACAACGGGCCGCAATTCATCTCACAAGAACTCCAGGACCTCTGTAAGAAATTCAATATAGCTTTGCATCATTCATCACCGTACTACCCCCAAGGTAATGGCCAGGCTGAGGCCACGAATAAGACCCTTCTCAAAATTATCAAGAAAACATGCGAATCGTATAAATTTGCTGATTGGGTCGACAAATTGACAGAGGCTCTATGGGCCTACCGCACCTCCGTCCGCACCCCCACAGGGCAGACCCCCTTTGCCCTCACTTATGGAATGGAAGCGGTGCTCCCGTATGAAATTCTGATCCCTTCCCTAAGGGTGCAGTTGGACAAAGAACTTAATCTTGACGACCGTCGAGAGGCGTTGTTAGTCCAACTGGAACTTTTAGACGAGAAGAGGTTAAATGCGGCCAATCATGTTTCAGTATATCAAAAGCGGGTCTCGCGATATTTTCAAAAGAAGGTCATCGAAAGAAAATTTCAAGTGGGGAATATGGTTTTAAAACGTAAATTCATCAGGTCTGCAGGTCCCAGGTCTAAGTTGCAACCCAACTGGGAAGGGCCCTTTGTAATTAAAGAAGCTTATCCTGGCAACGCGTATCGTCTAATTAACTCAGAGGGGGAGGAATTGCCAAACCCGTGGAATGGGCTGTATTTAAAGCGTTTTTATCCATAAAAGTAAAACCAGTGAACGGCTCGATGGCAGGGCATACCCCACCCGATTGCAAAAGGAGGACTCAGGTTCAGCATTCCACACACTACACGACCCCGTGGTGCGGTACTCTCTCATGCTACCCGATACCGTCTCTCCTTTGGCCATACTCGGGGATGGGTGGAAATCCTTGCATTTCCTCTCTCTCGGTCGAAGATAAGGCGCAAGTGGCGAATAAGGGGGCGAGAACCAACCTAGGTTCCCCGTCAAAAGGAAAAGCTCTCAAATAGGGGCAATCCGGTAAGACCTCACTCCGCAAAAAAAAACAAAAAAGAAAAGAAGAAAGAAAGAGAAAGAAAAGGAAAGCAAACAAAAAAACCAAAAAGAAGCAAGGAAAGGAAAGAACAGGGGCAAAAGCCGAAAGCATAGAGCTCGAAGCTCCCTAAAATGCGGCTAGGCATGGCAAGAGTGGCAGTACAGTTTCCCCGCGGGACGTTATGAGCCCGGTCGCATGCGTGCCTAGAGCGGGTGAAGGTTCGATGGCGGATACAAAGCCCCGGCGCAACAGACCAGATTCCTTGGGAAAAGGGGGACCCGGGAAAGTACTCAAGCCCTAAAAGCCCCTACACCTATCGTTGACTTCCCTGCTCGATCTTTTTTACTTTCCCAAGGAATGAATCCCACCCTGGATATGGCCTCAGCAGAAGTACCGTCGAGCAAAGTAGACGCCGATCACGGGCAGTCCCTTTCCCCGCACGCACTGAACCTTGGAATTCCGTAGCAAGACGAGAAGGTCCCTGCTGTTGAGACCCGAGCAGGTTTCAAAACCCAAAAAGAAAAATCAAATATTTCAAAACCCCAAAAAAAAAAAAAAAAAAAAAAATCAAAAATCAAAAATCAAATATTTCAAAACCCGGAAAAAGAATCAAATATTTCAAAACCCAAAAAAAATCAAATATTTCAAAACCCAAAAAAATCTAATATTTCAAAACCCGAAAAAAAAAATCAAATATTTCAAAACCCGAAAAAAATCAGATATTTCAAGACCCAAACAAAATCGAATATTTCAAAAAAAAAAAAAAAAAAAAAATTTTACGTTTACTTGTTTCCTTCTTGCATTCATCTGCATTTTCTAGCACTTTGATATTTGCCTATTTAATAAGGCTCACCCCCCTTGACCAAAAGACAAGAAAGGGTCGCCTCCTAACTTGCTGTAGGCAAGGGGGTGAGCCTAAAAATAGATTTAATCTGTTTCATATTCGCATGTGTGCAGGGGCAGGTCGGAAGGACAGGTGGCTCAGAACTGCAAATATTCAATCCTCGCATTAACCTATGCAGTCACATCCCATCATAATCATATTGCAAAGCTCAAACTCAATCTCATCAAGTCTTATTCATGTCATACATCAAGCTGTCTGAATGTGAGATTCTATCCATATCATCATAAGTAAAAACAAAAGAAAATCATTCCGTCCACCGCTGGGCATCCCCGCGAGGACGTATCTCCCTCAACTCCCTGAGATAAGCCTGTCTGGTCTCTGGGGCCTCCTCAACCTCTGCTGGTAGGGTACGCACCCTGCTCACCTCCCACATGATCAACGCGCTCCTGACCGCCTGCTCATCCTCCTCTGTCCCGATCCTCCGCGTCTGTAGCATAGGAAGGTGGGGTAGCGTGGGTAGCAGCGTCCGGGGAAGTCCGATCTGCAGGTAGCATCTGTGTGGGCTGTACATCGCCAAGGTGGTGTCGCTCACGAGCCTCAAGTCCAAACCCGCTCTCCTCGGTAGCCTGATGATGGTATCATGGAGGAAGTCCGGGCGCATCACGAACCTGTCCAGGGGCAGCCTGTTGATGTACGGGCGCCACTCGTCCCTGGTCTTCAACTCAGCCGTCCTGCACTCAACCTGTGGAGAAAACCTGAAGGCGCCCCCTATGAAGTAAAGTGGGTGGCTCCCGAAGATCCTGCTAGCTGAAGTAATATCGTCCCTCACTCTGAACTTCATCCTAACTCCCATCCAGCACTCCAACAGGATCATCGAACCAAAGGGAGGACCTCCTAAGGCTGCTGAAGAAAGGCCCTCATACAAATAAGCTAGGACAGCCTGAGAGATGGAACACCCCTGCCAAAGGCCGCTGATGGTGCTAAGTAAAGGAATCTCTAGGACATGGTCGGCTGAAGGGAAAAGGATAGCCCCGCATAAACAGATGGAAGCAGCTTTGGCTATGGCCTCAGCCCACCCGCACTTGTTCCTGCAATGTTCTACCACCCACTGGCTCAGAGGAAGGAGGTGAATGTGGCGAGGGCCTACAAAGGTGCGAACATCTCCGCTATTGGGTATGAACCCTCCTAGAATGAGTTTTGGATCTATAGGGGCAACAGTATGGCATATCAGGTCTTCCTCCCCCACCTTGGACCTAGGGAGCCCAAAGTATGTCTCTACCTCCTCTAGCAAGACAGTGGCCTCAAAAGATGGGAAGAAGAAGGTATGGGTCTGAGGATGCCAGATCTCCACCAAAGCGGAGATACCATGCCAGTCTAAGGAAAGTTTGGGGTAGTTCTGACCTAAGACCAGGAGAGAGTGTAGATGCCAGGATTTGAGAAGATGAGTCACCCCGAGAGGCAATGCACGGACCATGGGAGCCACCCACTTTAAATTAGAGAAACGCCTCGGACCGGGAAGAAGCTGAGAAGAAAGAGAACAAGGGGCAGAAGAAAGATATGAGAGGAAATTGGAAGATAGACCTTAAACATACTCCAATCAATCTTACTTCTCTCATAGGGGCGGCGCTGAGATGTCGAGGAATCAAGCATAGTCGTTGGATCGCTTCCCGCTCCTTTCTAGCCGGCCGCGGTCCATCAAACGGCACGCCCTCCGCAGAGTTCCCGTCATAAGCCCTCTTCATGAGGAAGAAGCGAGAATCAAAGGTTTTGAGGTTTTAGGAGAAGGAGGATGGATGATTCGAAGATTCAGGCCCCCCTACTACTTATAGGGTTCATTGGGAGCCTAAGCCTCTTAGGATTGAGCCTAGATAAGTCTAGGGCGGGTTAAGATAGGGTTATGATGAGATCAAGGCCCCTTACCCACGGGCTGGGGACTCTTCAGGAAGTCCCCTCGAAGTAACTCGGACGTGGTTTTGGACGGTCTTACGATGGACCGTCCATACATTTGAGCGGTTCTTTATGAACCGTCCTTCTCTATTTGGGCGGCTTGAAATCTGCCGCTCCATAATTCAGGCGGTTCATATAAAACCGTCCAACATAATTCAGGCGGTCCTTATGGAACCGTTCTTATTTGAGAAACGGCTAATAAAGAGCCGTTCATACGCTCTCCCACTCAATCAACCTGCTGCACGCATGCCTACGTCATTTTAGCGCTCTCAACTCACTCAAATCGGCGCGTAGCGTCTCTCAAATCACTCCAGTCGGCGTGGCGTCTCTCAACTCACTCAAGTCGGCGTGTAGCGCTCTCAACTCACTCAAATCGGCGCGTAGCGTCTCTCAACTCACTCTAGTCGGCGTAGCGTCTCTCAACTCACTCAAGTCGGCGTGGCGTCTCTCAACTCACTCAAATCGGCGCGTGGCGTCTCTCAACTCACTCCAGTTGGCGTAGCGTCTCTCAACTCACTCAAGTCGGCGTGTAGCGCTCTCAACTCACTCAAATCGGCGCGTAGCGTCTCTCAACTCACTCTAGTCGGCGTAGCGTCTCTCAACTCACTCAAGTCGGCGTGTAGCGCTCTCAACTCACTCAAGTCGGCACGTAGCGTCTCTCAACTCACTCAAGTCGGCGTGTGCGTCGCTCATCTAAGCCAAACAAGCTCCTCGAAACCATTCCACCCATTCATGCACGCATTCATCCATAAAACGAAAACAGGTATATCACTATCATATCATATCAGGTACAAAAGACCGGCCCCAGTACAAACAGTCAGGCAGCTCCCTCTCCCTGGCCCCCGTCGCTGTCTCCACCACCCTCATGTCTCTTTGGGGGAGGCATCGCTGAGGTCGCCTCATCACGCCGTCGTCGGCGTCGCTCCTCCTCCTCGTTCCTCCGATGGCCAGAGGAACCAGTGAAATAACTTCTCACGGAGCCGTGAGTACCGTGGCTGCCGCTCGCAGTCGCCCTGCTGCGCTCCCGACTCGCCTCTCTCATGCCCTCCACCTTGCCCTCCAGTCGGGCAACCTGTAGACGGGCCTGCTCTGCCTCGCCCCTGTAACGCTCGGCCTCTGCTCGGTAACGGTCCGCCTCGGTGGCACTGGCCCGTAGTCGCTCTAGCTCGGCACGGAGGAGTGCCGTCTCTACTGTGTCCACCGGTCGGCTCTGCGCAGCCTCCTCTCGCACTCGGGCTACCTCCTCCAGAGCCGCCACCCGGCTCCGCTCCTCTCGCACTCGGGCTACCTCCTCCAGAGCCGCCACCCGGCTCCGCTCCTCTCGCACCCGGGCTGCCTCCTCCCTGGCCGCTACCCGGCTCCGCTCCAGCTCCGCCTGAAGGCGAGTCAGCTCGGACGTCTGCATCCACACCATTGTTAGTTGGTTACATTTCATATATATTTCATAAGCATAACAAAAGGAAGTTTAGAGTGTGTACCCGCTCCATGAGTGCCACCTCGGCCGCCTTAGCCCGCTCCACCATCCGTGCAAAATCCGCATCCCGATCGGCTCGATCTGCTGGCGTCTGCACGGAGGAGGAAGAAGGAGCATCTGGTCCCGCCCTCTGAGCACCCTCGGCGCGCTGCATTCAGATATTCCAGGTCAGTCACAAGCATAATCATAATCATATAGGACTGCATAATTTAAAAGAGTCTAGGGTCTACAAAAACTCACCAGTAGGGCCAGTGCCTGCCGAGCCTCGTCTCTCTCTCGGATGGTGGAGTGCAGGAGTCCCTGCAGCTCCGCCACTCGTCCTGCGGGGTCAACCTACATTGTAGAAGTCCGTGCGTTAGTGCATCATCATATAAGGACCACAAGCATAATAGACAAGTTTTTAGTTAGGAGTCGTACCGGTCGGTGGGCACCTCGGAACACCTGGTCCCGGTAATGCCGTGCGTACGCGGTGTAGTACGCGCTGTCGCTCTCAGCCCGGGCGGTCACCGCTCGCCCTCGTGCAGCCCAGTCAGCCACCTGCTCGGCGTTCCTCGCTGTCCAGTCATATGCCTCGCGGAGTCCCCGGGTCGTCCTCGTCACTCGCTCCCCCGCCTTTTCAGGCGCAGGGAACTCCACAGCCGGCTGGTGGACCCCAATGGTCCTCATCACCAACCTAAAGTGTAGTGGCTCCACCACATTCATGCAGTGAAGCCACACGTCCCGACCAGAGAAGGCCAAGGCCTCGGTAACCCACGGCTGTCCCTCTAGGCTCTCCTCCGTGTAAGGGGTCCACCGCACCTGCAAGGAATAGGAAACTGCATCAGCATCATCAGCATACCATGCATTTATAGAATCTGAGTTTAGAAGTGTACCGAGGTGTACGGTAGCGAATCCAGGTCGTCCTGTAGCTCCCGAACCTGCCGCCTCAGAGCCATCATCTCCCGGGGCGCTGTCCACCTTCGCGCTATCGGCAAGAGCCCCGGGCGGGCCTCCTCGCCTCTCCCTAACCCACGTAGGCGCACGTAAGCCCACACCTGTGTCACAAGCTCGTGTCAGTATTTAGTCAGCATGTAGTATTGCATAATTAAGGCTAAGGGAAAGAGTCATACCTGGAGTAAGGGAGAGAAGCCCCCCAGCATCGTCCGACGCGCCGTCGAACTAAGGGTGTCGAACAAGAAGGCGAGAACCGCCGCTCCCCAAGCGTAGTCGCCTACGTGCTCAAGCTCCTGAAGGAAGGGGAGGAAGCGGCAGCTCATCACGTCCGCCCGTGTGGAGAAGAGGAGCCGCCCGAACATCAGCATCAGAAATCGTCGGAGTACTCGGTCCGCCTCTGGTCCCGGTGCCGCCGCGACCCTCGGTCTCGCCAAACCAACCAGCCGCTCCAGGTGCTCCTCTGGTCGCTCACCCACCGCAACGCCGGCTCGTCGAAGGCCCAAACTGTCCTGGAGAGCAGCCCGGGGAAGGAGAGTAGACGGTCGCTCGGGGCGTCGTAACTGAAGTCCAAGCAACTCTCGAGCCAGCCCCCGGTAGTCGGGAAAAGTGGTCCCGCTGACCGGCGAACCGTGCACTCGTAGGCCAGTGAGTCTGGCCACGTCCTCCAGCGTGGGAACCATGTGCCCCCACGGGAATAAGAATGTCCGACTCACTGGGTCCCAGCGGTCGTGCAGAGCATAGAGCAGGGCCGCGTCGAAGCGACACACCTCCATACTCAAGAAAGGGGCGAACCCCATGGCTGCTAGTCGCTCCCTCTGAAAGTCCGGCAATGCGAGATACACTGCCCGAACATGGAGCCAGGAGGTGCGAGTCCTACGTTTCCCCTGCATTCATCCATTTTAATTTGCATTAATCATTTAGTTTCACCTTTAGTTTCACTTCAACACATGTTCAATGTCCAATTATTAGTTTGAAGAACGGTCACGCCAGGACCGCTCAACATTTTGAACGGCAAAATTTAGAACCGCTCTACTTCTCAGGTCTCTCTATTTGAACGGTCTTTACCTAGCCGTTTAATAAGTGGACGGAACACCATGAACCGTCTACTGTCCGACTTTCTAGGGTTTAAACGGCCCACCGTTGGCCGTATTGTTTTCTTGACGGTCCTTTGAGAACCGTGTTGTTTTGCTAGGATGCGGGTTTGAACGGACTTATGTGATTCGTCTTTGTGGTGAACGGTGACAGTCTCACCGTATTGGGGTTTTAAGAACCCGTTGGCTAGGTGGTTATGAACGGCGTTCCCTGCACCATGTTTCAGTTAGGCGGTCCTCTGGGGACCGCATTGTTTTTGCAGAACGGTTTCTGTTGAACCGTTTTTCCGTCGTCGTCCCCGACGGCGTTGGAGGCCTCCCAGCCGGCCGGGAGACCTCCGTGGCCCCTAAAACGACCCCCCTAAGCCCCTCTAAACCCCTATAGCTAACATGCATGGAATAAAAGATGGTAGAAATGAAGGAAAAGTGAAGGGGAGCCTACCTCGTGGTCCCTTGGCTTCTTGGCCGCCCCGGCGGACGGTGGTCCTCCGGCCACTTCCTCCTCGCCGGCGGGGATCTCTTCGTCGGCAACGACGACGGCAAGCTCCTCCATCGTCACCTCGGGTGCGTCCTCCTCCTCCGACGGCGGTGGCGCTTGTTCCGGCGGCGGCGGCGAACCTTCGCCGGCGGCCGACGGCCGGGCCGCTTGGTGCTTCGTCCGGGTCATCGGGTTGGGCTGGGGAGAGATTGAGAGAGAGGTTGAGAGAGGAAGTTGAGAAGAGAGAGTGAGAGAGGGGTGGTGTGAGCCTCGGTTGTCCCCCTTCGTCCCTACCACCGTCGGTTACGGTGGAGGGAGACGAAGGGGTTCTTTTTTTCGAAACGTCCAGATAAGGACGGTCTATCGTTAGACCGTCATCATATGAGCGGTGTCTATCTAACCGTATTTCGGTTTTGATCGTTAATCTGAGTCGATTGGTATTCTGGGGACGAACGGTCTCTACAGAGCCGTCCTAATTAAAACGGTGCATACCCAACCGTTCCTCACTGGCAACCGGCCCTTAAAGAATTGTTTGAATGTCAGACGCGTACGGTTATCATAGAGCCGTTCGTAAGGTAGAACGGTTCTCATATAGCCGTATATCATGTTGATGTGTTTAAAATCATGATCATTGAATATTTTCTTTGGAAATGCATCTCTTAACCACTTTTGCAGCACCATTTCAGCTTGACGCGCCGTTTCGCCTGCACAGGTAAGTCAGGTATGGCCTTCTCTCCCTAAAACCCTTATTGCATTACTATATGATATTATATATGCTATTTCGAGAGCCGGCAGGTTTCTTACGTGTTCCAGGATCTGATGTTCCCCTTTAACAAAAACAATGATGATCCAGGATTCATGTACCTAACCTTCGGATAAGCCGTTAAGTTGAGATGTCACGAGGAGGACGGTTCTATCTGCGCACTGTGGTCGTGGACGGTATCTTGACTCTGATAGTCCCAGCTTAACAATATTACTCTCGAATATTTTATATTTTAATCTTTCTTCGCATTTTGTTTTAACGATTTCTTTTACTTTCAGCCCAGCATGCATCATGCGCATCCTTTTGAACATTCATGCCCCTATTGTCTGTTTAAGAAATGTCCCGACAAGATAATGGTTAGCTGTGTGTCCCAATGCTCGAGTAAGATAAACTAATTCCATTTTGAATTCGGAGGTTTTCTTTGGACGGTTCGTTGGAGACGATTGACTGAGAGATCCCCGTCTGGAGCTTTAGCATCTTTTTCTTTTGTGGCCCCCTCATTGGACCGCGGGATTGTGTCCCCCATGAGGTTGGTTTTGTCGGTTGATTTTCTTTAGTTTAGTTCCTCCAGATTGGTGTCGCCTTTTGGTCAGTTATCCCTGACGCTCGGTTCGAGGTTTTCCGAAAGATTCTCATCGCTTATTGGTAAGAACGGGTGTCGTTTGCCTTAACGCCCGCTTTTCCGGTCCACTCCGCTACATTTTCGCTTCGTCTCCGTGTTCCGTGTCACCGCCGCTTCACCTCCGCCCGTTCCCCTGCAAAGAGGACGTTAAGGAGGGGCATCTGTTGACACCCGTTTTTCTACCGATAGGTTGGGCCGTTTCTCTTACTACCATTAATTGATGCCCTGAATAGTCCATTATCTGTCGGGCCGTTTTTGTGACATGACTCGGGTTCATTTTATGGGTTGTCTCCCTCCTTGGTGCAATTCGCGGTGATTCAGGGCTTAACGGGCCCTCGGCTGTGATAACCAGATACCTAAGGTCATGAACGGCATAACATCAACCGTTCAACCGTTGGGCGGTTACATGTAGACCGTTCATATATTTTGGCTAATTTCTGAACATTTTTTTGAATATTCACCGACAGGCTTTTGTGCGGTGTTATTAGAACCGCTCAATTAAGTGAACGGCCCTAATACAACCGCCTATATCTCAGAGTCCTACGCGCGCCCGTCTTCTCGGATAATTATCCGGATATTCGAATTATCACCGACGGGTAAAAACGGTCGTCATTGAGCCGCCCTACATAAAAACGGTATATATTCAACCGTACATATGTTCAGGGTCCCACGGCGGACGCTTCGGGCAGTTTGAGAGATAATGGGGTATTTTCTGATTATTTGGAATTTCCACCGACTGGTACGGACGGTTAATTAATGACCGCCCAACTAGTTGAGCGGTCTATCGTCAGACCGTTCATCTTGTCGGTTGCTGAATTATAAAAGATTTTAACCCTTTTCTCCATGGTTTTGTCCTCAACTTATTTTGATGATTTCTCCGCGGATAACCAATCATTTTCGATGCCGTTTCGACTGGATGAAAGATAATTTTATTATCTACAATTTATCTTCTAAGATTTCTTCACGAAAATGGCTCTAAACCCTAGTTTCGGGGCTGGCTTCATAGGCTCTATAAATAGACCCTATTGACCAGGCATCGAAAGGGGGGGAAGATTTTTGATCGACGGCGAAGCCCTGCCGCACTTTTGAGCGACCCAGCATCAAGGGGGGAGGCTCTCTACGTCCATATGAGCCTCCGGTCCAGGGAGTAGTTCATATTTCGAGTCGTTTGCGTTCCCTTATAGTTTTTCGTCGTGTCCCTTGCATGCATTACCTTCTCCCACTTCCCCTCTTTGTTCGCATTATCATGCACACCTCCACCCACGTTTTTGTCACCCTAGGGGTTTAAAACCCCCCAGGTATTCCCCTTTTCATTTGCCATGTTTAATTCTTATCATTTGAACATATACTACATCATTGGAGTCTAATTTGGGTGTTTCTTTTTGTGTCTCTACATTATTTTGCAGGTCAGCATCTAGCCAGCACGAGGCCCATCCCCTCTGGCCGGCCAGGGAGGGTGGAGGTCGGACCCTTCAAAACTTGCTGCGTGAAGATATTGAGCGGTCATAATTCAGCCGTTCAATATTTAGAGCGGTGCATCAACGGCCGTCCTTCACAGTCGTACGGTCCAGTAAGAGCCGTCCATATCATTGCAGCAGTTGCTCCCGTGTTCCTCGCAGCGCCTTAGGGCGGTCTATCGTGAGACCGTTCATCGTGGAGCGGATCTAATCGAGCCGTTCATCCCAACGCTGCACTTAGGCGAGTGTCTTCCCCATCTTCCAAGGTACGGCGTGTCCGTCGCGTACGGCATCTTGGTGGCGATCACGGTATTTTGTTCATTTCCTTTCCTCTCTTCTTTCTCTCATTTGTTCCACTGTTTTGATCATGCTTTGGGTCCCCCCTTAGTGGAACGTAAGAGAGAGAAAGGGTGGAAACTAATATCTACACACGTAATTAAGGAGACCGAAGAAGACGAAGGCGGACTAGTAGAAGGTACACTGAAAGTTTGTTCCAAGTCTGCACATGTCTTATTTGATACGGGTGCATCACATTCTTTTATTTCCAAGAAGTTTGCTGACCCACTGCCTATGGAACTGGAATGGATGAAATATTTTTATCTACTCCTCTCGGAATCGAAACCGATATTACGCACCATTACCAAAACTGTGAAGTCTTAGTAAAAGGAAGAAATCTTCCTATCAACCTCATATGTTTAGACCTAAAGGAATATGATGTCATATTGGGAGCAGACTGGTTGTCTAGGTATCAGGCAACTGTGGAATGCCATAACAGCAAAGTTTCTTTCAAGGACTTTCCAGAACTAGTCTATTCTAGCCCTAAGAGTCGGAGCAAGTCACCTCTTATTTTGGCTCTCCGAGCTAGCAAGCTAATAAGGAAAGGATATGTATCTTTCCTTGCGTTTGTCACGATCAAGGAGGCCAAGGAAACTAAACTAGAAGACATCCCTGTTGTGCAAGAATTTCCGGATGTGTTTCCGGAAGATTTGCCTGATTACCCCCCACAAAGAGAAGTGACCTTCACCATCGATTTGGTCCCTAGTGCTGGACCAGTTTCTAAGACACCATATAGGATGTCCCCTGCCGAACTCAAGGAGCTGAAGGAGCAATTGATAGAACTTCTCAAGAAGGGATTTATTAGACCAAGCACTTCCCCGTGGGGAGCACCTGTGCTATTTATAAAGAAGAAAGATGGATCCATGAGGTTATGCATCGACTATCGACAGTTAAATCATCTCACTATCAAGAACAAGTATCCACTGCCGAGAATCGATGAGTTATTTGATCAAATATCTGGATCCAAGTATTTTTCAAAGATTGATCTCAGGTCAGGTTATCACCAACTAAGGATCAAGGATGATGACATTCATAAGACCGCATTTAGAAGCAGGTATGGCCATTATGAGTTTGTTGTTATGCCTTTCGGACTAACCAATGCCCCTACTGCCTTCATGCAGTTGATGAATAGTATATTCAAACCATATCTAGATCAATTCGTGGTGGTTTTCATTGATGATATATTAATCTACTCCAAGACCAAGGAAGAGCATGAGGAGCATTTAAGGACCCGCATTGCAAATATTAAGGGCAAACCAACTATACGCAAAGCTCAACAAATGTAAATTCTGGTTAGAGGAGGTATCATTCTTGGGACATGTGATATCAAAGGATGGCTTGTCTGTAGGACCCATCAAAGGTTGAAGCTGTAAGGAATTGGGAAAGACCGACCAATGCTAGCGAGATCCGTAGTTTCTTGGGTCTTGCGGGCTACTATCGGCGATTCATCAAAGATTTCTCTAAAATCGCCGTACCCCTCACTAGGCTAACTCGTAAAGAGATCCGTTATGAATAGAGCGAGGAATGTGAAAGAAGCTTCCAAACTCTCAAGGATCATCTGACTACAGCCCCGGTTTTAGCTTTACCAATTGAAGAAGAAAAGTTCAAGGTATACACCGATGCAGCTGGCATTGGCTTCGGATGTGTTTTAATGCAACAAGGGAAGGTTATAGCCTACTCTTCTCGCCAATTGAAGAAGCACGAGGAGAACTATCCAGTTCATGATTTAGAATTGGCTGCGGTAGTATTTGCACTAAAGATATGGAGACATTATCTGCATGGAGTGCAGTTTCTTGCATACTCTGACCATAAAAGTCTTAAGTATCTCTTCTCTCAGAAGTAAATTGAATATGAGCAAAGACGTTGGCTAGAATATCTTAAAGACTTCGACTTTACTATATAATATCATCCTGGAAAGGGTAATCCTGTAGCTGATGCCCTTAGTCGAAAGCCGAGAACATTATTAGCCAATTGTATGATTCAGGAATGGAAGTTGCTAGAACAATTCTCTGAACTTAATATAAGCATGGACAAGGACAGTAGATGTGTCACCTTATCCTATATAAGCATACAGCCGGACATGCTACCTGAAATACAAGGACTTCAAGGTAGTGACCCGGTATTAGTGGAAATCAAGGGCAAACTAGAAGGACAATCTATGTTCCAACTAGCTTCAGATGGAAGGTTGTTATTCCAAAATAGAACTTGTATACCAGATTGTCCAAAACTAAAGAAGAAGATCTTAGATGAAGCTCACAGATCAAGGTACACAATTCATCCAGGATCTACTAAGATGTACCAAGATTTAAAAAGGACCTTCTGGTGGCCCAACATGAAGAGAGAAGTCGCAGACTTTGTGTCTCGTTGTCTCACCTGCCAACAAGTTAAGGCTGAACACCAGAAGCCTGCCGGGAAAGCTACATCCTCTGGATATTCCCAAATGGAAGTGGGAGGATATTGGTATGGATTTCATCATGGGTCTAACTAAATCAAAAGGAGGATATGATGGAATATGGGTTATCATTGATCGATTGACCAAATCAGCACACTTCTTGCCAATCAAGAGTCAATGGTCAGTTGATGTTCTGGCTGCATTATACATAAAGAGATAGTCAGATTACATGGTATTCATGTCTCGATTGTGTCTGACAGAGATCCCCGTTTTACTTCACATTTTGGAAAGGACTACAATATTCGTTGGGATCAAAACTTAACTTTAGTACAGCTTTTCATCCTCAAACGGATGGTCAGACCGAGAGAACTAATCAGGTGGTTGAAGATATGCACAGGGCTTGCATCATTGATTTTGGTTGGAAGCTGGCATGACCACTTGCCTCTGGTTGAATTTGCATACAATAATAGCTATTAGGCAAGTATACAAATGGCACCTTTCGAAGCCTTATACGGAAGGAGTTGCCGATCACCCTTATGTTGGGACGAAGTTGCAGAGAAAACAACTATTAGGTCCAGATATGGTAAGGGATACCACCGAGAAGATACAGTTGATTAGAGAAAGACTGCAAGTAGCTTAGTCTAGACAAAGGCTTATGCTGATACAAGAAGAAGAGATCTCGAATTCCAAGTCGGAGATCATGTCTTTCTCAAGATATCACCTAGACGTGGAATAAGGAGATTTGGTGTTAAGGGCAAGCTCACGCCAAGATTTATCGGACCTTTTGAGATACTAGAAAGGGTTGGCGAGGTTGCTTATCGCGTCGCTTTACCTCCTCAATTGTCCGAAGTTCATAATGTATTCCACATATCAATGTTAAAGAAATATGTGCATGATCCGTCACATATCATTGATCATGGAGACCTGGTGATTCAAAGGGATCTTACTTATGAACAAAAGCCCATGAAGATCCTTGATCGCGAGGTACGAATATTAAGGAATAAAGTCATTCCCATGCTAAAGGTGCAATGGAGTAAATGTTCTGAACACGAAGCCACCTGGGAGATTGAGGAATCCATGAGGAAATGATTTCCAGAATTATTTTAAGAGGTATGTACTCTACACTCTCCACACATATATATATTTGCGATTGAATTTGGGGACCAAATTCTTTTAAGTGGGGGAGGGTGTAGCAACCCTGGTAAAAATAAAGGAAATAAAAATCCCAATTGATCAAAATAAGATTAAAAGATTTAATGAATAAATGATAAGAGCCTAAAGAAGTAAATAATAAACCAAAATGTAAATAACGCCTTGATTCAAGGCGCTACTTCAAAATGAAACGCCCTTATACTAGCGCGAATTCCAGAAAGGACGACCACAGAAGATGTCATCAATTCTTAAACGACCAAAATAATAAAAAAGGGCAAGTAAACGTGACGCCCTCCACATGGACGCGTTTTACGTAAGAAATGACTTTAAGAAAGGCGTCAATTTAAACTAACGCCCTATGGCAAGGTGTTAATTCCGTTCCTATTTCGTTCGAACCAGGAGACTATCCAGAGCAAGTTTCTGGATAACTACGTGGAAGGTTGACTAGGGTAAGAACTCTATTAGGGAAATATTACTTCCAATATGATACTAACTCCATTAGGATCGTAAAAACCCTATAAATAACCCTTCCTGTCGAGCCCTAATAAGCTGTTGATCGAAGGAAAACTCTGCTACTGCATACGTAAAGAACAGGTAATGTTCTTCTTCCCTGCCTTCGGTCATAATCATGAAGAATATTGATATTCTTCATCATCATCTTTGCTGTAGGAAGTTTGCCGTAAGTAGTAACTCTTCTGCCTAGTTGAAGGACGTGAGGTTCTTCATCGACGTCCTCTTCTTCCGTTCACTGTGAAAGAAGGAGGGAGCTATTAATATCTACATCTGAAGCCTAAGAACAACACCCTATTCATCTATTATCACTCTAAGGGTTGCTGTTGCTTGGCTGTTGTTGTTGTTGTTATTGTCTAAAGTTTGTGAGTAGCTGTTCTCAGGACACTCTGTTTAGAACAGAGCATTGTTTTCCATCACGTTTCTTCATCTAAATCACCCATCAGGTAGGTTTTCTCAAGAGCGTAGCCCAAACTAGTATAGATTCTGAAATAAATTCATCCATGATCTCATGCATATAGTTTTACTATGTTTTCAAATGTTTTTAGTGAATTTTGAATAAGGCCACCCTTCCAAGGGCGCTAATTCTTATTTTGACGCCCTGACCAGGAGTCGTCAATTTCATATAATTGATAATTAACCATGTTTAAAATTCTGTATCTATGAAACCATGAATCTAATCTAATGCATGATCATCCTAGTGGAATCTTGCTATTTTTCTGGTCCTCACTATATAATTTGTTCCTAAAATTTTATTATCAGAAATCTTGGAAAATGTTGAAATAACGACCTGATGCAGGTCATCTCTTATTGAACTGACGCCCCAGAACAGGGCACTAATTGAAAAGTAACGCCCCTGTCCAGGGCGCGTTTTTGTTAAAATTCCATATTATCTAAATTCTGCAAAATAGAAATACAGAATGGACGATTGCTGAAGAAGCCGTCAAATTGTAAATAAACGCCCATGTATAAGGCGTTAATTCCATGATTAATGACTTTAGATAAGTCGCTATTTTCTTGTGGTACTATTTTACACTGTTTCTATTAACCGAAGATTTCATTACCTATATATATATATATATATATATATATATATATATATATATATATATATATATATATATATATATATATATATATATACGTGAGTATGTATATCGGCACTATATTTCCATTCCGTGAATATAGTCCCATGTTTCATGATGTTTTATCGTTTACCCACAAACTCTCAGTGACATACAAGCTCTCCTTTGGACATTCCGTTCCTTTGGACTAGCGAATAGTCATAGAGACCTCCGTAAGACTCCTCGAGCCTTGGATTCCCTCAAGGCCGATTGAGCAAGTTGTACCATGAAAGCCTATCACCCTACTTTGCCATAAAAACATGGTATACCGGCCCTTATGTTATGCTATGTGTATGATATGAGAATTATCTTAATGAACGGGGAAAGCATGCCATTATTGTGATGTTCATGTGAACCCCAATTCTATATCAAACATTATTATGATGTTCTTGTGGACCTCAATTCTATATTAAAGGAGTGACCATCTACTTGTGGGCACTTACTTGTCATGGTACCCAATTTAGGGAACCAATTCCACCTAGTTTTGTCGATACTCGTGATTACACCGTTATTATCGTCCTTATTGTCATGTTCAAATCCTTGAAATGCTATCTACCTCTAAGTTCATACAAGTTCTTTATCCTTGAAACTCCATATTGGCTATACACAAATTGGATGTCAAAATACACGATCAATGCCTGCGCATATAGGGCCCGATCTGGTCCTGGGAGGAGCACCCAAAAGTACTAGTGCCCATGGGAGTTGTAATGATAACGGTATTGGCATTATACCGAAGTGCATGACTAGCTTGATTGGACATTTCACAAAAATGTCGTACTTGACTCGTACATGACATGACATGACCTGCGTGACTCGAAAAAGGGTAATTTATATACTTGCTTGCTTGAAACATGATAGCCAAGTTCTCGACATGACATGATGAAATTACTTGCTTGAACATCCTGACATCTATCACTTGAAAGTTCATGAATAGTTCACCTTGTTATCTTGTTGATATACTCTCTATCTTGTCGTTTTATGCGAGCATGCATAGCTATAGTACATTCATAAAAATGTAATTACTTAAACCCCTTGCTAGTTATTGAGATATAATTTCCTACTGAGCATTCGCTCACTCAGTGTTTCCATACTTTTCAGGTAAGTCCGATTACGAGACCCAAACTAACGGGGAAGGTCAAGAGTGAAAAAGTTAGAGCTATTCAAGCGTCCATCAGTCCTGTCTTCTCTATATTTTTGTTAAGTCAGAAATGTACCTTTCTTTTATTGAGTCTAGTATTTGCAAGGGTTTGTAATAAACATATTCTTATAAAAGGAATAAATGGATTGGGTTATCTTTACTTTTGCACATCTCTGATTTGGTGTCGAATACACTAATACTCTGATTGACATGATCGATATAAACTCGTCACGCGTCTCCGGGTATCTTCCACGCTCGGGGCGTGACAGCTGCTTTGTCAAAGCCTGTACATCGCAGCTGTGTTGAAGTCTGTACAGCCAGTCTCTTGCCAAAGTCTATACATCGTGAATCTTCAAGTCTGTACAGACTTTGCTTGTTCAAGTCTGTACACGGTTCAGTTGTTTTGGCATGTCTACTCATCATGAAGTCTATACATCCAATTGCCTTTGCATTGCTCAAGTCTGTACAGCCCTTTCCCTTTTCAAGTCTACACATTGTGCTTTGTAGCTCACCAAGTCTATACATTGCTCACAGCACACACGTTCAACCTGATGTCTGTACAGCCTTGGCAAATGCTCCTAAGTCTATACATCACAATGTCTGTACATCACTGTGTCAAGCCTCCTGAGTCTATACAACCACTGTCTCACTTGGACTTGAAGTCTATACAGTGGTCCGTCTCTGTAAGCGTCTCAAGCTGCAAGTCTGTACAGAGTCTGGCAGCCTACAGTGCATCGTCTCTTCAAGTATGTACAGCCTTGGCGTATGCATCTTAAAGTCTAAACATTGTGGGGCTTCGAATCTTCAAGTCCACACATCCATAAATCATGGGTCGACCCCTTTCTTTGATGGGTCGACCCCCCAGACTACCAAGTCTATACATCAGCCTTTGCATTGCAAGTCTATACAGCGTGCATTGTTCAAAACAAGTCTGCACAGTCATTGTATGTTGGCATCACGAAGTCTATGCATTGCTTATGCATCATAGTCTGTACAGTGTCTCAAGTTGGCTAAGTCTATACACTCTCTCACATTGTACACACTTGCTTCATTGCTGTTCCTAAGTCTATACATCGGTTGGGTCATTAAGTCCATACAATGCATATGTTCATCAAAGTCCATACATTGCATTGTCTTCAACCAAGTCTATACATTCTGTTCCTTTCATCAGCAAGTCTATACACACTTCAGCATATGTGCATCCCCTTCAAAGACGAAGTGTATACATCCTTCCAAGCATTCAAGTCTACACACTCGTTGTTAAGCCTTTGCATCGAAGTCTATACAGCATGTGTCTTGTATGAAGTCTATACAGCCTGTGGCTTGTACATCAACTGAACGTTCTTCAGCAGAGTATATACTCTTCAGAAGTTAAAGTCTGAACATCCTTCTGTGAAGACTGTACACACTTCAGCACATGTGCATATCCTTCACACGAAGTCTATACACTCAGTTAGCCTTCAAGTCTATACACTCGATTGTTAGGCCTTCAACCCTATACACTCGATTGTTAACCTCAAGTCTATACACTCGATTGTTAAGTGTTCAAGCCTATACACTCTATCCTTCACACGAAGTCTGTACACTCAGTTAACCTTCAAGTCTATACACTCAAGCTGCATCATGCCTGTACACACTTTGTTAACAGCCTGAACCAAGTATATACATCCAACTGATATCTTCTTATGTCTGTGTGACAGGTACTATTCGTAAAGCCTATGAAGTGCACGTGATCCGAGGTTGGCACCTGGCACGTGAACTGAGGATAACGCCCTAATTATTGTAGCTATAAATACACAGCCGCCTCCATCTGGAGAAGATGGATAGAAGATCAGATAAGAAAGAGGAAGAGAGTGATCGAGATAGAACATAGAGCTGCAGAAAGGCAGTGAGCAGAAGAAGAAGAAAGAAGAGACAGAGAGAGAGCCTGCGAAAGAGAAGAAAAAGAAGAGTGAGAAGAAGAGAGAGCTAGAGCAAAGAAAGCCTCAACTGAAAATCAGTTCCTGCTGGACCGTGGATCAAATCCAGGCCAGCCTGCTCCTGTGAGAGCTTTTGTGCATTTTATTCTTCCAGCTTTCTGTTGCTGCGTTTTTGTTTTTCCTTTTAACCATTCACCAGTTGTTCTTCCGATTCTCTAGTGTGAGGTCGGGTTCCCTCTAGTTGGGAGGAAGAGAGGTCCGAGACCTCTAGTTTGCAGGTGACTTGGTGTCACCTGTGCTTCCCTCTGGGTTTCAGAGGAAGAGAGACTTAGGTCTCTAGGTTCCCCTCCGGTTTGGAGGAAGGGAGGATTGGTCCTCCGGTTCTGGTCTTGTGGGTTGCAAGACTAGGTGTTCCCTCCTGTTCTGGAAGAAGAGAGACTTACATCTCTGGTTTCCATGTGGTTGGGAGTCACTTGGGGTGTCCCTCCAGTTGGGAGGAAGAGGGGAGGTTGTTCCCCTGGTCAAGCTGTGTGGCAGTAATTTGTTGTAGACTGAGTCTGCAGTTTCTAGCCTAGCTAGTGGAAGCCTCACTCCGGTTTGGAGTGAGGGGTGGACGTAGGTCTTTGGACCGAACCACCTAAAAAAATCTTGGTGTTCTCTTGTGGTTTATTTTTCCTTATATGTTATTTTCTCTGCTGCACTCTTTAGATGTTTGCTTAGGAGCGTGTGAGGGCTAATAGATTTGTGTTGTCTTGCTGAGTTCCTTCTAAGTATTTTCTGCACATTTCATCAACTGCTTTTAATTATGCATACTTGAGCATTAGAGTTTTATTTGGGCGATAATTGAAGAGGGATACATTCACCCTCTCCTCTGTATCCGGGCCTTGCACCCTATCAATTGGTATCAGAGCCAGGTCTCTGACTGAACAGATCCAACGATCTGCAGAGGATCCTGTTGTCTTTGGTGCATTTCTAAATTTACTCTCTGCTGCATTAATCTGCTTTCCGATTTAATCAATGGGTTCCCCGCCGGTTTTCAATGGCTCTAATTTTAACTCATGGGTTAGCAGTCTACATAACTATGTGAATTTAATGGATCCGGATCTGTGGAAGTTAATTTCACATGGTCCTCATAGACTACCACTGGAAGAGTCCAAATGGACTAAAAGTGACAGATCAAGAAATGGAGAGAATCAGAAAGTTTTGAAATTAATGAAAGAAGCTAATGACAAGGTTGTACATTCTTGTTTTTATGACTGCAGGTCCGCTAAGGACATTCTGGATCAGTTAAAGCTAGCTCAGAGGATGAATGAGGACAGCTGCCTGATGGCTGATAAGAACGACCATAGCACTGATCAAGATGAATTTGAAGATGCTGAAGAGGTAATTAATCATTTCGATAGTTACACTTTAGATGGCTGGGAAGATGCCTATGCTAATCTGTTACACTCCCATGAAAAATTGAGGAAGAAGAATAAAAGTCTGATAAAGAAGTTAACAAGTCTAGGGGATCCTATTTCTGGAACTGAAAATCTTGAAAATCCTGAAATTCTGAAAACTGAAAATGAAATACTCAAAAGACAAGTGTCAAAACTAGATGGAATCTAATCATAACTTGATCATGTTAAATTTGAAAACACTAAACTTAGAAAACAATGTCAAGAATCTAAACAAAAACTAATCAGTCTTGACAATGAAAACAGATTGATCAATGAAGAGTTCAAGGCTGTTAGTGTTGGGAACTTAAAGTTTCAGGAAAACTTTAAAAACTGTAAATCAGAATATCCAAGTTTCCTAACTGATGTTTTGTTTGATGATGATAAACTTGAGCAGGAGAACACTAGTCTAAAGGAGGAAATTGAGAAACTAAAACAGTTGAACTCCACCATATCAGAGAGATTGCTGACATTTGAAAAAGGACAATCTGTTGATGAAAATCAAAATGAGCTCAAACTGAAATCAGAAATTGATACCCTTAAAACTTTGAATGATGTGATGCATCAACAAATTCTGGTCTGTGAAGAAGATATAGTCAACTATGAACATCAGGTCTCTTCTCTTCAATCTGAAATAAATGATCTGAACAATTCTTTGTCAAAATTCGTAAGTGGGCAGAAAAACCCAGACAAGCTACTAGGTGTAAAAATCAACACTAGGAAGGAAGGGCTGGGCTACAATAATGCTAACAAGAAAGAATTTTAGAGCAAGTTGATGACATCTTTTGTAAAAGCTTCAAATGTAGCCACCACTTCAAAAGATAAACAACCCATTATTCATAAATCCGAAAAATAGAATAAAAATCAGAAAAAGATTGGAAAACAGAAAATAATTAAAAAGGGTTCACTAGGGCATGTTGATCACAGTTCTCACACACATTCACATGCATCTAAAAAGATAATGTCATGCCATTATTGTCATAAATTTGGTCATCTGATGCATGAATGTAAATTGATGGAGAAGGATGATATGACTGCTAGGAAACGTCATGATAGAAATCCTTCAATTCAGAAAAAGAAAATTGAATGTTTCCACTGTGGTAAATTAGGACACACAATTGCACAGTGCTGGTTTGCAAGTGATATGGAAAAATCACATTCATATAATGCTAAATTTCATGCAAACAGTCATGCTGTTAACAAGAACAAATTTGATTCAATAAACCAGCATATGACATGCTTTAATTGTGGAAAATTGGGTCATAAGAGATCCGAATGCTGGCTGAGGGCTGGTGGAAGAAATTCCAACTCATGTCTTCACTGTGGCAAGATGGGCCACACTGCAGCCCAATGTTGGCATGCTCAGGGAAGGAAGTTTGACAATAAATCTGGTAAATTCCCAGTCAATAGAAACATTTCTGGTAGAAATAGATTTGTGCTTGAAAGGAAAACACTTACATGTTTTGAATGTGGGAAGTCAGGTCATAGAGCAGTTGACTGTTGGCTGGCTTATTTTGGTAAACAGAATTTTAATTCTGTTAACCGAAATTTTCATGCATATGCACATAGAATTCATGCTAATAAGAATGTGCATAAATCAAATCTTAAATCTGCTCCATCTTGCTATTATTGTGGTACATTAGGTCATTCAATGAATAATTGCTATTTGATGAGATCTGATGACCTACATGCTAAGAGGTTGTTTAGAACACCTACCAAAGGTGTCACTATTAACCATGCAGGGCCCAAGACTGTTTGGGTACCTGCCCATGCAAAATAGTGTGCTAACTTGCAGGTGTGCCTTGGAAGCTGAAGAATAAAAAAAAGAAAGGGGGAAATAAACCGAGGCACCCAAGTTGATAAAACCCCATTCAGGTAAATTCCTCACATCTGTTCAAATGAAATTTATAGTTGAGTTGATAAGTCATAGTTTCATGCATACATACTTTTTATTTGGTTTAACTCTTGCATTGAGCTTTGTGGGCTTTCTTGTTTGTACTTTGAGCTGAGTGCATATATGAGTATTGCATAATCATGCACTTGACATACAATCATTGAAAATCTGATGCATATAGGACTGTTGGTATTGCATTGTCATGCATGACCACTTTGGTATATCAAATGGTAAGCTACTAAAGGGCAGAGGAAATCTGTCTGGAGGTTCTTACTTTGTGTGAGATGGTCTTTTAGACCAAGTTCTCCGCCAAGTACCAAGGGTCAAATTTGCATATCAGAGAATGTCTGCATCTTCATGTGAATATTTTGCTTCATGCCCGTGCATACATGTAGTTAATTGCATTACATTTCATTACATTGAAAATGCCAAAAAGATAGATTGAATGCATACATTTAGGGGGAGCATTATTCATACTCTTGAAATCACACAACTATTTTTAGATTTACTGCATAGCATGTTAAATCTGTTCTTGCATAGTCATTCATCATCTGCATTGTCTTCATGACATATAGGATGTTTCAGTGTTTTTAGGTAGGGGGAGTCATTGCATAGCATGCTTAATCCGTTCAGTAGTGTCTTTGTCTGAACTCTTCCTGTCCATCTATTTGACTCATCTAGTCATATTTGTAATGTCAGTGTTTCCATCATCAAAGTGGTATCAAATGATATTTCTTGACTGCTTCTGAAGTTGTTCTTAGTCTGAATTTATACTTTATTGGTATCTTCTCCTCTCCTAAATCTGCTGAAGGAGAGCTTCACCTCTATTCAGTCAACTTTGAACTTCAATGCTCAAGAGCAGCTCCTTTGCTACATTTTTTCAAAATCCATGATGTCTGTTGAATATTCTCACTTGATTTACTGAGCTGAGATATGAAGTAAACCTTCAGCCTGTATACTACTTCATAAAAGTTAAAACATCTTTAATGAGGAACCTTCCATTATACATGCTTAAGAATATTTGTTAACTGGAATTGGTTTAAGTCTTATGTACTCTTGTTTGGTCACAAGGAACTTGAAAATATCTGTTTCAACCTCTTAATAAACTTTAAATGTCTGCTTCATGTAAATTCATGTAAGACTTTCTGAAATCTGAAAAGTTGATATCCATGTCTACGTTGACTGAGATATATAGTGTATGTGGTTGTTCCTAAACATCTAATTTGTTCTGAATCCATTTTGAGTAAAAGTATGGACAGAGCAATGACTGTGGTTACTGAGAAACTGTCCAAAGGATTGTGTCATGAAGTACCATGGTTAACTCTGCTTAAAGAGATGATTGGAAATAATTGTGAAAATATGGCAGAGCAATGGCATAGTTGTATTGAGTAACTGGGGATTCTGGCCTCCGATCAAGGTGTATCCTCATGCCAAAGATACTTTTAATGCTACCTCTGTTCTCTAAAATGGAAGAAGTAATACGGTTGTCACACTGAGTAACTGGGGATTCTGGCCTCTGATCAAGGTGTCTCCCCACGTCAAAAGGTGCTGATAAACCAAAATTGTTCATTAATTTTTTTTTTGAATATGTGTAAATCAATTTCTGAAAGAACAATTAAAATTCAGGTGCATTCACTTATGTTTCTCTTAAAGCTGTCATGGAAAGTAAACTAAGTAAGATGGAAGTTGGTTGAACTAGAATCTTATATGAGCTTGTAGTTCCTTTTTATTAAGAGTTGGTTCAGATATGAGTACTATTTCTTTAAAAAAAATTCGGTTTACATCATTCTTAAACCATATCTGACAATCAAGGTTTCATAAGCTTTTATAATGGAGGAATCTAAAACTTCAAATTCTGCTCTATGAAGTTGGTATCTTGCTGAAGTGTTCAATATCTCAATTCTCACTAATTGTTGAATCTGCTCATCCTATTGCTCTTTATCACTGTGTTTTGATTCACACTGGTTCTCATATTTGAGAGGCACTTCTCTCAGTTTAACTTGTGCACTTGCAGTCTTTGGATAACCAGAGTTCATCCTTGTAGTGTGCTAATGAAAATCTGTCCTCCTCACTTATTCACTGTGATTACAGTCTGTGGTAATTCTTGGATACCCATGTGTTTTGCTGATAGATGCTCTTCACCTCTTTCACTCCATCTAATCAGGGGAGTTTCCATGTCATGCTGAGTGTTTTTTCATAAAGAGGGAGATCTAGTTAGCAGTTTTGAGTGTCCCTGTGCTTTTGTTGATATTCTCCCGACATCTCATTTGGTTTCATCCATCAAATCGTTTCTGATAAGGGGGAGCTTAGTCAAAGGGGGAGTTCTTAATTCACTCATATTATGCAGTCTTATTCTTCCTTCTTCAATTCATGTCTTTTTGCTGAAGTCAAAGGGGGAGAAATAATTTGATCAAGTCAATATGACTCATAGTGTTGCCATCATCAAAAAGGGGGAGATTGTTGTGTCCCTGTGATTTTGATGATAGCAAACACTATAAGTCATCATCTGTTGGAATCTGCATATAAATCTGTTTGTGTTGCATATGCATGTTTCATTGAACATCTTATCTGAATTACATACCCAACGAACAGGCTGAGGCTGTGTGGTGTGTGTATTGGTGCATTTCATAGTTGTTGATGCATTTCATAATTGCATTTAATCTGGATTGTTTGATGTTAGATGCGTCTATACCCTTTTAGCATTGTCTGGACAGGAGTGGGTCGACCCCCCTTCCAGATGGGTCGACCCCCCAGATCTCTTGGTCTGTACAGAGTGCATTGTTCTCATTTCTTCAAGGTCTATACATCCATAGTTGAACCTTAAAGTCTACACATCGCCTCATTTCTTCAGAGTCTATACATCCACAGTTGTACCCCAAGTCTGTACATTGCTTGCATCTTCAAAGTCCATTCATCCATAGCAAGTCTATATATTGACAGCACTGTACAAGTGTATACATTGGCAGCAGTCTGTGCCTCAAGCCATTCGCCAAGTATATACAATGGCTTCGGCACTCCAAGTCTATGCAATGGCTTCGGCACTTCAAGTCTATACATTGTATCTTTTACCTACGTTGCTCGAAACAAAGTCTATACACTACTGGATGATCAAGTCTGCACATTGGCGCCTTTCCCTACGTTCTGGCCAAGTCCACACATCGCTTGCCTGACTTCTGTTTCAAAGTCTATACATTCGTTTTTAAGGCAAAGTCTATACATTGGCTCAGGGTCTTCAAGTCTGTACAGAGTTCAAAGCCTATACATTGTTCACTCAGCTTCTTCAAGTCTATACATTGGTCGGTGGCGAGTCTGTACAGAGCACTGTTTCAGGCACTCAAGTCTATACAGAGTCTTCATCTTCTGAAGTCTGTACATTCGTTTGGGAAGTCTATACATTCATTCATCTGAAGCTTCATCAAGTCTGTACAACGCTGCTTTGTCAAAGCCTGTACATCGCAGCTGTGTTGAAGTCTGTACAGCCAGTCTCTTGCCAAAGTCTATACATCGTGAATCTTCAAGTCTGTACAGACTTTGCTTGTTCAAGTCTGTACACGGTTCAGTTGTTTTGGCATGTCTACTCATCATGAAGTCTATACATCCGATTGCCTTTGCATTGCTCAAGTATGTACAGCCCTTTCCCTTTTCAAGTCTACACATTGTGCTTTGTAGCTCACCAAGTCTATACATTACTCACAGCACACACGTTCAGCCTGAAGTCTGTACAGCCTTGGCAAATGCTCCTAAGTCTATACATCACAATGTCTGTACATCACTGTGTCAAGCCTCCCAAGTCTGTACAACCACTGTCTCACTTGGACTTGAAGTCTATACAGTGGTCCGTCTCTGTAAGCGTCTCAAGCTGCAAGTCTGTACAGAGTCTGGCAGCCTACAGTGCATCGTCTCTTCAAGTATGTACAGCCTTGGCGTATGCATCTTAAAGTCTAAACATTGTGGGGCTTCGAATCTTCAAGTCCATACATCCATGCATCATGGGTCGACCCCTTTCTTTGATGGGTCGACCCCCCAGACTACCAAGTCTATACATCAGCCTTTGCATTGCAAGTCTATACAGCGTGCATTGTTCAAAACAAGTCTGCACAGTCATTGTCTGTTGGCATCACGAAGTCTATGCATTGCTTGTGCATCATAGTCTGTACAGTGTCTCAAGTTGGCTAAGTCTATACACTCTCTCACATTGTACACACTTGCTTCATTGCTGTTTCTAAGTCTATACATCGGTTGGGTCGTTAAGTCCATACAATGCATATGTTCATCAAAGTCCATACATTGCATTGTCTTCAACCAAGTCTATACATTCTGTTCCTTTGATCAGCAAGTCTATACACACTTCAACATATGTGCATCCCCTTCAAAGACGAAGTGTATACATCCTTCCAAGCATTCAAGTCTACACACTCGTTGTTAAGCCTTTGCATCGAAGTCTATACAGCATGTGTCTTGTATGAAGTCTATACAGCCTGTGGCTTGTACATCAACTGAACGTTCTTTAGCAGAGTATATACTCTTAGAAGTTAAAGTCTGAACATCCTTCTGTGAAGACTGTACACACTTCAGCACATGTGATATCCTTAACACGAAGTCTGTACACTCAGTTAACCTTCAAGTCTATACACTCGATTGTTAGGCCTTCAAGCCTATACACTCGAGTGTTAACCTCAAGTCTATACACTCGATTGTTAAGTGTTCAAGCCTATACACTCTATCCTTCACACGAAGTCTGTACACTCAGTTAACCTTCATGTCTATACACTCAAGCTGCATGATGCCTGTACATACTTTGTTAACAGCCTGAACCAAGTATATACATCCAACTGATATCTTCTTATGTCTGTGTGACAGGTACTGTTCGTAAAGCCTATGAAGTGCACGTGATCCGAGGTTGGCACCTGGCACGTGAACCGAGGATAACGCCCTAATTGTTGCAGCAATAAATACACAGTTGCCTCCATCTGGAGAAGACGGATAGAAGATCAAATAAGAAAGAGGAAGAGAGTGATCGAGATAGAAGATAGAGCTGCAGAAAGACAGTGAGCAGAAGAAGAAGAAGAAAGAAGAGATAGAGAGAGAGCCTGCGAAAGAGAAGAAAAAGAAGAGTGAGAAGAAAGAGAGCTAGAGCAAAGGAAGCCTCAACTGAAAATCAGTTCCTGCTGGACCGTGGATCAAATCCAGGCCAGCCAGCTCCTGCGAGAGCTTTTGTGCATTTTATTCTTCCAGCTTTCTGTTGCTGTATTTTTGTTTTTCCTTTTAACCATTCACCAGTTGTTCTTCCGATTCTCTAGTGTGAGGTCGGGTTCCCTCCGGTTGGGAGGAAGAGAGGTCCGAGACCTCTAGTTTGCAGGTGACTTGGTGTCACCTGTGCTTCCCTCTAGGTTTCATAGGAAGAGAGACTTAGGTCTCTAGGTTCCCCTCCGGTTTGGAGGAAGGGAGGATTGGTCCTCCGGTTCTGGTCTTGTGGGTTGCAAGACTAGGTGTTCCCTCCTGGTCTGGAGGAAGAGAGACTTGCGTCTCTGGTTTCCAAGTGGCTGGGAGTCACTTGGGGTGTCCCTCCGGTTGGGAGGAAGAGGGGAGGTTGTTCCCCTGGTCAAGCTGTGTGGCAGCAATTTGTTGCAGACTGAGTCTGCAGTTTCTAGCCTAGCTAGTGGAAGCCTCACTCCGGTTTGGAGTGAGGGGTGGACGTAGGTCTTTGGACCGAACCACCTAAAAAATCTTGGTGTTCTCTTGTGGTTTGTTTTTCCTTATATGTTATTTTCTCTGCTGCGCTCTTTAGATGTTTGCTTAGGAGCGTGTGAGGGCTAATAGATTTGTGTTGTCTTGCTGAGTTCCTTCTAAGTATTTTCAGCACATTTCATCAACTGCTTTTAATTCCGCATACTTGAGCATTAGAGTTTTATTTGGGCGATATTTGAAGAGGGATACATTCACCCCCCCTCTGTATCCGGGCCTTGCACCCTATCAGACCATCGGTATGGAACGATTCCGGAGTTGCTGTTATTTCCGGACCAGAATCTTGATCGGTCTTTCTTCATAGGTCAAATCTTCCTTCAATTCGAAATCAACATGATGAATGACGTGAGTGGGGTCATACACATATTTCTGTAACATAGACACGTGGAAAACATTGTGTACGCCAGACAGCTGAGGCGGTAATGCCAGCCTGTAAGCAACCTCTCCCACTATATCTAGGATCTCTAATGGACCAATATATCTCGAACTTAACTTGCCCTGAATGCCAAATCTTCGAATCTCTCTCGTAGGCGAGACCTTTAAAAATACATGCTCGCCAACCTGAAACTCCAATGTTCTCCTTCTGTTGTCGGCATAACTCTTCTGTCTTGATTGGGCTACTTGTAACCGGTCTCAGATAATACGGATGTTCTGTGATGATTCTGTAATAAGATCCGGTCCAAGCCATTGTTTCTCACCTACCTCATCCCAACATAACGGGGAACGACAGCTTCTTCCATACAATACTTCAAAAGGAGCCATCTGTATGCTGGATTGATAACTGTTATTGTAGGCGAATTCATCTATTGCCAAGTGATCACTCCAACTGCCTCCGAAATCAATCATGCATGCTCTAAGCATATCTTCCACTACCTGGTTAGTTCTTTCAGTCTGTCCATCTGTCTGTGGATGAAAAGCAGTACTGAAATTCAGACGAGTACCCAGAGACTCTTGTAGTCCCTTCCAGAAATGTGAAGTAAATCTGGGGTCTCTATCAGACACAATGCTGACTAGTATGCCATGGAGCCTTACCACTTCCTTCAAATACAAAGCAGCCAATACATCAACTATCCATTTAGACTTAATGGGTAAGAAATGAGCTGACTTTGTCAATCGATCGACAATCACCCATATTGCATCAACTCCACCACGAGTCCTAGGTAGACCATAATGAAGTCCATGCCAATGCTTTCCCACTTCCATTGGGGTATGTCGAGTGGTTTCAATTTATTGTCGGTCTGAAATGTTCAGCCTTGACTTGCTGACAAACCAAGCATCTACTCACGAAGTCTGCAACTTCCCTTTTCATATTCGTCCACCAAAGGATCTTTTCAAATATTTGAACATTTTAGTGCCTCTAGGATGAATGGTGTATCTGGATCTATGTGC